>CM062093.1:3951587-3995943 GCA_031163375.1 Conogethes punctiferalis
GGTTGCATTTTAAAAATCGTTATTTGTATTTTATAAGAAACAGATCATACATCATATTTCTTTTATTCTACACTAGCTGCTGCCCGCGGCTTTGCCTGCGTGAACATCGGTTTGTCATGAAGAGCTTACTCTGTCATTATATCATGTACGTACGTGTCTTTGTCTCTTATTTTATCACACGCGCTTACGAATGGATGCTCAAAAGATGATGAAGATATAGGTATTCGATTTGAGTGCTGAGACATCTGAACATAGGTTGACACAGGACAAACACAATGTCCCCCCCGATGGGGTCCTCGGCTTGTCGTGCCGGGGGGGCATAGTACGGGTCGGGCCCCCACGACCCGGAACAAAGAGGTGGGCCGCTTGGCGGCACCAGCGCTAAGCGCTGGGTTGTTTAGCGAGGGTCGCAGAGGAAGAGGAGTGCCCTTCGGGGGATCTCGCGGTGTTCCGTTGCCGTCCTCCCTATCCTCGCGACCCAACGGCCTTAGGGCCGTGTGTGAATGTAGGGCTGTGGCCCTTGTGTGGTGGCCGTGGGGCCAAGTAGGTGGGTGGCCGCGACGTGCTCCGCGTGTCCCTCTAATTTAGTAGAGGGCACAATGTGAGAACGGTCGCGGTCGTTGAAGTCAGCGGCGGAATGAACATCTTTTCCGCCGCTGGGACCTGCGCCGTCGGATACGGGGTCGTCCGGCGCCCGACATGGGGTCCACTGGGAGGGGGCGTGCTTTGTGACCGAGCATGCTCCCGGTGCGCGCTCACGCGCACAGAGGGCGAGCCGTTGTGCAGCACACCGTCTTACCGGGGGAGCCGTGGTAGAGTCTCTTCCTGAGGATCCAGACTCCCCTGGGCTCGGCGGCGATGGTGGGTCACCGTGGGGTTTAGCGGGATAACTTGGCACCGCACACCGGTGTCTGCATCCCCGTTGCAGACACCGAAGGTCCGAAGGGTTTCCCCACGTAAAAAAAAGGACAAACACAATGTAGGTACCTACATCATGTTGGCCTCTGGTTGGCCATTGGAAGCCGAGCCCATTGTTCAGGAATCACCTGGTCTTAAGCTATGGTTCTCTTAACTGTAAGTTCCGGTAATGACTTATCCAGAGCGACGTCTTCCTGAATTATTCGAGTTATCTAAAAAAGTTCGTTTTCTACATTGAATCCTACCGGGAACCGATATAATGCGCCACTGGGGTCAGCAGTCATCAGATTGTTATGTCGCATCCGCACTTTTTTTGAGTCAATTAGTCTTTTTACGGTATCAAAAATGGTGCTTACCTACGTACCTAGTTACTACTATGAATTCTCATTATTTTAAACAGAGGAACCGCACGTAATGCACTTGTGTATGGGCATAAACATGTACACTTCAATATCTCGTGCATACTTGCCCGGTCTGCTTGGAGAATGGTCATTGTGGCCGATTTTCGGCCAAGAGAGGGCTGGCGTCGGCGCGATACGTTTAAAATTGATTAATATAGAAATCATTATCATCATCAGCCTATTACAGTCCACTGCTGGACACAGGCCTCTTCAGTTGCTCGCCACCTAGGGCAAACATCTGGAGGATATTATGGGTATAAGCGCCACCTGGGCAGGCGGGTTGGCGATCGCAGGGCCTAACTATGTACAATAATTGTACATGTTTTAAGTATCATGTTTTAAGTATCATGCCGACCAAAAAGCGACCACTTGGCCGGTGTATGAATCTTAACTTACTTCAAAGCGTTATTTTCTTCCGACATACGTAATTAAAACGATTTTATTAGGCTGAAATGTTATAATATTAGTATATTGAGGACAGAAATTACAATTTGGATTAGAAAAATATTTATTAAGCATACACTGATCGCAGTTTCGTCGCATCCAAGCTAGACATGTGGCCCGTTGTGAGCCTTCTGAGATTGCAGTAAGGTTTTTGGTTCTTGGTCACTGTGATTCATTATCAGATGCAGGCCGCCTTGTTTACGGTTATGCTAGATCTGTTTTGACTGTACACAACTTTATTCCTAAAGTTTGTTGTTTTGACTGTACACAACTTTATTCCTAAAGTTTGTTCCAATTTGTTGCTGAATGAGGTGCCTCTGAAACTGAGCAATATTCTAGTAGACAACGCCGGTGGTTATCCCTTTACGTTGGTCGTCTTTTCAGTTATAGCAGTTTGCATATAGTATTTTCCGAAGAATTTCATTCCCAAAATAAGCTGCACAATTTTTATTCACAATTATTTGTACTTATTGGTGGCGAATTTCCGTATTTGCCTACCTCGATATCAGTACCCGTCATGTCAAATTGATAATTTCGCTGACAAAGTCAAGAAATGACAGTATCTATGGTGTATTCAAAAAGTTTTTAATCATTCCGTAACATATTTTCCCGAAATTCTAAATGAAAAAATTGATGAATCGTTGTAATTTATAGCCTATATGTTAATCTGATGCATAAACAATATTCGTGTAAAGTTTCACTAAAATCTGTTCAGTAGTTTTTGCGTGAAAAGGGAACAAACATCCATCCATCTATCCATCCAAACAAACTTTCGCGTTTATAATATTAGTGGGATTCTATAAAACTAAAAATATTCGCTGGCTTTTTCCGATTCTTGAAAAAATGCAGCGCATTTCCAAAACTTCCCACTGATATTCAAAAATATTTTTCCAAATACTGTTAACAATAGGGTTATTCAATGGAAGAATAAAAACAATATTTGATGGACAATTCAGATTTCGGGAAATATCTACGCTATTTCCGCACCCATAAAAAATATTAGCTATCAATCATCAAAATGGCTTGCAAATTGAAAAAGTGTGACGTATTAAATAATATTACTACTTACTCTTGAATATTCGGCAATGTGATTTCAAACTTTATTTGATTCGCAGTCAGCACATTCTCAAGGTAAGCTTTATATGCCGGGGTGGATAGAATTGATACATAACCAGTAATTGACAGTGGTTCAGTCCAGAAATCAAATTTATCTTCATGTTCTTGTAAAGCTAATAACACTTTATTTTGTTCCTCCGTTTGTGGTGTGACTTTGTATAAAGTGTAATTATCAAAACGAAACTTTTCTCCAAAAATCACTGGTAATAAAGCACAGAACAGAAGTATTTTTAACATTTTTAAAGTGATCAAATACAGCAGTACACGAAAATGGCTGTTACTGAAATGATCAATCTGAATTATAGTTATTCAATATAGATTTATAATACGAAAAATAGTGTAATCGTCTCATTCGCGTAATCTCATTATTTAAACCATAAAAATTATTACCATTACAAATTGGTCTAATAAAATTTATAGTTCGGGCTGTAAATGATAAACTGGTCTAAAGATATTTCTATGTTCTTGGATTTATTTAAAGTGATGTTTTGTATGTTGTGTAAAATCATTTGAAGTGCGCACTTTCGTAAGTAACCGTAAACTTGTACCCAGGTAAAAGCTGCTGCCTGTTTCCCGATATTCTTAGTCGTCTTCTACGACACATAACGCAAAAAAAAACAACACGAACGCAAAAAAAATAAAGAATGTATAAAGAATTCTAAAATATAATTAATTGATTGAAAAAAAGTCATTTTAACATACATGGAATGTAAATCACTACACAGTATAAAACAAAGTCGTTTTTCGTCCCTGTGTAAGTACGCATAGACCTTTTAAACTACGCAATGGATTTTGATGTAGTTACTTTGAAATAGATACTTAGTAAAAAAAAATCTAAAATGTATAATTTATTGCTTGATAAAAGTCAATGAAATTTAACATACATGGAATGTAAATAACTACACAGTATAAAACAAGTCGTTTTTCATCCCTATGTAAGTACGAGTATGCATTATGCATAGACCCGAATAAACTACACAATGGATTTTGATGTGGGTTTTTTTAAATAGATACCCGGAGTTATTCAAGAGGGAGGTTTAAATGTATAAATCGAAGCCAAACATGAGTGGGTCGCTAGTATCTCATAAAGCATAGATTTATATTTTTAGATGTGATATGACGGCCTCCTGAATTTATTTACACCAACAACAGCATTTTCCCATACATTTGTACTCGCACACACTGCTTCACAAATTCGTTCTATTATTTTGGAACAAAGGCATTGCTATCTATTGTTTCATATTAAATTATTATACGACATAAAATAATAATATGTGACCCAAACACTCACCGTAAAATTTGGGTCGTAAAATTTATCAACACCATAATAGAGCATTATCTTTATTGCTTAGCCTTTATTGATACTTTTAGGCTTCTTGCAGACGGCTTTATACAGCATTCATCATCATCATCATCATCATCCTATCGCAGTCCACTGCTGAACATATGCCTCTCACTCCAGTGGTTTTTGACAAACATCTGGAGGCATAGCCCAAAATCGCCACGCCGGGCAGGCGGGTTGGCAATCGCAGGGCGTAGCTTCTCACTCCGGTAACGCTGTTGCCCGTCATCGGCCCGTGGTATTAAGCTACGCCTCCAATTGTCCGCCACCAATCGGTTGCAGAAGCTTGTCTGTTATAAGTACAGCAGACAGTTGAGGATGGCTTAGAGCGAAAAGATGATAGTTCGGTCCCTTTAGCTATAAAACAAAGAACGTTTCATTCAAATCGGCCAGCTTTAAATACATTTTCATAACCTCATAGAGTTTTTAGGGGATTCTGAAACCTTATTAAGATGACTGATGTGGATGTAAAACTGTATATAAAAATTTTTATTCACCGAACTACTTTATTATACATTTTAACCTAACCTATTTCTTTAATCACTCGACATTGGACGAAATAGTTAGCTACCTATGTTAAAAAATTATAATAAAAACAATTATAAGTAATAATAATTATATAAGTAATCATCAGCCTATTGTAGTCCACTGCTCGACACAGGCCTCTCCAGTCAAAGTCAAAGTCAAAGTCAAAATACCTTTATTCACATAGACTTAAAATAAGCACTTATGAATCGTCAAGTAAAAAATAATGTAGAAATACAAAAAGTAAAGTAAGAATGTGAATAAAAGCAATTTAAAAGAAGCTACCGCCGTGTTCGGAAAGTAGATTTCTACCGAGAAGAAACGGCAAGAAACTCGGTAGTTACTCTTTTTAAATCGCCAATTGTTACATGTTTAGGTATTACAACATTTTTTAATATTTTAAAGTTAAACAATGCAAAATAAAAGTTGAGTCTATACAATGCAAAGTTTACTACGAAGCAGCAGTCCAAGAGATGTTGTCGTTGAGGAAATCTTCTACTCTATAATAGCCCCCTTTTATAAGTAAGGACTTCATGTATGATTTGAATTTGTGAATGGGCAGTTCAACAATATGTTCCGGTAACCTGTTGAACATTTTGATACCCAATCCTACAAACGACCCACTCACCTTACTCAGCCTCAGACGTGGAACGGCAAGCTTGTGCTTATTTCTAGTGTTTAATTTATGATTATCTGAATTTTTATTGAATTGACTTAAATGTTTGCCAGTTAGGGCAAACATCTTAAGACACTTAGGTTTATTATTTCAATTGCATCAGTTGAAAGAAAATAAAATAACAAGCATAATTTCTACGCAACAAATGTTTATTACAAAATATACAATTTAAATAACATTAATGAACCTAGCCTCCCTAAGGATGGACAGGAGTGAGTCATACGTCTCCTCGCAAGATGGCAGCACTTGAGTAACGGGGAGGATATACCCCCACAGTCCTATATCTCGCAGCATGTATGTGGCTACAATAGGGGGGTTGAAACGGTATTTTATCCAATCAGCGGACATGCCAGTTGAGCCATCTGAAAAAAATAAATAAATAAAATAACCCAAGACATGCCACGCTGGGCCACACAGAGCCATCTAGCCCGAAACTAAGCCGAAGCTTGTACTATGGGTACTAGACAACTGATAAACATACTTAGATAATTTTTTTTTGTAAATAAATACATATTATACATAGAAAACACCCATACCAATACCAACAGACATGTTCATGCACACAAATGTTTGTAATGTGTGGGGATCGAACCCACGACCCTTGGCTCAGAAGGCAGAGGTCACTACCAATTGAGCCACCGAGCCAGTCAGAAAATCTAGTAATAGTTTAAGCGATCCGGGATCCGACTCCTGAACTTTCAGATTCTCAGGTGCCACCTGCGACCAATACATAGCAGCGAGAAATTGCATCAAATATTGATCATCTAATGTGTTTCCAGTAAAGTAGACCATATTAAACGTACCAAGAACCTGTGCAGAGGTGCCAACAAAATATTGAGTCCCATATCTCACGGATAGCGAGCCCATAGCTCTCCTGCCGATAGTGATCTGAAATTAGAAAGCGCTATGAAGGAAATTAAATTTTCAATTTTAATTTAGTAGGGATAGTAGAATAATATATGGTTCTGTCACTTTAGATATTTATTACGGGAGCTCTTGAGACTCTTTGGAAGGTTGTTGAATGGGATTTCTGGTTCATTGCTATCTTTTTATCAGAGGATTTTAAGGGTGGGCATAGCGAATCTTCGCTCGAATTGAGCTGCCCGTCCGGGGAAGGACCACCCTATAGAATACCGCAGCCAAATGACCTCAGGGTCGTGTTTCTGCTTGTGATTAGGGTTTCCGGAGCTCGTGGGGGGTTAGGGTTGGGCCGGCATGGCAGTCAGGTAACTGACCAGTTACTGGCCAGTTGTCATAGCGACTTGGGCTTCTCTTTCGCTTTCCATCAGGCGTAGGGAAGCCATTATTTATCGAGCTACTATAAAAAAGTGGTTTTTAGTGAATAAATGTGTTTCAGTGCAGTGACTGAAAATAATACAAATCACCGCCTCATACGGTGACTGTGGTAAGATACCACTAAGAAACTTTTGCGATTTCAGCTTCTCATTATCGCTTATCCGCTTAAAGCTTACCATTTCATTATAATTGTACATTGCAGTCGTAGAATGTGCGAACGGAATCAAAAGTCTTTGGCCGAATCCTCTGAAGGACAGATACCCCGTAGTGGCGTTTCCAATGGTTTCCAAGTACTGTGAAAATAGCCTTGTCTCCGGTTCAGAGAATGGTCCAAGACCAACATAGTTATTGGCAGCTGCTGTGAAACTGCCTCCGGCAGCTGGAACAGAAGTCACTTTAAAAAATTTAAAAATTCGAAAAGATTATTTGGGAATAATTACACATTCCAAAAAGTCATAAGGATGCAGTCCTAAGCAAATTTAGCTAACAACAGCCAATCTATAACAATATTATAATACTAGTCCAGTATGCAGGAGATATTAAAGCACATAGGTAAGTATGTGCACTCTATAAACATGTGCTATTATATATATATAGACATGTATGTAGTATGTATTCCTCTCATTGAGTTACGACTGATTATATTCCTTTACAAAAAAGATCTGGAACAATTTTTGACCCACAATTCGAATCCGGGGCCTGTTATTTGTTCAATAGGCTAAGGATGCATTGAATGATCTTTGAATGTAACAAACAATATGCTTAGCATCAGCTACTGATGGTGGCGGTATGCTTGTTTGTCAACTAATTGATATAAAACCAACATAAGTATGTACTATCATGGATATCAGTCTCCTACTAATAATTTATTTCAATCTATAAAAAGTCTCAATCATACGCACCTCCCCATTGTGAGTTCCAGTTCCTTGCAAGATCGACTCCAATCTGGTTTTGAACTGTTGTTGGTCTCCTATTCTTGACCCATAGTCGGACCTGAAAATACCAGTTACTTAGTTTGAGTAGGCAGAGGCTAAAAGGATCTTTGCGTTGGCTAGGTAGCCGAAAAGGGGAACTTTTTCAAAGAACTTCATGTTTTTGATAAGCCAAATGTATTACTTAAACTGTTCCTAACAGATTTCACTTAAAATGGTATAACAGACAAAAGTCGCCAAACTTTTTGATTCATGATGAAATGTTCTTTACACCTAGTGAAACGATGACATTTTGAGCCAGCCTGTGTAGTTCTAGGAAGGAAAAGTACTTACTGAATCTTGACTGAACTGATGACCATCAGGATTGATAATCGGGAAAATATGCCACGCAAAGTCCTGAGATGCAGCCAAAGCCTCAGGGTCTTCACCCCTCACTAGCTGGTCAGCAATGTAAGTAATAACTGTTGGAGACAACCAGTCAGCTCCTATCTGACCACCTTCAAGCACGAAGTTGCGGCCACTGTTGCCTCTGGATATTCTAATACCGGTGATGTTTCTACCTGAAAAGTTTAAGAAGATGAAGATGAAGATGAATAGACTAATATTAACTAATGAGTTCCTTTTTCAGATCAATCAATCATAAATCCTTCGCAGTCCACTGCTGGACATAGGTTCTCAATTTCTGGAGCATGCACACAACATGCCACCTCCCCCTAAAGGTGGCACGACGGTGCCTAATCCCCTCTAAAAAAAAGTTGGCCAGCATGACGGTGGCTACTGACACGTAACTGACCACGTACTTGCCCGTTGTCACAGCCACTTGGGCTTCTCTTTCACTTACTATCAGTCGTAGGGAAGCCATTATTAGTATATAAAAAAAAACTATACAAATCTCACCTTCATGAGACCGGCCAACGGTAATTAGAGACACAATGTTACTTTGGGTTCTGGCCAAGTGTTCGAACCACTCGTAGATTTCATCGATGGTCTGGTAATTTGTCCAAAACAGTTCAGGTTCTTGGTTAGTGTTTCTCTTCTTGCGACTGTACATTTGCGATTCTAAAGCTCTGAAATCATTGAAAATATAAACCCATACCTGTTTTGGCGCAAGTTGTCGAAGGAAAATTTTTCTTTTAGTTAGATTCAAAGAAAAATTAAATTACTGAGAGACTACTATTTTAAATTAACGGAACTACCAGCACCACAGCGTGGTGAAGCCATAAAATCATTTAATGAAACCTTTTAATCTAGAAGATCTGGACAATAATGATTATTTTATAGGGCAGTACATCACAAATGCGTCAGATGTTGTACACCCTAAAAATGCACAACAATTACACGGTATGAATATGTTCGCCACTTTGATCGATCTTGGATTTCTCGTATCCAGCACTTGCCAGCCATCCTGCGCAAATCGCCACTCCACCTGGCCTGAGGGCGTCCTATACTACGTTTGCCGATACGCGGTCTCCACTCCAGAACTCGTTTACTCCAACGGTTATCGGTTCTGCGGCTCAGTTTACTAATCCGGTGATGATTTTGATTCTCTCTTTGATCTGATCCCGCAGATAGGCGCCAAACATAGCCCTTCTACTCTTTCTCTGCCGCGTCTACAAAGTGTACACTGTTTTTCTATCTTAACCTAAAATTAACTACAAATACTCACTCTTGTATGTTACTTTGCACCAATTCCGATCGGATGCTCCTCTTCCTCATCGTGTGCTCAAATTTCCTCCTCATTTCTGGTGGAGCCATGATGCTGGCGTAATCACCAACCGTCGCTACCGACTTCCAGAAGTCCAAACCATCATTTTGCGTCTGCAGCTCCTTCAAAAACTTCACCTGTTCCTCATTTTCCGGTTGCACTTTATAGAGAGCATAATTATCATATCTAAATTTCTCACCATACGCACTTAACAGGAACACACAGAGAATTGATAATTTCAGTAACATTTTACTGAGTGCTATAAAACTAATACTAATTTCTGAAAAATTATTGTCCTCGGCATTTTATCTATATGGATTTGTTATCGGTATGATAAAGTGATTAATTAAGAACGTTCACATTTCCAAGAGGTTTTGACCGAGTCCGGTATAGGCGTACTTTTGTTCAGAGTATATTCGTTTTTGATAAATTTTTACTACATTATATACCTATGCTCTGGAATTTGCTCCCAGTATATTTCCTGATCGCGTACTTCAAATGTGGCCTAAAGAGAGTTTCTTCTCGGTAAGCAGCAATTTACCTGTGCCTTTGTGTTGCAGAGTCTATGAGCGGCAGTAACCGTTTGACATCAGATGGACTGCTCGTCTGTCTTGATAACGTGACTAATTTATGTTTAAATGATGAAGAACAAAATAATTTGAGTTTTAATAAAATGCAAATGTTTATTTACTATCGTAATTAATCATGATCTTGGTAAAACCTAGATACTATAATAGTGACAATATTAATATCGATTGGCAAATAAAAAGGTCACATTAGGAAACTATTCGATAGGTAATTGGTACATTAGTAGGTACTTACTTATTAATCTTATCAAACGTGATAGATAAGCTGTCTAATCGTTTTAATGAATAAGCCGCGATTATACATTTGGGATATGAGCAGGTTTCTTGATTAAGAAATAGGTAGAATTTTTGTTACAATACAATGACATGTTCATCATCATCATTAGCATATAAACGTCCACTGCTGGACATAGGCCTTCAATTGGAGGTATTTGCTTTAGATACTACGCTTGACAGCGGGTTGGTGACCGCAGTAGGTTTTATTTGTGCCCAGGTAAACGCTGCTGCCTGTTTCCTGATATTCTCTTAGTGATCGTCTAAAACATTTACGGGATGATATGAGGTAGTCCTATTGTAGATCCGAAAACCACAGGGACAGCAAAATAAACTCTTACTAAAATGTGAAAATAAGATCTACTGCGGTCACCAACCCAAGTTCCACCAAAACCCAAGTTCAAGAGAGGTAGGGCATAGCGAATCTTCGCTCGAATTGAGCTGCCAGGAGAAGGACCTCCACCCTATAGAATACCGCAGTCAAATGACCTCCGGGTCGTGTTTCTGCTGGTGAGTAGGGTTTGACTGACCACTTACTTGCCAGTTGTCACACCGACTTGGGCTTCTCTTTCGCTTTCCATCAGATGTAGGGAAGCCATTATGTCGAGCTACTATAAAAAACTACTTCTATTGTGCAAAAAATATTAAATAAATAAAAAAAGTCTTTTGAGAATTTGGCCCCTGTGGCCGAAATTCGGCCAGAATGGTATTAAATTTCTGGCCAATTGTGTCTGTGCCAATAACTCTTCACACACTGTTGCATTTTAATGAGAGCTTATCGTAAATCTGTTAATGCTCATCGACAATTAAGCCACGTGACACAGAGGTGTTACAAGTAGCGTTGTACAAAAATATACATAGGTTAGGGGCTAGTCCGGACTGTAAAGTCATGACTGGAAATAGATTGCTGCATGGCATGCAGGTTGACGAATGCAGGGAGTAGCATGTCGCTCCGGTGACGCTGCTGTCCGTCATCGGCCTGTGGTATGGAGCTACGCCTTCAATCGTGATCAGTTGGTTGCCAGTGCCTTGTCTGTTATTCAGTAGGATGCGCCGCGGGCAGATGAGAGTGGCTTGGAGCGAAAAGATGATGGGTCGCTTGCTTATATCCCGTTTGTTCTGTGTCGGGTGTTAATGTAATATTACCTTTGTATATATTTTTGGTACCTACGTCGTTCCAACTTAGGTAAGTCTTAAATAATATTAAAGAATAATTTTACAGTCAGGGCTACCGTATTTGTGCTCGCCCGTTGGCGCCCCTGTAGAGTGAGGTCCTCAGGAATAGCTGGTAAATTTCGTTTAAAGTACGCGATAATATTCATTTTCCGAAATAAACTCGTTTATTCCATAGAAACAATGTTATTTGACATAGGCACTACACTAGAGCCCTTGACAGCGTATTCTTTCGCGGTAGACCACATTATACTCACATACACAATCACGCCCAAACACACAAAACCTCTCAAAAAGGACACACATAATTTTAAATACAGAACACAAAATGGACCCACAGGCCAGCTCTCTGACTAAGCATTCACAAGATTGATTGCCCAAAGGTAATTAGCCACGGATCGGCGGTAGAGCGCGCTCTTTACAGTTCATTTTTGGCAGCTGATGTTTTGACAGGTAAGCTCGTCCGCCATTTTGTTTGGGCGGAAATTAACGCGGGAGAACGGATTTTGGACATCAGTGACTCGATACAAATACCATTTTGTGTTAAACGATTTGTTGTTTGTTTTATGGTAATCGATTGTTTATGGCGTACTTCAGATCCTTTTTAACCGACTTCGAAAAAAGGAGGAGGTTCTCAATTCGTCTGTATGTATAATTTTTTTTTTTTTTTTTTTTTTTTTTATGTTTGTTCACCGATATTTCCGTCAATTATGGATGGATTTCAAAAATTTTTCGACAGTTCGACAGAGGACACTTCCGAGGTGGTCCCATTATCACCAAGTCAGGATCTGATGATGGGATCCTGGAGAAATTGAGGGCAACAACCGAAAATTGTATGCCAGTCAAACAAATAAATGTATATTGTCGTGCGGATTTGCCGTCCGCGCGCGTCATACAACAACAGTCTACGTTAGGTACCGAGACGCTGGCACCGACTTCAAAAATAAGTGATAATTCTAATATTTAAATAATTATGTATTAAGGATAGAATTACTTACGTTATTTATCGCTTTTTAGTTTTAGTCGGTTGTGTTTTTTTTTTGAAGTCGGTTTAATTTTTTTTTTTTTAAATAATTTATTCTAGAGGGGAAAATAATAATTTTATGCATTACACTTTCACGTCATCTCCGAAGGCTGTCAGTGTGGTGTATGGGCCTCCCAGTTCCAAGGATGATAGGGTAGGATCAATCTTCGTAAAGATGTTTCTACTATACAAAACAAAGTAATACTCGTATTATGTCTCACTATATTTTTTTCACTGTGCCAGCATTAAGGTACATTTAAAGAATTTACCTCGCGTGACGGAAAAGCGTGTGGTCACTGTGACTTTTATACAGAGTCGGTTAAATCCGTTAAAAGCTTCCCAAATCCTTAATTAGTTAACATATTGTTATTTACATGGTGTTTGAGTCAAGTGTACGGTGTATGTATTAATAAAAAAAAATTGCCCACTAAGCCCCCTACATCGCTGATGGGAAGCAACTTGCAAAAGTTTCGGCTATCATGCGGCTATCCTGAGCACACTGAGAACCTTTTTTTTAAGAGGGGAATGCATTAGGCACCTTCATGCCGTCTCCGGGGGGAGGCGGCATGGTGTGTGGGACTCACACCTCCCAAAAGGGAGGGCATACCACTAAACCCCCCTGTGTCGCCAGTGGGCAGCAAGTTGCAGGGACACGGGTAGCGCCGAAGCATACGGGCATACTGAGAACCTGAATCATCCCAATACAGTAATTTCCATTCTTTATTAGTAAATGCCTAAGTCAAGAGACCTCCAAATACATAAATAATAAATGTATCAGTAGGATGGTCCATTTTTGGTAGTATCCCCTACCTTCACAACTAGGGATCGAGGGTTCTATTCGATTCACCGGTGACAAATATTTCATGTGATGGATTTTGTGTTGTATTTAAAGGTAGGTATAAATATTTGTGGTACCTTCGTTCTCCCGATACCCAACACGTACTTACTTCAGGATTGGACCAATGTGTTAGGGGTGAGAGCCTTCCACTCCTCAATAGTCCGGTGATGATGACAACAATGTGTCCTAACACATTGACCCCTAGGTGAGAGCCTTCCGCTCCCCCAACAGTCCGGTGATGATGACAAGGCCGGCTTGGCCATCATCGTAGTCATTTAGAAAAAAAAAGGATCAATTTTTTTTTATTAATACATACACCGTACACTTGACTCAAACACCATGTAAATAACAATATGTTAACTCATTAAGGATTTGGGAAGCTTTTAACGGATTTAACCGACTCTGTATAAAAGTCACAGTGACCACAAGCTTTTCCGTCACGCGAGGTAAATTCTGAAGATGATGAAGAGTTCTTTCTCACCGAGATCTTGTGCATAGATTATTACTATCCTGGGGATTGCCCTCTATGGCCGTCAGGATTCTGTCAGGATGGTATTAAATTACTGGGAAAACTTTACCAAAGGTCCAGCAGTGGAAGTTTGCAGGCTGATGATGATTATAGACTTAATGACTCAATCT
Source organism: Conogethes punctiferalis (assembly GCA_031163375.1). Lineage (NCBI taxonomy): Eukaryota > Metazoa > Arthropoda > Insecta > Lepidoptera > Crambidae > Conogethes > Conogethes punctiferalis. The sequence goes on from CM062093.1 coordinate 3,965,477, forward strand.
TAACAACAATACACATCTATTTCCGTCACTATTCCTCACTGTAACATATCCATCGGACTGTGTCACCGTCCAGTAGCGGGCCGCTAATTGTGATTAATGCTTTCTCGGTCGTCGCGACGTCATTTGTCTTGCGGCTCCCTCAGCGACAAACGTTTACTTTTCACACTGGCTTCTACACGCACAGACGGGCGGTTCAGTGGCCGTAAGTGTAACGTATGTGAGTAGGGATTTTGTATCCTGGATGCCTATTTTATATCAGCTTTCTAGGATAGGAGGAGCTCGGTGGCGCCGCGGTCTTGTTCGCTTAACAATGATCGCAACGTTGTGCAACCACTGGCGCGGTCAATCCAATGATGGGTGACCAAAATTTAACACCGATTTCCTCCGTGCTTCGGAAGGCACGTTAAGCTGTTGGTCCCGGGTGCTATCTTTACCAACTCAGATAGCAGTTGTTACATCATATCAGAGATGATGATAACTCTGACGCCTAACTGGGATACCCATTCCCACACACAGCTTACCCTAAGTGTTGCGGAGGTCTGATGGCAGTCGCTCTGTGTAAAAAGGTTAGCCCTCGCCGAATCTCTCAGTTTGGGAAGCCGACCCTGAGACAATGGGGAAAAAGGCTAGGATGATGATGATGATTGATAGATCTGACAGGCAGGAACTAAATAAGGACTTTTGACGTTTGATCTGAGGGAAGTCAAAAAGAGATAGGGCATAGCGAATCTTCGCTCGAATTGTGCCTCCCATCCGGGGAAGGACCTCCACCTTATTGAATACCGCAACCAAATGACCTCGGGTCGTGTTTCTGCCGGTGGGTAGGGTTTCCGGAGCTTGTGGGGGGTTAGGGTTGGGCTGGCATGCCGGTGGCAACGTCCCCTATTGATCGCAAAGTGCCCACTGGGAGAGGGCTGCCTTTGGGTCTCGTCCAGAAACTCTGGACGAGACCCCTCTCCCAGTCTTTCTTCTCTTTTGCTTTTCATGAGGCGTAGGGAAGCCATTATTTTGTGCCACTATAAAAAGAAGCCTAACTCGGTGCCAGATGTTTGGCGTTCTAAATCCGGTAACCGCACGGACAAATCTTTATCCACTCTCACATAGGTGATAACTGCTAGTCTGCAACCTAAAGCTCAGAAAGCTCAGTCGGAGCTAAATCTGCCGCGCGAGCCGCATAATTATTGCCGGCCGCAAGATCCGATGTCTGAAACTAAACTAATGCAAGCGTGGAACAAATGCAGTGGAACGTTTGCACTGAAATTAACGTTTTAAACGTTAGTGCTGCGGTTTTGGATGAGAATTTGATGATGATTGTAATGTTTTGATGACGACGTACGTTTAATGTGATGCAAAGAACGTGAGTTGTTGGTGAAGAAAAAAAAAATAGAAATCTTATTTATTATAGGTATCAAAACATTATCGTACATCTCGCACCAATTCAAGATTTCGTCCCTATCATCTTGCTAATTGGAAGTCTTCCACTGTGCGTTTTGTGCGCAATTTTCTTCCTCGTGCAACTGTTCTTTGGAATCAGCTTCTGGCATCAAATTTTTCTGAATGGATATGACTTAGGGACCCTCAAAAAGCGAGTCTACATATAGATAGATAGATAGATAAAAAGTTTATTTGCATAGGTACTCACACACATTTACAACAACGAATACAGCAAAAAACACACAAATCGTTACGAACAAAACAGAAACAATAACAGAAACAATTAAAGTCATGGGTATGGGCATGTGTGCAACAACAATGCAAAATGGTAATGGCTCAGCGAGTTGTCTGCTCGGCGAGCAAACCGCTGATTTTCAGCCATCACCAGCCCACATAAAATAATAGCCCATATTTCTCAAGGGCCGGCAACGAATCTGTGACTCCCCTAGTTTTGCGGCGTCTATGGGCTGAAGTGATCACTTACCATCAGGTGACCTTCAACCCTGTTTGCCTAGGTCATAAAAAGAAATTGCGATACAGTACTTAAGACGTATCAATGCAAGAAAAAGAAAGACTATCTATAACGAATTCCTCTTCAAAGTAATTAACAATTGGTAAACAAAGAAGCAATTTTAGAAGATGTACGGGGCAGGCTTTTCCCATCACAATAGAGAAAGCCTCCACATATTTGCACAAAGTGTCGAACTATAGGAGAGGGGAACTATGTCCAGCAATGGACTACGTACGATAGGCTGATGTTGATAATAGATGTGTAAGAGTCCTGACAATAAAAATTTTAGGGAATACTAAAATTCATAATTTTACATACAAAAGTCACTTGTTTCATCACAAAGAGTTGGTGGTACTACCTACCTACAATAAAATTGAAAGAATAATTTCATTGAAATTATTTCACGTAGGCGGCCCTTCATAATCAATATTTATGAGCACCAAAGAACTCTTCTATTTACGCGAATTAATTAAACGATAACCTCACTGACCAATGTGGACCTTTTACATCGTGACTTAATTTAGCTTTTGTATTTTGTATTTTTACGTCCCCCTTTGAGGGATACGATTTTCGTATGAGAACGTTTGATGTTCAGTTGATTTAGTCCATTCGAAATGTTGTTACTGATTCGAATTAAATCAAAATATTTGTATGGGCCCCAAAACATTGTAATCGTCAAAGGTGAATCTACCGTACATATTTAGAATGCTACCGAAAATACACGGGCAAAATCCCTATTTTCTTAGGTTCATTCATTATGTACATTTTGTTTTTAACGCTTCATAATGATCTTGGTATGTTTATTTTTAGTAATAGGTCATTCAAATCCAAACAATTTATTGTATTTAGTACGTTAATTATAGTAGTACAGGTTAATAGCCTCCCGGTCGCATAATGTAAAGCAAAAGAGGGATCTAAATAGCTATGGCAATGGATTAGCAACAGAATCAAATACTTGTCAGTTGCCACCGTTATGCTTTCGCTATGCCCTACCTCTCTCAAATGCACAAAATCAGACTTGACAACCATTCTATCCTCGATGCACTTCTATACACTTAACCCTTCAACACGCCACGTGCGTTCCAAAAATACCCGCACCACATCACCCGAAGAAGAATAGGCAGACACCTGTCAAACCGCTCGTAAATCCAAAGGGTCAGATCTAAAAACTGTACAATTGTATGTGATCTCATTCATTACGGCAACATTAGCGCTGCAGCGAGCGTAGACGACGCGGGCTGATTTATCGGACCACCTCCTGCCCTTAACGACACCTTGTGATATACGGTGGTTGGGTGTGTGGGATAGGGGAAGGGTTGAAGCGGTTACTGGTGTTTATATACGTGCGGTGATGGATCATCATCAGCCCTTCGCCGTCCATTGCTGGTCATAGGCCTGTCTAATTGTTCGCCATTTTCCTCGATCCCGGGATTCTCGCATCCAGCACGGACCAGTCATTTTGTACAATACGGTAATGGATAATTATCATCATTATCAGCCTTTTGCCGTCCACTGCTCGACTTAGGCTTCTCCAATTGTAAGAGACTTTGCTCGATCCTGGACTTCTCGAGTCCAGTGCTTGCCAGCCTTGCGCGCAAATCGTCACTCTATCTGGTCTGAAGGCGTCCAAGACTGCGTTTGCCGAGAAGCGGGATCCACTGTAGAACACGCTTCCCTTAACGGAAAACCCGGCTTAATTTCGTTCCAAGCATATTTAAGCTATCTCGTAATGTAGATTATTAAGATGTCAGTAATTGTTTTACACTAGAAAATTCGTGCCGCCAACGAAGAGCCTTCCACCTGGCCGAGATCTTCCTTGGTGGAGGACTTCAAATGCTGGTGGGACATAAGACCATAAGGCTAACTTGCGTTAGGAGTGTATTTTAGGAGAACAGGTCCAGATGGGGGTTTAAAAACAACTCTGACCTGATCTGCGTTTCTGGTTTCATTCCGCAAACCATGACTCTTTCTCAACTGTAAGTCCTGCCCTGCATAGGTACTCTTTCTCCTTCTGCACACGGGATAAGCTTATGAATGTCACAGGGGACAGGAGCAGCGTGTGTGTGAATGCGTTTAAGAAGAAGATTGCTTTACAGGCTAATCTTTTCTAACTTGGACCACACCAGAAGCGCGCAAAAGGCGTCTTTTAAGAACAAAGAGAATTATTCGAAGATGAAGTCAACCATGTTATTGCGGCAGCAGAGACGCACGAGATTAATGCCAAACGCAATTTGCGCTGTTTTTTTGCGCGTTATTTATGTGAGAATGTGTAAGCAGTAACTATAAATCGTTTAATTGCAAGTATAGGCGTTAATTATGGATATATAAGTGTGGATTGGGGCTGTATTAGTCACTATGTGTATTCTATTGTATATTCTTGATAGATTTAATGACAAAGATAATACCTATCAAGTGTACATTTCTGTATTTTTTTTATAATACAAGACATATCACACTTAGTCCCAAATTATGCCGAAGCTTGTACTTTGAGTACCAGACAACTGATAAACTTACTAAAATACATTTTTTAAAATAAATACATAAATTATACATAGCAAATACATACCCAGACCAATACACACAAAATGTACATGTACAAAAATTGTATTGAGCAGGTATCGAACCTGCGACCCCTGTGTTAGAGGCAGCGTTCACTACCAGTGAACTAAACTGGTCGTTTAATGTTTTTAACAACTAAGTTTCCATATGAAACCTTTATCGCAATGCATCATGTATTAATATGAAAAACGTATATGAAAAACTTCCACCATTATTAAAAATGCTCGGTGCATCTGCATTGCGCTTTTTATCTTCCCTTTCTCTTAATATGCTGCATCCGCGTAAAACGTTCATTCCATTAAAAATGCCCAAAAGGTCCTAAAAGGTCGATCTTGAGCAAAGCCCGTTCTAACAGATCACGCCCGTAACCGATCCATCAAAATCTGCATTAATCCAGACTACTGCATCCTATGGTATTTTCCAACACTTCCGATTAAGGCGTTCCGAGAATCTATTCAAAGCTTTACACCAACAACGTTATAAAGAAAGACCTTCCTATGTTCACGGCGAGAGTGACGAGTGAGTGAAGTGGGTGAGCGCATACCATCGTAGACTGCGATATCGCTTACCACCAGGCAAATCACAGTCAAGCGTAAATCCATTCCAATTAGAAAAAACATTATCCGAGCTGTGACGGAACATAATACAAATGAACTTATCTCTTTCTGCTGTTGATGCATAATGTTTATCTTCTTTTCTGACACAGTGGTCGCAGCTTCTCCGAATATCAGGAAAAGGGGCAGTAGCGTTTACCTGGGATGTAAGGGCCTGCCTATCATCTTTTCGCTCCAAGCCAACCTCACCTGCTCGTGGTGCATCCAGCCAACAATCAAGGCGCTGGCAACCGAACGGTGGCGGTATAGGCATCACAATTGAAGGCGTAGCTAAATACCATAGACCGACGACGAGCAGTAGCTTTACCGAAGCGAGAAGCTACGCCCTGCGATCGCCAACCCGCCCGCCTAGCTTGGCGTGGTATATTCTCCAGATGTTTGCTCTAAGTGGCGAACAAGTGAAGAGGCCCATGTCCAGCAGTGGACTGCATTAGGCTGATGATGACGCGTTTACCTTGGTATAAATAAAACCTTCTGCTGCCATCAATTCATTTATTTATTATTCATTAATTAAAATTTAATAAAAGGTACACGAACAGGTCACAGTCGTACATGAGCATACAAATCATTTTTACATAGAAGGACAAGACGGTAACCTAGCTAAAGTGTACACAACATGTCCTTATCATAAAACTGCCAACAAAAAGACAGACAAAATAGAAACCTATAATTAAACAAAATACAGCTTCTATAATATTTACTTTGAGGATGCTTTGGCTCTTAGGTATAGCGAAATTTTTATTTGGATCCTTTAAGTCGTCGCCAATGGAAACACGCATCCGAAACGATTGTTTTAAGCATACGTACCCTAATGTTGGATGAACGCCAAACTCCATCGGTAATTGGTACACACGAACCGCTGTATCTACTTGTAACAAGATTTAATGGATTTATTGGGCCTGCATTTTGTAGCGGTTTAGCTAACACGTGTTGTGATCGGCGAATATGTTATAGTTGGTTATAGGACGGAGACTTATTGAGATACTACGGCCGAGAGAGACTACGCTACCATTTCATATATATTTTATGTGTCACTGTGTCACAAATGTCACAATGTAATACATTAGATTTATTTACAATCCAAGCCATGCTGAGTCAGACAGCGCCATCTAGTTCCAAGCTACGCCAAAGCTATTACTATGGGTACTAGGCAACTGATAAACTTACTTAGATTTTTTTTGTAGCATCATCAGCCTATAAACGTCCACTGCTGGACATAGGCCCCTAATAACAATTGACATTAAGGCGAATTACCTTGGTCACCGTGCTTGGCAGGCGGGTTGGTGACCGCAGTAGGTTTTATTTGTACCTAAGGAAACGCAGCTGCCCAGTTCTTGTTATTCCCCTAGTCATCTACGACACCCACGGGATGAAATAGGGTGGTCCTATTCTAAATACGGAAGCTATACGATCTGTACTTCCGAGATATTTATGTCATCGGAAAATAGCAAGAATCGTAAGTTGATCAACTTCCTAGGTAGTTGATTAACTTTCGGAATATAACAAACGGTAATTGAAATGTATTATTTAACGCAATGGATTTCAGTTAGTTGATCAATTTACGGTAGCCTGACAGTCATTTAATAATTTACGATTTTGACACAAGTAAAATCGTCCTCAAATATGCCAATCGTTGCTCAATGTACTATTTAACGGTGCACTATTACCCGTAACTTAATACACTGTTCCCTGATTGGTTGCCGGGATAACGCCACGTGAGCCATTGAACCAATCAACGTTCACCTCATCTTCGTCGGATGATTTTACGGCAAGACCCCGTAAAATGATCAATTTACTAAAATACATACGTTAAATAATACATTTCAACTGCCGTTTATTATTTTCCGGAAGTAATCAACTACCTAGGAAATTGATCAACTTACGATTCTTGCTATTTTCCGGTGACATTTATAACGCAGATTCAAATTAAACTTAATCTTTAATTTCCCAAATCTCAATCATGATCGCGAAGAGGCAAACTCAAACTTGCCACAGACCCTCGGTAAACAAACCCTTAGCTTTGATTAAAAAAACCTTACAAAAAGTTCAGTAGCTGTTAATGAGGGAAAGGAATGGAAATGATTCCTAACTTCGTCGACTCAATTAAAAATCTTTTTTGAACTGTTGCGAAATTATTAATTGGCCAAAGATGAAATTATGCGCAGTAAAAGTTAAAGATTTTTCGTAATATTGTTATGTTTTTTGGAGTGTTTGTTAAGTGCGCGATCCCATTAAATCTCATATGTTCATACCTTTATTTGTATAAGTTCTATCCCAAGCCTTACAGCAAATTTCGCAACATTTCCTTCAATTCAGGCCGCAGTGTCAGCACTTGTAATGTTCCATGTGTAAGTTAGCTGACACTGCAAAACATGTATTTTCACAATAGCTTCAGTCATCGATCATTATTAATTTTACCGGGCTCCATCGTGGACCCCCCTAGGTGTATTTAGATTAGTTTAATTTTTAAATAAATATATTTTTTTTATCCTCCGTTGTTGCCTTAAGTTATTTGGCGCAGTCGGTAGGATCGTCGCGTTCACGTTTCTCAGAAAATCGAGATCGGAATAGGTCGTTTTAACGGTCGTCAGCGAGGATCCAGAACCTTACGGGCACCACCAGCGGAGGCCGAGCATCGGAGTCATCACAGAGCGGAGATCATGGTGAAAGCAGTGCATATCCTGTAAGTGCTTATTACCATTCTATTAGCATAAGCCAGAAGGGGTCTTTAAAATACTGAAACTATTTGAGAAAGTTAATACTTTTATTTTCTACAAGTCCGTCCGCGTCTACCGTCAGTGTTCTAATGGCCGCCACCCGTATCGTTCATCTTTTCTCCGCGGGTATTGCCATACTAATAATGAATTATGAAATATTAATTTAATAATAATTGTAATAATTTAATTAAATAAATATAATTAAATGATTATAAAATCATTTCGTTAAATTAGAAATAAATAATAATATTGAGGCTCTTGAACTAAATTAATCGAATTAATATCTCGGTAAAAGTTATCGATGAGTATAAAGTCACTATGAAAATTAAATAAATGCTAACAGTCGGCCGTCCTGTTCACGGAATGTCCCTATTCCGGACCCGGCCATTTGAACACTGGTATGTCCCCATACATGAATCAAATACAAATCATATAATAAATTAAAATATCTATATCTATTACAATACTATTTATCATTTCTTATATAAATGAGACTTATTGCAATCAGACCTTTTATATCAACACAAATAGAGCTGCTGTCTTTCCTCACTAAATATAAAATTTAAAAAACAGTCCTCATAAAATAACAATACAACATTAAATAACTTTTACTACCTGTATACCTAATTCATATCATTTTATGTACGTAATATATATATGTTTATTTATTAATTTCCTATATATCTTTTCCTGTATGTATTGAATATCATTATGACCATTTACTAAAACTACTGTTTTACAAATATTATAAATAATATTTCGTTAATACATGATTTATTCGTAATATAAAAAGCAATGCAATAGCTACCTACTTATCGAATATGAATTTGATTTTACCACTATTGGCTTGCGACACAAATAGGTACATACATGATAGATAACAATTAGATATAGGTTTATAATATCATTTAACAATGAACTTAATTACAATTGGGTAAGATAAATGAGACGCAAAGATGCAGTCTTCCGTGTTAACTAGCTACTCCGTCAAAATAAGCATCAGTCTCAGCCGGCCGCTTCCCAATCAATAATGTTTTTATTAACCACTTCAGTTAGCCCTCTGTAACATCCATTTTCTTGTTAAGATTGACCTGAAAATTTAAGGAATAATTAAGAGTTTATCCATGCTTTATCTACATATTATGTGTGCTTACCACAGAGTGTTAATGAAGCACAAAGACCTACGGCCTATAAATACTTAGGTATATAGATATACTTTTGCATAGGAGTTGATTAGAAGATATATTAATAAACATTTCATCTTATTGGGATATATTATATACTCGTAGCAAGTACTGAAAAGTTATGCATTTTATACGGAGTTATACAACCACTTGAACTTCGGCATCTCTTGCATTAACTGCAAGTACCTCTTGAACTTTGGTATAATTTCGTCATGTATTAAGACATTAAATCTTATTGAGATATAAATATAATAAATACTGAAAAGATATGCATCTTATATAATAATAAGGACTTATACAACCACTTGAACTTCGGCATCTCTCGCATTAACTGCAAGTACCGCTTGAACTTTGGTATAATTTCGACTGTAATAACATGCATATGTTTGCATCTTATATAATAATAATAAGGAATTATACAACCATTTGAACTTCGGCATCTCTCGCATTTACTGCAAGTACCGCTTGAACTTTGGTATAATTTCGTCATGTATTCTTGATTTGCTCCAATGAACGCTGCTTGTACTTCGGCATCCTTCACCGGCCCAGCCAGTGAGTACCGCTTGTACTTCAGCATCTTTATAGACGTTGTCTCTCGAGTGAGCACCGCTTGTGCTTCGGCATCCTTCACCGGCCCAGTCAGTGAGTACCGCTTGCACTTCGGCATTAGTAAGCGCCGCTTGTACTTCGGCATCCTTCACTAGAATCCTGAGACCCTCAATGGTGAGTACCGCTTGCACTTCGGCATCCCTTTCACTCTCAACAACTTTTAATTAACATATTGTAAATTATCCATCATGGCATGTATAATAGTTGCCATAGTATCCATCTATATTAACTCTGAAACATCAGGAACCTTGTAGGTAAGGGATGCACGATAGGAAAGGAAAATTGATATTGCCCATATGTAACACACTCATAGTGAAAAATGAAAATGAAAAATATTTTATTGGAACCAATACAAATTGTTATAAATAAAAGACGTACGATAACAGCTGTATTAGTTAAGGAAACTGTGTTACAGCTATTAACGCCCACCTACAGACCATTGGAAAGCACAGCGTTCCACATAGATATGAACAAGAACACTAAGATTATATGAATTTTTTACATTACATTACAAAATTATTAATAGGGGAAAAAAACCTACCATATACAGAATATTTGTGTGTGTGTGTGTGGTATGTATGTTGATGAGTGTGTGATTGCGTGCGTATGTATGTGTGTTTTGTTTTACCATCTTATTATGCTTTTAGCTATTTTAATATTTATTATTATAATTTTTTAATTAAATTAGTATCTTACTACATTACTATTCATTAATTCATAATTCATTCATTTATGTTAATTTCTACCTACTTGTTCTTATTTGTACCCATTTGTATTATTCTAGTACAAGTAATATGTAAATTGATTTTTATTAAATTATATTATGATAAAATCAAATAGAGTAAAGAGCTAGTTTAAATCTATTTTTTTTTTAAGAAAATGATTCAACTATTGATAGAAAAATGTTATTATACTGTGAACGAATTTTTGATTGACAAATTTTGACCTGCTATGTATTTTAACTTGTTTTGACATTTTTAACCACTGTAATTTAATTTTTATTTGGATTTGACATTTTTTTTTCTGCAGTCTATTATGAATACATTATAAAAATAACTATAAATTCTATTTATTACTGACATTTCTGCATACTATGTTGAACTTGTATAATTATTTTATCATTCATATTTTGTACGCTCAAATTACGTAGCTAAGACATGTAGGCAACTGAAAATTATTTATGATACCACCTATTTTACAGTACTGAATAAGATATTGTAAATTCCTCATGTTTTTACAAAATAAATATTATCTTATCTTAAAATGTATAATAAATTTACCGTCTTTAATTTGATCATTGATTCTCGTCACTAGATGCACCTTCCTAGTCAGAACCATTCGGAAGATTAAATGTAATCCAAAAACTACTTCATCTGGGGTTTTACCAGTACTCTTATTTTTGGTACATATTATCTAAACTCCATTGCACTCGTCCTACATTATCGTCCTACATACGCTCGTCCATCCCGTGATTAGTCGAAGCTAGGGACTCTAGTATTGTCCGATTTATACCTTTCAATTTAAATAGCATAACTAATAAATAAATAGCATAACATTTAAATGCACATAGTTTTAATTTTAAGATACAATATCGCATTAGATATTCGCCTGTAAGGATATTGTATAAAAGGGTTTAAACAAATAAATAAATAAGTAATAAATTTGACCATTGGCCCGAAGTATAGCGACGGCATTAAGTACGTGTTTTGTGTAAAGTGGCTGACGTACAGCTAAAACTAAGCAACTAAGTACATTAAAATATCGCGTGAAACATTGATGCATGCTGAAAGCTGCAGGAGCGTTGACGAGGCCAAACGGCATCCGTGATATTTGTAATGCCCATCGGGCTTCGCGAAAGAGGTGTCGTGAATCCTCAGCCATAGGTTTGATAGCAGCCAGATTTTTAATCTATAAAATACCTTTTGCCGTTAAGACGATCCAGTTGATCGTCTATTACTGGCGTGGGTGTGTAACGTTTGATATAATGACAGATAATCTAATATCAATTGTAAATCAAAATAACGTTCGACTGATATAATTTTCATAAACTATAAAAACTAACCCTGACAATTTCGCGTTTTTTTTTTATTAGATAATTGATATGGCTTATAAGAGACCAGATTCTCATTGCTTAATTTAATATACATTTCTGAAACATTTGTTATACATAACTCGCTAGTATCCAGTGCAAAACAATCTCTAAAATGGTTTAAAAGATCAATTAGACTATTCATATAATTTTGACTAATATTTGGCCCATGTTAATCATAATACGGTGCAATGTTCATTTTACAGTGACTCTCTAGGTCTCTGTTAATTTGAATGCGGTTTACTCCAACTTCATGTGGCTCATGTAAATTGAAGTGCCCGGATATTGACAGAATGTACGCACGTGCTGATAATTTACCATTTTCTACCAAAATATTGCCTCCTGACACACTGATCGCTATAATAGCTCCTATACCTTGTATAAGCTGATACACACACCCTGAAGTATAATTTATGCTCGTTATTTGCTCTAAAATATGTACTTGTACTTCTATAATATAGATAAAATAAAATAGTTTATTTCTGCAAATGGATTTACTAGTAATACTTCACACGTCACTCTTCAATCATTTTAATAAGCGCAGGGGCGCTGATTATCATGTTCATGTGTTATTGTTATTCACGTAATCTTGTACTATAAAATAATAACTTTTAGACATGTATTAAACAGGACTAACTTAAGATCTATGCGAGATTTAGGTAGATACGCGGCAAAATGTACGCTTTTTGTAAAAATGTTATGTGCACTGAAGATTAAATAAATAAATAGATCAACATTATTTTGCGGTGTTCTGTTAAACATTTTTACACTTTGTTCAATGAATGTAAAACTCTTACTTCTAGTATTGAACTGGTGAATGATGTTTTTACTAAGTATAAGATAAATGTATATTCTTACGTACAGCCATAATGCATTCAGATATGTAATGTGATGCCACAGTTAGGATGTTATTTCTTTAAATATTTAGTGATTCGCGAGATTTAAGTCCATATATAGAATGGATCGCCCTCTTCTGTAATACATAAATAGTTTGTACGTCAGAAGCTGATCTCTACAGGAGCAAACCATATGACCTAAGATTATGGAAGTAACAGAAATAAACGAGTCTCGCTGTTTCAATATCAGTGAGTTGCCAAATTGTTATTATTGTAACTTGGAGTCCACAGTTATCCCTAAAGGGTGAATGTGTTCAACGTTCATAATTATTATATCAGTATTTATTTGCCTCTCATCAGTTATAACCAGAATCGACAGTATATTCTGTAGAGATTTTAGAGTAAGAACTTAACTCTTCCTATTTCTGATTTCTCAGAATACAGTACTAAGTTATTATTGGTTTTGTAAACTACTACATCAGACAATTCCGTTAAATTTTTACCTATTAATACATCGGTATGCAAATATTCTTCAGGTACAACATATGCTTGGATTTCTGCTTATACGAAATCGATATTTACGTGTATGTCTAGATACATAACTTAACGGCCGAGTAGAAGCATAATTCATTACCGGTACAGTCTTTATTGATTAAAATATTTAGATTACTAACAGTCCTACTTAAAGTAGTAAACGTGCATTGACTCCCGAAGTCAATGAATGCTGTTCTACAATGCCCAGCTACGTGTCCCATACGCAGATAATTCATACGAGTACATTATTGTAAATCGTTGTATATTTCGGAACAGTATGACCAATTTCCGAACAGTTGTTGCACCGACCTACTCGTGCTGAATTGTTTCTTGTAGATCTATCAAAATATCTGCTACTACCTACTTTATTACTAGATGCAGTTTTCTTGTCGTCTATTATTGGTCGCCTACTTTTAATCAAAATACTTCCTAAATAAATAGCGAAACAGCTGAATTGGACGTTCAAAGTTAGACTCTTGCGCATTAAGCTGTATGTTATGGTCGAAATCCCGTGAATGATGCAGTTCATTGTATTTATACCTTTTATTTTACAGCGACTGACTAATTTAGCTTTTCCATAAAAGACCCTACATAATTAACGTGCATGAAAACATTTGAGAAGTATCCTCTGCCAATCGTTCCAGCCTAGATCAATTGATGCTAAGTACTTCATTAATTTTCCTCAGCCAGACCAGAGTACTTTCTGTCCTTTGACCGGGATCAAACTGAGGTATGACTTCCTGGGCACCAGCCTACATATTAAAACCCCTGTTGTTTAGTACATCTATAAAATCTCTCATAATGTGACTGGAGGAGCCGCCACAACCCCCGGCCCTTGACCGTTTCTTAGAAAACGCCTCCTCATAGACACGATCGACGGTCATCAGAAGACAATCCATCAACGGACGAGGGGCTACTATACTACTAGTAGATGATACATCAGTAACAGATGAAATTCGATGAGCCCTAAGAGCGATGCGGTCGCTTTAAAATGCACCGACGCCGGGCCCTCTTGGATGATTATTATTTAATGATATCATGTATGTATGTATTGAAATATATATTAGTTTATTCTATACATATTGTATGTAAGATTATATTATGTATGTTTCTGTATATATATATGTATATTTATAGATTTGTATTTAATTAATTTTTATAACATATTAATAATAGTCTTTGTTTTTCAAACTTTTTTTTTTGGCACACTACCTTATTATTACATTCTGCTTAGCCCAATGGTTGACTGGTAGAGAATGCCTATGTGGCATTAAGTCCGCCTTTTGTACACTTACCTCTTGTGCAATAAAGATTAAATAAATAAATAAATGATTTCCTCCTTGAGGGTGACTGACTCGCCCTGACATGAGTTGCTAGTCGTACTCGTATTCGTACGTGCGGAACGTGATGGAACAAGAGAATGTGTATCTTAGATCGGTGTCCGACATGATCGCTAAGTACTACATATAGGCAATGACAAGTAATTAAAGGTAGGTATATAGGTGGCAAACGGTCAAAATTAATAGACCATGATTACGATTGCCAATAGCTGGCACCACATAAAATAACATTTTAGTTGTATAAAATACAAGTAAAAATAAGGTATTAAGTTATCTGTAGGATACAAAACCTCATGTAAATATTTCTAAATAAAATTTAGGAACAACTGAGCAGTACCTCTATTAAATACTCAACACATTAAATAATATTCCATAGTAGGTGCCTGGTATAAGCAGTAGGTAAATTTTATTTAAAGTTTAATAGTTCTTAAAACAAAATAAAACACAATGTAATTTCACCAATACAATATAAATTAAGACAAATAAATTGTCTAACACATACTCGTATATAAGAATATAAAAATCATGTGTAAAATTTGTGCAACAAATGTAGGTATTTCAAGTAAAGAAAAATCGAAAAGTCATTATTTGGTGATGGATCTGGGCCTTACGGCCATTTAACTAAAGTCAATACACAGACAGGTATTTATTGTGTTACTATTGCCGTCTATGTAATAAGCTGTCGATTAAATTACCATACATTTTAACGGCACTGTTACCGCCCAAAAATGCACTGAGCCTCGAAGCCCTTTACCTTACTTTTTTTTTTAGAATATTCGTAAACATTTCACACATTCATTCGACGATCGATATTTCTACATAATATACTCGAACAACAGGACCGGCCGGACTCGAACCAACGACCCCGGAATTTATGCGACATAATAAATAATATGTTACTCGCAGCATATATCATTTTCAGCTTGCCCCTTCTCAGGGGCTAAATGTATACTATATTATTAAGTAAAATAGTTAATTAGTTACACTCATTTTCGTAAGAAAATTTTTCACTTACCCCTTTTGTAGGCGTGGGGAGTATAGAAATACTCAGATCCCACTTCTGACTTATTAGCATAAGCCAGAAGGGGTCTTTAAAATACTGAAACTATTTGAGAAAGTTAATACTTTTATTTTCTACAAGTCCGTCCGCGTCTACCGTCAGTGTTCTAATGGCCGCCACCCGTATCGTTCATCTTTTCTCCGCGGGTATTGCCATACTAATAATGAATTATGAAATATTAATTTAATAATAATTGTAATAATTTAATTAAATAAATATAATTAAATGATTATAAAATCATTTCGTTAAATTAGAAATAAATAATAATATTGAGGCTCTTGAACTAAATTAATCGAATTAATATCTCGGTAAAAGTTATCGATGAGTATAAAGTCACTATGAAAATTAAATAAATGCTAACAATTCATTGACCTTCTTGAATTCCCTTGCTCAATTGATACACTACCACTTTAAGTGTTTCAAGGTAATTTGTAGTTAAAGATAATAAGTTCATTGTCACTGTTCTAATAATAGAACAGCAGAAATCGTCGCAACACATTGCGATCGTATTTCCTTATTAGTGATTAGATTAGATAATAATATTAAATAAATCAGTAGTTACTTTTAACAAATAAAAGTATCGCAAGTAACTAATAATTATAATATATACTTTTAACCTTCCTATACTCGCGCCAATTTTTGTAACACCTATACTCGCGCACGGTGTCACAGACCGATAGTTTGTGGGGTACAAACATATATTTTTTAACAAGAAACACATAAACTGTTACTATTATTTTAAAGTTTAGGATGTAATGAAACAAAACATTATAACTAAAAGTTATTTTACTAATTATTTTACCGACTTATAGTTTACCACAAATCCGTCTTAAAATTTGAGATTATTTTCTTAAGTACTAAAAAAAATTAAATAAAATCTGAACTTCTTTTTAAAAACAAATTAAACTTCTTATTTATAACAACAAACATATCAATGAACATATTTATATATGTTTGACTTAGTTTTGAGCCTCGCCATAGCAATCAGGGTATACGGTTACAGCATGCTCCAAACAAAAGTATTTTTTGCAGGTGGCACAGTTGTAACGTGTCTTGCGGTTTTTTTTTGAAGAGCAGTATCCACAACGACCTACTTTATTATTATTAGATGTTGCTGCAGACTCGGGTGCATCTAATTTGAATATTTCGGTGAGCCTGAGTCTTATACTTCTCGGCAATTATGAAATGAGAGCCCGTCGTCTAAGTTGCGGATTGATCAGATCGTATCGAAGGCTTCAAGGAAGACCCGACGGCTAATTTTCTTGTTAGGGTTATTTTGCAGGTATATTATAAACGTATTTATACCCGCTACATTAATTAAGCTGTAAAATATCACCATTGGCCATCTATTTGTCCCACGTGCGACGTCTTTTCCTAAGTAAAAATCATGGGATCGTTTCACTATGTTTTCCTCAGATATCTCGTCTTGTCATCGTCTTGCTCGGTATCGTATGTCTCTTCTTGTACCTCCACGTTATCTTCCACCTCACTGTCATTTTCGTCTTCATAGCTTGAGCTAGAACTTAATTCTTCCAGCAACAATCTGATTTGACCATCAACCATTTTAATATGAATTAAAACCTAAAAAAGAATAATAAAATTGGTCAATATATAATATAGAGCAACATACATACATATATTTTGCTATATATACTTTATAAAGTAATCAAAGTCCGTAAAAAATATACAAATGCACGAAATAAATTATATTAATACTTACACAAAAAGTTACACCTATACTCGCGTCGGTCTCGTGGACCGATTGGTGATGAGTGCTACAACACGTGTGTTTCGCCCGAATGCGCGGCGTGCACTAAAACGAAGCTAGCCACAAATCCGGCAGCTAGCAAGAAACTCAACTTCTTAGGATTTATCTACATATAAATAATTACGAAAATGTGTTTCGTCGGTCTCACAGACCAACGCGCGAGTATAGGAAGGTTAATAGATATTGTAAATTGATCAAGGGTATACCTCATTTAAAGTTTACATTTTCAGTGTGTTTTATTAATTGTGTGTGTTTTGTTTGTAAATTGTTTTTTGTCGTAATTTCACATTCGCGGTAAAATGGCTGATGAACAAAGTAGAATTCAACTTGTCCATTTGGTTTTAAAAAATGTGCCACAGTTTAATGGTGATCCAAATAGATTATATAGATTCATCGCGACTTGTGATGACCTCACAAGTACGTACTTTGCCCCGGAGTATCCGATTGCAAACGGTACCTTATTGAACGGCATATTAAATAAGGTCGTAGGTGACGCCGAGGACGTCTTAAATATTAGTGGTAGTAACACTAGTTGGTCTGATATACGTAGAACTTTAATAGAGAATTTTGCGGACCAGAGGGACGAGCCTACTTTAAATAGGGATTTGACTTTACTTAGGCAGGAAAATAACGAGTCCCCTCAGGAATTCTATGTGCGATGTCAACAGATGTTAAGCAAAATTGTTAATTTCATTAATTTGAATATTGCGGACGCAGGAATTAAGGAAGTCAAGCGTTCATTCTTTACAGAACAGGCACTTCAAACATTTATTGCCGGGTTAAAGGACCCGTTAGGCTCACAGGTTAGGAGCATGCAACCCACCACTTTACCTATGGCTCTTAAATACGTTCAAAAGGAACAGAATATTAAATATATTCAGGCAACTTTTCCCTCAGCTAGTAACAAACATAGCGAGGTATCTAATAGGCAGCCAGCATTGTCTGCTCCCGTAATGCCTATCTCTATGCCGCCCGTGCAGCAGCAGAGACCCCCAGTTATTAACCCGAATAGATTTGCTCACACACATAAAGTATTTAGAGGTCCAGGACCAATACAAAATCAACAAGGTTTTAGACCTCCTCAAAATAATTTCGTGCACCCTAATAGATTCCATAATGCACCAAGGCCTTTTATGAACAATAACTACCAACAGCCAAGGATGCATCAAGGCTTCATGCCGAGGCCTATGAGTGGTGTTAGCACTATTAAAAATACACCGAGGTTCAGACCAGGAGGTCAAGACCTCACTCATTTTCAGAACCCTACTACAAGATATTTCAAAAGCCGCGAGGTCAATCTGAATGACTCATACCCTTGCTACGATAATTACGAATATTATTACCCTCAGGAGCAATACGATTCATCTTATCCAACGTCCTATCCAGAGCCTTATATTGTAGAGTGTACGGATGATAATTGCCAGGATGAAGGTTACCCTCAAACCACTCGGGATGACCACGCTACTGATTCAGAAAATCAGGATTTTCAGGACACTACGCCGAAAGATCAACCCTCGTAACAGAGATTAACTTACAGAGTAATCGTGTTTTGCCGTATATACAGATAAGTAATCCCCCTCTGAAACTTCTAATCGACACAGGCGCGAATCAGTCATTTATCTCTCCAGAAGCCGTGGATAGATACTTTGCTAATTTTCCTATATCTTACGAACCGTTTGTAGTTACTAACATCCATCTTACAACAAAGAATGATTATGCAATCACATTGCCGATTTTTTCAGAGTTTAGAGAGCCAGGTCAATCAAAATTTTTCATATATAAATTTCACGATGTCTTTGACGGATTGTTAGGCCTAGACTTTTTAAATAACTTAAAAGCGCGAATTGATTTAGGCAATAACTTATTAAAAACACGAAACTCTGTTAATAAAATACAGATGTTGCAATCAGGCGTAAACAATTTATTCGAACGCATTATAAAGTCTCAAAGTACAGAGAGGCTCAAGTTACCGGTGACGAGTAGGTACGGCGATATTATAATTGCAGAGTCACATTTCAATGGATGTCGTATTCACGACTCTGTTACGTCAGCGCGTGACTATAAGGCCATTGTTGAGGTGTCTAATAATACACCGAACGATATTATTTTTAGCTTAACGAAACCCTTGGACTGTACTTCAATAAAAAATTTTGAATGTTTTAATTTTGATATTATGGCCGACCGAACGCATGATATAAAATCATTGATACGAACTGATCATCTCAATCCAGAGGAGAAGGCCAAGTTAGAGAAACTTTGCGATCGATATAGTGACATTTTTCATTATGACGGGCAGGACTTATCATTTTCAAATGTGGTAAAACATAAAATCAACACCACAGATGAAATCCCTATTTATACTAAAAGCTACCGTTACCCGCATGTCCATAAGGAGGAAGTTCAGGAACAAATTAATAAAATGTTGAAACAAAAAATAATTCAACCCTCTAATTCACCCTGGTCGTCACCCATTTGGATTGTACCGAAGAAAGCTGATGCTTCCGGTAAGAAAAAGTGGCGGCTAGTAGTAGATTTTCGTAAAATTAACGAAAAAACTATTAGTGACAAGTATCCCTTGCCTAATATTTCGGATGTTTTGGACAAATTAGGCAAGTGTAACTATTTTAGCACCCTGGATCTTGCCAGTGGATTCCACCAAATCCAGATGGACCCCTCAGACATACCCAAGACGGCTTTTAACGTCGAAAACGGGCATTATGAGTTTATTCGGATGCCCATGGGTCTTAAAAATGCACCGTCCACGTTCCAAAGGGTAATGGATAATGTTTTGAGAGGCCTTCCTAATACTCTAGTGTATCTAGATGACATCGTCCTGTTCTCTACATCCTTACAGGAACATATCCTTAACCTGGAATCGGTTTTCCAACGTCTTAGAGAAGTTAATCTCAAAGTACAGTTAGACAAATCGGAATTTCTTAAGCGCGAAACCCCGTTCTTAGGCCATATTATAACACGCGATGGTATTAAGCCAAATCCTGATAAGATCCGCGCTATCCAGGATTATCCTATTCCCAAGACACCCAAAGAAATCAAAGGATTTTTAGGCTTGTTAGGTTATTACCGCAAGTTTATCCCTCAATTTGCTAAAATAACTAAGCCCTTAACCAACTGTTTAAAAAAGGGAGTTAAGATTGATCTGAATCAAAGTTACGTAGATTGCTTTAATCACTGCAAGTCTCTCCTCATGAATGATCCGATACTGCAGTATCCAGATTTTTCCCAGGAGTTTAATCTCACGACAGATGCCAGTAACTTTGCCATAGGCGCTGTTCTTTCCCAAGGCAAGATAGGATCAGATAAGCCAATAGCGTACGCTTCACGTACCCTAAACGATAGTGAGATTAACTACAGTACTATCGAAAAGGAGTTGTTAAGTATTGTATGGGCAACGAAATATTTTCGCCCCTATTTATTTGGCCGTAAATTTCACGTTGTAACGGACCATAAACCCCTTACCTGGCTCATGTCACTTAAGGAACCGAATTCCCGACTAGTCCGTTGGAGGCTTAAGTTAGAGGAATATGACTACGATGTTATGTATAAAAAGGGCAAATTAAATAGCAATGCAGATGCGTTATCTCGAATTGAGATAAACGTTAACTCACTTGATCTTGACAACGTCTCGTTAACTAATAACCCTCCGATTTCCATGGTCGACGAAGTAGGTACAATTCATAGTAATCGAGAGGACCCAATCTTATTGTTACCATACACTGAGAAACCTCTTAATGAATTTAATATACAGTTAAAAATAGTCGTGCAGTCTTTGTCAATAGTAAAACCTAAGGTGAAACATACATTCCCCGGAAAGATAAGATATACCAGTCAAGTAGGCATCAATTCATTCGAACAAGATATTATCAAGCTTTTTAAAGAATATATTAGTCCTAACAAACAGATCGGCGTATTAATAAATAAAGATTATCAGGAACAGTTAGTTAGCATATTACAAAAAACGTTTAAAAATAACGCGTATAGATTAATGTTATGCGAAACTCAGTTAGAAGATATAATAGAGGTTAGTAAACAGAAAGAAATAGCAGGTAATCTACATGTAGGTAAAAGTAATCATAGAGGAATCCAGGAAAATTGTCAAGCATTGAAAAGAAAATATTATTGGCCAAACATGACAAAAACTGTATCGGAAATTATTAATACTTGTTTAGTGTGTAATAGCTCTAAATACGAAAGACGTCCTATCAATGCCGAACTACAGTTAGTCCCGGTCACTACGCGTCCATTTGAGAAAGTTTTCATGGATATCCTAACTATCAACAAAGAGAAATTTTTAACCGTTATAGATAGTTTCTCTAAGTATGCTCAAGCATATTTATTAACTGCAGCAGATGCCATATCCATAGCTAAGGCTCTGCGCATCTATTTCTCACATCATGGCACACCTCAACTAATCATATCAGATCAAGGGCAGGAATTTAAAAACAATGTTATACAAGAGTTATTAGATATGTACAAGATTCAAACACATTTTACTACCATACGGAACCCTCAATCTAACGGCACCATAGAGAGGTTTCACTCTACCTTACTTGAACACGTACGGATTCAAAGCGCTCTATATTCTAAAACATCATTGTGTGAGTTAGTAGTAAACGGCGTTATAGCATATAACAGCTCCATACATTCCTTAACGAACAAAATGCCATTCGAAGTCGTTTCAGGCCATTTAAATAGTCAGGATCCGCTAGAAATAGAACGTAATAAAGAATACATTCAACAGTATGTAATTGAACATAAAAGATTTACCGAGACACTTTATAAAAAAATACATGACCATAGCTCAGATAAGCACGAGAAGCAAATTGCATACCATAATAAAGACCGCGAACCATTACCTTCAGTAAGTCCAGGACAGATTGTATTCGAAAGATCGGACACCAGGCACAAAACGGAACCTAGATACAAGGTACAGGTCGTTAAAGCTGGAGATCCCTTAGCTCTTAACCTGGATCGAGGTAGGCGTGTAGCACGGCGTAATGTGAGACGCCCTTTGAAAAATACAATTCATTTGTTACAGGATGATGTTAGCGACACTTCTAGCAGCGAAAGCTCAGCAGGAAGTAGTTATAACCCGCCTTGAGGATAACCCAGGCATATTACCTTTTAAATTAGGATTAGCTAAGATCGTAGAGTACGAACATAGTTTTATTCATTCTATAGACTTAGGTAATGTAGAAACATCTATACGGACCATCATTAACCAGAAAAATCAATTGGACAGTTTAGAAATTAAATTTAAAGACGTCGAGTTTGATAACCATGAGTACTATAATAATCGCGAATATATATCTAACAACATACAAAGCTTAATTTCAATTTACAATAGCCTATCGGAAAGGAGGTTCAAAAGAGGTTTAATTAACGAGTTAGGCTCTTTAATAAAACGAATTTCCGGTAACCTCGATTATAACGACGCAGTCAAATACGACGCCGTTATAAATACTTTAACAGATAATCAGAATTTAATAGTTACAAAAGTTAACAAAAATATATCTTTAAATAAAAAAGCTCTAAATGAAGTTAATACCACATTATCAGGTCTATTAGAAAATCAATATCGCATTCAAAACTCTATCAATCAGTTGAACAATATAACTGTTAAGTACGATATGCATTATAAGAAACGATTGTACTTAGATGCTGTCTATTTAGATATAACTAATAATATTCAGGTGTTATCCAGATTCCTGTCGAATCTTGAGAACATCTTAGCATTCACTAAATTAGGAATATGTCATCATGAGATAGTAACTGCAGATAATATACAAACCATGATTGACACCTTAGAATCTAGTTATAGTAAAGATAGGTTAGTACCCCTAAAAAATAACAACATACGGGAGTACTATAACATAATAAGGACAGGCTCCTATTTCAATGGAAACACGGTAGTTGTAGTGTTGAAATTACCTATACTACTCCCTTCATCATATACCCTATACAAACTCATTCCTATCCCTACAATCCATCAAACTATCCTTATCCCTAGGAAACCCTATATAGCAATGAATGATAATACATACAGCTACTTAGATAGAGAGTGTAAGCACTTACCAGATATAGAAATAT
The DNA here is from genome assembly GCA_031163375.1 of Conogethes punctiferalis. Classification (NCBI taxonomy): domain Eukaryota; kingdom Metazoa; phylum Arthropoda; class Insecta; order Lepidoptera; family Crambidae; genus Conogethes; species Conogethes punctiferalis. The sequence goes on from CM062093.1 coordinate 3,988,840, forward strand.
GCATAGAGGAAAACAAGATCGAGTCCCAAGCTCCAGACTGTATCCATCATCTCATAACCCATCAAGTCGTGCTTCCTGTATGCGAGTTTCATAAGATCAAGAACACTATGGAGATCATAGAGCAATTGGATGATGCAAATTACATACTCAACTTACCTGTAAAGACTAAACTGGAAACCAAATGTAACTCAGATGGATTCTTTATCTATGAGGGTAGCATCTTAGCAAATATACCTACAGGATGCCAGCTATCTACACCCAGTACGAGAATCATAAATCGCAACAACAAAGTCACAGGCTCCCCGGTTAAACTGATATCTTTAGATTTGACTCTTGCAGAGCTGAACGAGACCAGCCCAGTCCTACACATCAAGGACATCTCACTGGGAAAGCTTCACGAGGTGCAGCATCTTATCGAGAAAGAAGATCCTCTAGCTATAAAGGACACTAAGATAAATCAAACGTATATTGGTCTAACAATAGTTATGTATGTACTAATAGCATCCATGGTGATTGGATACTTTGTCTACAAGAAGATCTGCAACCACAGACGGCATCAGGACAACCCAGATCCAGAGCTCACAGCTTCCAGGATACCCACAACGTCGTCTGCAGCACCATTCTCTCTCCAAGTGAGATAATGGTCCATCTGGGGATGGAGGTGTTAAGTGCGCGATCCCATTACATCTCATATGTTCATACCTTTATTTGTATAAGTTCTATCCCAAGCCTTACAGCAAATTTCGCAACATTTCCTTCAATTCAGGCCGCAGTGTCAGCACTTGTAATGTTCCATGTGTAAGTTAGCTGACACTGCAAAACATGTATTTTCACAATAGCTTCAGTCATCGATCATTATTAATTTTACCGGGCTCCATCGTGGACCCCCTAGGTGTATTTAGATTAGTTTAATTTTTAAATAAATATATTTTTTTTATCCTCCGTTGTTGCCTTAAGTTATTTTGTTTATAGTTAGTAATAACTTGGCAATTTTGTTACAATAATCTTGTCTGTAGCTGGTATGTGATTTGCTTTTCGCATGGTGGCGTATTGCAATTCCAACCTCATCATCTCGATGGTTGGCGATCCTCAACTGTACGCTTTATGTTGCCTCGCGCTTCGGTTTTGTGGAACCGACTCCTGCATCAGTCTTTCCGAACAGCTAGGACTTGGCAACCTTCAAGAAACGAGCGTACCTAGTCATATTTAAAAGGCCGGCAGCGCCCTTAGAACTCGATTTGAGTTGTGGGCGATGTCGACTACATACCATCAGGCATCACACTAAACTTGCTCGTCTGCCGCCTCTTGCATAAAAAAAGAAATAAAAAATCATCATCAGCCTTTTGCAGTCCACTGTTGAACATAGGCCTCTCCAGCTGTTCGCTACTTAGGGCAAACATCTGGAGGACATACCCATAATCGCCACGCTGGACAGGTGGGTTGGCGATCGCCGGGCGTAACTTGAAAAATATGGAAGAATAAAAGCGATTACAATATATTACAATAATCTTTGAATTTTATTTACCCCACCCTTACCCCTTACCTTGCAGCGACAAATAAAACTGAAATTGGAATCAGGTCAACTAAATAACACAACGGGCCGTCGCGGCGCAAGACGCAAGTGCTCTCCTGAAGGCACTCTAGCTTTGGCAAGAATTCCGCTGTATCTTTAAATTCTCTGCTTAATCTGTAGTGCCCTCTGATTATTAAAGCTAACGAGGTAGGTACATACTAGTATCTGTTAATAACTGGTTGTTTTCTGCGATTTCGTTCGTTTCTTTATAAATATTCGAAGGGTTAGCGCTTGACCCACAACTCGCCTGATCTTAAGCGATGTTAGAGTCTAAGGTTGTTAATCTGAATCGTCGTTCGAAATTGAGCCGCCCGTCCCGGGGAACGGACCTCCACCCTTTAGAATACCGCAGTCAAATGACCTCTGGTTCGTGTTTTGTGCCGGGTGAGTAGGGTTTTCCGGAGCTCGTGGGGGGCTAGGGTTGGGCCGGCATGGCGGTGGCAACTGACAGGTAACTGACCAGTTACTTGCCCGTTGTGACAGCGACTTGGGCTTCTCTTTCGCTTCCATCAGGCTAGAGAAGCCATTATGTCAAGTCACTATAAAAAAAAAAGTTAGAGCGCGCTCATCCACCAAAATCTCGCATCACGCGAATACTACTGCATGGAATTAAATGCGGTTTTCACCAATGTATTGCTAGAGGTTTAACCTAAATTTAGGTACATTTTATGGAAGTTCGTTATTTTTGATATCCACGCGTGCGACGCCGCCGGCACAGCTAGTCTATTCTAAATCGAGAAATCATAAGAAGACAGCAACATTGCATTAACTCAATTCACACTACATCTTCCTTCAAGACGTTTGTTAATCTACACTGAAACAACTTTTAATAGCCAAACCCAACTTTAAATCGAATAATCTTCCAGCAGCTAAACTAGCCGGATGCACTTAAAAATTTAACTCCTTAAAAAGCTACTTAGACGGTCGGGGATGTGCCCCATGTCCCAATTAATTAATCCCGGCTTGGAACCCACGCCAGGCGACCCGCACTCCAGGCAAACAATGCCCACTTTGGAGCAGAGTTCAGTATTAAAAAGCAAAACTATTTAGTAGACTGTGGAGGGTTAGAATGAGGATGTCGCGATGACATTGAAAGGTTATGTGAAGAAAAGTTTGAAGTAGCTATACTCTTCTGATTTTTAGGTCATCATCATCAGCCTATTACAGTCCACTGCGTGGACCAAGGCCTCTCCAGTTGTTCGCCACTAGAGCAAAACATCTGGAGGATATACCCATAATCGCCACGCTGGGCAGGCGGGTTGGCGATCGCAAGGGCGTAGCTTCTTGCTCCGGTGACGCTGCTGCCCGTCACCGGTCTTTAGTATTTAGCTACCGCCTTCAATTGTGATGGTTATACCGCCACCAGTCGGTTGCCAGCGCCTCGTTTTGTTATTCGGCAGGATGCACCACGGGCAGGTGAGGTTGGCTTGGAGCGAAAAGATGATAGGCCGTCCCTTACATCCCACATGATTTTTAGGTCGCATCGGCTAATCTCCAAAGAATCTATACATTCAGATAACATTAGAGAAAAAAAGACAGATCATGGGTTCGATACCCAGTGATGTGCAAGTTGCAAACCCCTGATTCGTTGGATCCGTCAACGAGACATTTCGTTGCCTTTAATGATACTGGAGTAACTTAATACACCTACTCCATTTGATATAAGCAAAAAATCTTTCTTAATATATAATAATCGAGAAGAATGAAGAGACGGCAGTCTCATAAACTTGGTTGCTTTACTAATCCCTCACTACGATTCTCACTAAATACCGCATACTTCAAACTTGGGAAATCATAAACCTCAACGTCAGCTCTTGGTTCTACCTCTGGCCTAACATAGCATAACATTTTTAATTTTAATTGATTTTCTCTTTTTACTTTTTTTCATAATGTCAAGTTGTTGTCAAGTTTTTGTGTTGTGCCAAGATTTAGTGTTTCGGCCGTACGCTTCGGCGCTACCCGTATCCCTGCTATTTGCTGCCCACTGGCGACACAGGAGGGTTTAGTAGGTATGCCCTCTTGAGAGGCGGCATGAAGGTGCCTAATGCATTCCCCTCTAAAAAAAAGGTTTAGTGTTTCGAGACATGTTATAGATTATATAATATGGTTCTTCATAAATCATTTAACATTATGTAGGTAGTACTACTGAAAATTTATCCCGTATTAAGTCTAATCCCTATTTACTTTATAACGTTTGATATTTAGTAATAAAAAATGTTATCAATTCATTAAAACTAAGACTTTCTTCTTTATCGATTGGTTATTACATCGATATCGAATCCAACTTTATCACTTCGTTGTAATCCTGAGCCATATTACCATCAACAAATAAGACGCCTAATGCCCTAATAAACATGGCCCGCAATTAATCCCCATACAAAGGAATCGGACGCCCACAAAAAACCGTATTATAACTTATCCATCATTCAAAATACACTCTAACTCCGCCCAATTAACGACTGGATAGATCGGCTAATGGTTAATAAAACTCACGCTATAAGTACTACTGTCTTTCAGCCAGTATACATTGACACGTCGCGTAGAGACCCTTCTGCCCGTGGTTGACTAGGACATGATGCGGAGGAAAGGATCAAGGCTCTGGCTAAAGTGGCGTCAACGTTACCAAAATAAATGGTTCTTAGGTCACGTGATCCGACGATTTGTCGTGACGCCCTAAACGATTATTCGGATCATTAGTCATATTACCACCTTGATAACATCATTTGTGCTTTCATTACAGAATTTATGATGTTCGGTTAGAGTGTTGTGCGTGGGAGCCCGTTAAAATTTTTGTGGATTTGTGATATCGCGCGTGATTAAATGGTCCTATAAAGTCGTGTCGACTACAATTGGGGGACATGACAATATAGCATACAGAATTTTTAGCAAAAAAAAAACGACTCAATAACGATTGAAACCTTTTCGGACAAAACAATATTTTGTAACAAAGATATCAGATCATACTTAATTCTCGAAGAAATGTGGTAATGTAAAAAATCCCAGTCGAAATGAGAACCTTCTCCTATTAATAAAATATCGACCTAAGTCAACATTTCAGAAAAACTAGAATATGAACTATCATATTGAGATCATAACTAATTAATAAATGGGGGATTAACGTAGAGACACTTCAGACATACAATTTTAGACAATAGTGGCGCATACTAAGACCTTTAGTTCCTCGTTCCTGGTCCCGTGCCATTAAGTCATGGAATGCCCCTTCCAGTTCATCTGTTTCCTTCCCCTTACAATCGTGGGTTTCTTAAGCGGGGGTTATGAAAAAGTTACTCAGTGGGTCTTAAGGGTGGAAAGCGATCTGGCGCGATGGCGCTTTCCTTGGTGTGCCTGTCAACCTAACATTTGGACCTTCGACCGCTTATCATCAGGGGAGTGACGTCATCCTGAACGCAGCTTAATACGAAAAAAAAACACGCGGGCACAATGGGCAGGTTGTGACTGTAATACTCCACCGCAGACTATGGAACCACTTGCTCACCTACGGCCTTTGCCCCACCTAGTGAACGATTAAGGATCTACCTTGAGGTGACCGAGTAGCGGTGTCCAATTCGCCAAATAGTGGAGCTTTGGACACTAACAAAAAAATCAAACCATCAAAACTCATTCAAATCATCACTATAATTAATAAAACAACAGTAAAAAATACAACCTTATCCAAAATTAACGACTGTCCGTCATCGACTTTCACTTCTAAGTGAGCTTCTTGAAAGAGGAGGTACGAGGCATGAGGAATAGATCACACCATCCATGGTCTCCTGGCACGTTGGTATGATCTTTTTTTGTAGTTAAGGCAAAACCCCTCTCCGTTATCGCGAAGTTGCAAACGTCAGGGACGTACCTTGAATAAGAGAGAAGAATTCACAACTTATCGGTAAAATGTATCACCGCACGCATCCTATGTGAAATGAACATCTATAAGTTCTGTTGCTACAGAGCTATCAGGGCCGCTAGCGTTCGTTAAAGTTTTGTCGCGAGAAATGAAGTTAGGTGAACATGCGTGAACTTCCGGAAATCAGTTTCGGCCAATTTTGCCGAAACCGAAACTTTCCGCCGAAACTTGATTTTGGCCAAAATTCGGCCGGATACCGAAACCGAACCTTCGGTCGGACACTAAAATTCATAAGCGCCTTAGCCATCAAAGTTATACTCTGCATCAATGGAATATAAACTTTTTGTAAATATTTTTTAAAGTCGCACTATCGAAGCATTATTCGAGTTCTAGAGGGTTAAACGTAACTTAACTTACTAAGGTAACTTTTACTACGCATAAATAAAATTAAAGTAACTCAGGACAGCCACACAGCGCCAGCCGCCATCTAGTACCATACTAAGCAAAAACTTGTACCAAAGGTACTAAGACAACTAGGCAACTGTTTAACTGAAATTTAGTTTACTTACGGATTTTATAAGTATTTTGCCCCAACAGCCGCTGACTCCAGAAGTCTGGTATCCTATAAAATAGTTCATCAATTTAATGCCCTATATTGAATATGTTACAGTATAGTTCATCAATTTATTCCCCTTTCTTGATAAAGTAGTAGCGTCACTCCGGGCCATATGGAGTGGCCATGTAATTTGCACAAGATAGCTGGCAAGAATAAAAAAAAATAATAAAATAAAATAAATTTTGCAAATTGAGCCAAGACTGCGAGAGGCTGATGATGATGATGATTATTTGATATTATATGTAAGAAAATTTTCTATTTTGCCCAAGATCTATTATGTAGTAGGGATGTGAATACTTCAATCGATATTCGGTGTCAAAACATGCTTGCCTTCATATATTTGTGTTGCTTTGTCACTTGACTGAATATTTAACATCATCATCATCATCATCATCAGCCGTGTCAGTCCACTGCTGGACATAGGCCTCAGTTTCAATGAAATAAAAATTGTAAGTTTTACGGAAATTACTTAGGAAATAAACACTCACCTACGTGTCAACGCGGTCCCGACTGTGTATTTCGTGCCATATTTTCGAGATATATTTTTCGCTTGCCTCCAAACCCATTTTTCTCTGAAAATGAATATTTATCATAGTTACCATTACTTGTTCTTCTTTTCCGAGTCGATGATAAACCCTAATAATTATTAAATTTCACATCGCGATCAAAACTTAGCAACTGAGATGAAATAATTTGCGACATGTTGACATGGCAGTTGGGCTACTCCATAAGCGAAAAAAAAGGTAAGAGGTTGGAAAAGGAAGAAAGACAAGTCGTAACGATCGAGTGGTTTTTAAGTCTTTTATAGGTTATAGGTTTGATGATAAAACATCTTAATGATACTCGAAGAACACCTACTCGTATTCCTACGTAGACGAAATCACAGAGAGAGGCAGAGCTAGTATAATACAAAACAGCAAAAAATACTAATAGAATAGTTTCTATTAACGATACAAAGTAAAAATCTGATCGGTAAGCCAAATCACAACAAAACTGTATATCGACATTTCACAAACATAGCTATCCAAAGAATTTACCACATCATATAATTCTCAACGTGTCGTATCT
>CM062093.1:4596043-4893543 GCA_031163375.1 Conogethes punctiferalis
CACGCCAACATACAGGACGCCATGCTCAACACCGGTACGCACATTCGCTTGCTGAGACAGCGACGCGCCCTTCCCCCAAGCGCGCCTCAACCCCAAAGGCCCTTTTAGTCGCTTCCTACGACAGGCAGGGTATACTACGCCCTGTAGTATTCCACGCCCCATACCGAAGGGCGCAGACCTAAGCTGAAAAATAATAAAAATAAATAAAATAGTTTATTTCTGCAAATAGATTCACTAGTTATACTTTTGCACGTCACACTTTTTTTCTACCAGCAGCCGACGTGTAGCCAGCTGAGAAGAAGTGGCGCAACAAACTCAACAGTTAGCCTTTTTAAAAATATTGTACAGGGTGTTTGGTGCACTGATTTCAATTTGGCACACGATGCGCCAAACACCCTGTATAATACATAAAATCATTTTAATAAGCGCATGTGGTATTGTCGTCTATATAATCTTGTACTTTTTATTAACCTTTAGACATTAAACAAGACTTGAGATTTAAATCTATGTATAGGTAGATCAACAATCATCATCATCAGCCTATTACAGTCCACTGCTGGACATAGGCCTCTCCAGTTGTTGGCCACTTAGGGCAAACATCTGGAGGATATACCCATAATCGCCACGCTGGGCAAGCGGGTTGGCGATCGCAGGGCGTAGCTTCTCGCTGCGGTGACGCTGCTGCCCGTCATCGGTCTGTGGTATTTAGCTACGCCTTTAATTATGATGGTTATATCGCCACCAGTCGGTTGCCAGCGCCTCGTTTGTTATTCAGCAGGATGCATGCAGGAGGTTAGCTTGAAGCGAAAAGATGATGAGTCGCTCCCTTACATCCCTTAGATCTTAGATCAACAATATTCTGCGGATTTTGTTTGCTAGACCTCGTTAACCCTGTCCCTTGTCGGCAGGCGCCAACGCCACCATGAACTACGACGAGACGGCGCAGTGCAGCGGCGCGTTCAAGGTCCTGCGCACGATGATCGCGTCGTGGCTGCGCGACGTCACGCAGTACAAGAACGTCTTCGCGGACTTCCAGATATCGCACTTCTATAGGTGAGACTGTTCTGCGCATATGGTATTTGTTGTGGCTATGTTATTATTGTGATTTCAACCTTGTACAATTGAAATACAGTTGAAAACTATTGTAATTGTTTGATGGTTGCAGGGTTTGCCTTTTGGAGGGTTAACATTAGCCAGCTTTGAGGAAGGATATTATGTAAAGTAAACGATCTGAATACCCTAATTTAATTAAGACTTAATTAAACATCAATAAATCCATCATTACAAAAAATTACCAATGAAATTGTTCCACTGAACTTCGATGAAGGTAAATGTTTGATTTGACCAATATCAACATTGTTTTTTTTTTATGCAAGAGACGGCAGAGGAGCAAGTGTGTTGCCTGATGGTAATCAGTCGAGACCGCCCATGGACACACATGGGTAACTCAAATCGAATCATCAAAATTACCACCTTCACCAAAAAAATAAATAATATGAGTAAGGGTCATAATAGTATACTTAAACGACAAGGGTCATAATAGTATACTTAAACGACTCTACCGGGTGGACACCCAGCAAAAAGAATAAAATTCAAATATGGGCTTTAAATATTGCTCTTTAGATATACTCTACATTCGTCATCATAAAATAGCAGACAGCTCGTTTTCTGCGAGCTTACCGCCGTCCGACTGCTCGGTACCAATGTGTTCTATGGCCTTAAATCCGCGCAGCCACAATTTGTGTATAAACGCACCCTTAATCCTTAATCCATTTACAGATGGTTGAAAACCCCCACCTCGTTGTTATACGACCCGGCGTTGAGGCGCACTCTGTACAACCTGATGAAGAAGCTGTTCCTGATGCTGGTGGCGGAGTTCAAGCGGCTCGGCTCCGTCATCGTGTACGCGGACTTCAACAAGATCCTGCTGTGCACCAAGAAGAGCTCGGTCTTGGACGGGATAGGTAAGTGACTGGCATTGGTGTTCATACTCACAACCTTTGTCACCAGTGTGGCCTGTGCCTATGCCTTCATTAAAGTCATGTCATATCACCAGTGTCCTATGTCTTTACTGACGTCCTGTGATATCACCAGTGTCCTATGCCTCCACTGACGTCATTTGATATTACCAATGCTCTATGCCTTCCCTGACGTCCTGGGTCATCACCAATGTCCTATGCCTTTACTATAGGAAGATATTCCTAGATCATCATAACTGTCCTATGCCTTACTAAAATCCTGCGTCATCATTATTGTCCTTACTTATCATCATCGTAGGTCATCACCAATGTCCTATGCATTCACCAAAGATCCTGTGTTATCGCCAATGTCCTATGATTTTACTGTAACTTCCTAGGTCATCAGCAATGTTCTATGCTTTTACTAAGGTCCTGCGTCATCATAAATGACCTATACTATTCCTAACGTTCTGGGTCATCACCAATGTCCTTTGCAATCACTGTTGTCTTATGCCTTCACTAACGTCATGTGTCATTCATCACTATGTCCTATGCCATCATTATGTTCTATACTAATATCCTGTATCATCTTCATCAAATATGTCCTATGCCTTCATTAACGATCTGTGACATCACTAATGTCCCAAACTTCGTCATGTATTATCATATCATTAGTGCTCTATGCCATGCCTTAATCTCAAGTTCAGGTTCATACACACTAATAAAATTCCAACTGTTCCATACTAAAAAGGCATTGACAAAACTTGCTCTGTAGGTTATGTGGAGTTCGTGGTGCAGAGCATCAGAAACAAGGAGCTGTTCCACGGCATCGACATCCGCTACAAGCAGTGCTGGTCGTACCTGCTCTGGCTGGACGAGGCTAACCACGCCGGGATACAGGTACTTTGATAACGCGAATGATCTTTTTTTTTAATTACAATACAAAAAAAATGTTCTAGAAGTTTGACTTGTCTGTCTGTGTGTGCGTGTGTGTGTCTGTGGCATAGCAAATTCTGCACAGGTTTGTTTAAAAAAATAGCTCGACATAATTAGCTATGCCCTACTTCTTCTATGTATGAAACAGTAGGAACTATCAGTGTCATAACAAATGTTTATCAAGTTATTAAAATAACATAAAAGCGAGTTGGCACCTCGGCTCACGTCATTTTGTATGATGTGTTTTATTGCAGGGCAAATTACCACAAGGTCTAGTGGAAGTTGGGTCGTCACAAGTCCCTTCTGCGGAAGAAGCCGGCGAGGAAGAGGTAAGTTGATCCTTTTTTTAGCCAGTGCTAGCATACTTTGGGACTATACAGTTTATTATCCGTCGAGAGCACAGAGACCAAATATTCCTATATAAAATTTGCAACAATTTAATTGATTCTCCTTTCTTATTGAGCAGATTGCATTTGAAGTGCAGTAGACATGGCGCACGACACAGACCCACTTTCTCTATTCCCTTATGCAAAACTAATTATAGAAGAAATAGTTTTCTTAGAAGAGCTAGTAACAAATACAACAGTATTTATGGTGATATCGACATGTTTCATGTAGGAATGGCTCGTTTCCGTAACCTTTTGAAGGCACAACAAACCCGTAAACCTGCATGACTTGGTTTGTTTGACTTTTTTGACTTCTTCATTTCCTTGTTTACCTTTTTCTTTCAATGGTTAGCGCGTCTCTTATTCAACTGATGTGTACTAAATATATTTGTAGAAACTAATTAGGGTAATGTGTCAACCATATTATTGTTAGTCCATAAGTGTTATATGATGCTGTATGTTTCTCTAATAAAGAAAATAAAAAATAAAATAAAATAAATACAGTAGTCACCTCATGACATGACAAACTAATAAAAACAATACTTGAAGGCAAAGTGGAAGGCAGGAGAGCAGTTGATGTCATGACGTACAGGGAGTTGAAGGTGCTGGCGGAGTCCAGGGAAGAATGGAAATTGCTCCACCGACAAGAGCGCGGCTCTTAAATTTTGAATGAATGAATGAAGCATACTTTTGGTCCAGTGGCTGAACATAGGGTGGTGGGTTTGATCTTCATCCAGGACAAACATTCGTGTGATGAACATTTGGGTATGTTCCGTGTCTGGGTGTTAATTTTTTTTTTGCTTTTTTGGCTTTGTACGGCTTGTACATTAGCCACAGATATTTTTATAAGTATATTTGTCGTTCTTTTGGGGGATGTAAGGGAGCGACCCATCAAGTCGTGGTTTTTTTATAGTAGCAATTTTCAACGAAACTTGGTTACAATTATTCTTCATACTCCTGGGCAGGTTATAATATACTTTTCATCACGCTACAATCAATAGAGCTGTGAAAGAAAATGTTGGGAAAATTTTACCTGTAGATATGTTTGAACGCGCATCACGCGAAAAGTACTGCATGAAATTGAATGCGGTTGTCACCAATGTATTACTAGAGGTCTATCTTGAAATTTAGGAAGAACTATTTTATGCCTTCCGAACACGGCGGTAGCTTCTTTTAAATTGCTTTTATTCACATTCTTACATTACCTTTTATATTTTTACATTATTTTTTACTTGACGATTCATAAGTGCTTATTTTAAGTTTATGTGAACAAAGGTATTTTGACTTTGACTTTTGACTTTATGGAAGTCCGTTATTTTTAAAACCCGATTTCCAAGCGTGCGACGTAGTTGGCATAGCTAGTTATTTACATTGATTTGTCATGGCACTGTTTATATGCGCAGGAGGGCTCCATCACGATGTCGTGGAACCTGTCTCAGTTCCTGCCGGGCGGCGTGCGCGAGCAGTTCTCGGCGGCGGTGGGGGGCTACCTCAGTGCGGCGTATGCGCAGCCAGAGCGGCTGGCGGCGCTGCTGCGAGGCGAGATCGCGCAGAAACTCTTCCAGTCAGTATTCGACACTATAATGGACCGCCATTTTGATTGGCTCGGTGGCTCATTTGGTAGTGACCTCCGCTTTCTGAGCCAAGAGTCGTGGATTTGATTCCTCCACAGTACAAACATTTGTGTTCATGAACATTGGTCTGGGTGTTTTATATCTTAACTTCTTAACTAATATTATAAAGCTGAAGAGTTTGTTTGTTTGTTTGAACGCGCTAATCTCAGGAACTACTGGTCCGAATTGAAAAATTCTTTTTGTGTTATATAGCCTTCCTCGATGAAGACCATTCATCGAGGAAGGCTATATAACTTCACGCTGCAACTATTAGGAGCGAAGAAATAATGGAAAATGTAAAAAAAACGGGGGAAAAATAACTATTCCACGCGGACAATGTCGCGAGCACTGCTAGTGTATAATATGTATTTAATTACAAAAAAAAAGTATCTAAGTAAGTTTATTATCAGTTGTCTAGTACGGCTTAGCTTCGGCTTAGTTTGGGGCTAGATGGCGATGAGTGGCCCAGCGTGGCATGTCATGTACGGAGTCTGTTTAGATTCAGGTCAGCCGTGTCGAGGCGGAAGTTTCTCCAAGGATCGCAAGCAACAGGCCTATTGTCGTTTGTGGACATTTGTCTAGTCAATACGCTTGGATGGAGACCGCAGTAGGATTTTGTATCCAAGTAAACTAATGCCATCACGATTGGATTGGACGGACCACTCGAGAGAGGTGACAAGGGGACTCTGACAAGCTAACTGATTGTCTTTGCAGAGTGACAGAGAAGATCCACAGCGGCATGCCTTCGTTGCGGCGGGCGACGCTGGCGGCGCAGCCAGGCCGCGTGGACACCGCGCAGGACGCGTCGCCCGCGCTGCTGTACGTCAACGCCGTCTGCAAGGTGTTCTCGCTGGACGCCGCACGAGAGGACGAGGTGAGCTCATGTACTATATCTATGTTCAGTCCATGTCGCAGTCATCATCAGCCTATTGCAATCCACTGCTGGACGTAGGCCTCTCCAGTTGTTCGCCGCCTAGTTCTACCCATAATCGCCATGCTGGGCAGGCGGGTTGGCGATCGCAGGGTGTAGCTTCTTGCTCGGATGACGCTGCTGCCCGTCATCGGTCTGTGGTATTTAGCTACGCCTTCTATCGTGATGGTTTTACCGCCACCATTCGGTTTGCCAGAGCCTCGTTTGTTGTTCGGCAGGATGCACCACGGGCAGGTGAGGATGGCTTGGAGCGAAAAGGTGATAGGTCGCTCCCTTACATCCCTCGCAATGTCGCAGTCATCTGGTTGAATCTCCCATTTAATTGAATGGCTAGCTCGTTCATTGAATGACAACATTTACGACGATAATGTTGCGACGGCCTCTCAGAACATTGGCCATTAGTAGATTACCTCATTTCTTACGTCCTCCGTTGCTTTTTTGTAATAGTACAGTCAAACTGTGCAAACAGATTATTTACTTACATTAACACTGTATTTGTGTACTTAACAAATAAATGGATACAGGTGACCCTCCTCCGTCGCAACCTCCTGCGGCTGATCGGCGTGGGCGAGTTCAGCAGCGCGGCCGAGTGGCGCGACCCCTGCGCCTCCTGCCTGCTGTCCGAGGTCACCTGCCGCGTCTGCAACCACTGCCGCGACCTCGACCTCTGCCGGGACACGCACCGCGCGCACGACCAGGACCCGTGAGTCAGCCTGCTGACCGCCTTACAGCGAGACCAGCCTACTGCGCCTCCTGCCTGCTGTCCGAGGTCACCTGCCGCGTCTGCAACCACTGCCGCGACCTCGACCTCTGCCGGGACACGCACCGCGCGCACGACCAGGACCCGTGAGTCAGCCTGCTGACCGCCTTACAGCGGGACCAGCCTACTGCGCCTCCTGCCTGCTGTCCGAGGTCACCTGCCGCGTCTGCAACCACTGCCGCGACCTCGACCTCTGCCGGGACACGCACCGCGCGCACGACCAGGACCCGTGAGTCACCCTGCTGACCGCCTTACAGCGAGACCAGCCTACTGCGCCTCCTGCCTGCTGTCCGAGGTCACCTGCCGCGTCTGCAACCACTGCCGCGACCTCGACCTCTGCCGGGACACGCACCGCGCGCACGACCAGGACCCGTGAGTCACCCTGCTGACCGCCTTACAGCGAGACCAGCCTACTGCGCCTCCTGCCTGCTGTCCGAGGTCACCTGCCGCGTCTGCAACCACTGCCGCGACCTCGACCTCTGCCGGGACACGCACCGCGCGCACGACCAGGACCCGTGAGTCACCCTGCTGACCGCCTTACAGCGAGACCAGCCTACTGCGCCTCCTGCCTGCTGTCCGAGGTCACCTGCCGCGTCTGCAACCACTGCCGCGACCTCGACCTCTGCCGGGACACGCACCGCGCGCACGACCAGGACCCGTGAGTCAGCCTGCTGACCGCCTTACAGCGGGACCAGCCTACTGCGCCTCCTGCCTGCTGTCCGAGGTCACCTGCCGCGTCTGCAACCACTGCCGCGACCTCGACCTCTGCCGGGACACGCACCGCGCGCACGACCAGGACCCGTGAGTCACCCTGCTGACCGCCTTACAGCGAGACCAGCCTACTGCGCCTCCTGCCTGCTGTCCGAGGTCACCTGCCGCGTCTGCAACCACTGCCGCGACCTCGACCTCTGCCGGGACACGCACCGCGCGCACGACCAGGACCCGTGAGTCACCCTGCTGACCGCCTTACAGCGAGACCAGCCTACTGCGCCTCCTGCCTGCTGTCCGAGGTCACCTGCCGCGTCTGCAACCACTGCCGCGACCTCGACCTCTGCCGGGACACGCACCGCGCGCACGACCAGGACCCGTGAGTCACCCTGCTGACCGCCTTACAGCGAGACCAGCCTACTGCGCCTCCTGCCTGCTGTCCGAGGTCACCTGCCGCGTCTGCAACCACTGCCGCGACCTCGACCTCTGCCGGGACACGCACCGCGCGCACGACCAGGACCCGTGAGTCACCCTGCTGACCGCCTTACAGCGAGACCAGCCTTCTGCGCCTCCTGCCTGCTGTCCGAGGTCACTTGCCTTACAACCTCGACCTCTGTTTGGACACCCTGCATAGTAGGCTCGAACGTCGCTTAACATCAAGCGAGTTGGGATCATCATCATCAGCCTATCGCAGTCCACAGCTGGACATAGGCCTCCAGTTGTTCGCCACTTTGGGCAAACACCTGGAGGATCTACCCATAATCGCCACGCTGGGCAGGCGGGTTGGCGATCGCAGGGCGTAGCATTTCGCTCCGGTGACACTGCTGCCCATAATCGGCCTGTGGTATTGATCTACGCTTTCACTGGTGATGGTTATACCGCCATCAGTTGAGTAGGGGCCAAACACTAACCATTCACTTATAAAAAAGTATTACAGAAATATTTATTGAATATATTATTTGTCAGGCCCGTTTGCTTGTGCCCCACCTGCGGCACCGCTTACGACAACCAGGAGTTGGAGTGGCGGCTGATCGAGACTATGAACAGGCGCGCCATGACCTACACCCTCCAGGACCTCGTCTGCAGCCGGTGCCATCAGGTCAGAATTGATTGAAATGCCCTCTAATAAATTTAGAATAACCCAAGACTGCCACGCCGGCTACACAGCGCCATCTAGCCCCAAACTAAGCCGAAGCTTGTACTATGAGTACTAGACAACTGATTAACTTACATTTTTTTGTCAACAAATACATATTACCTATACACCCTCTTCCTCTACCTGGTTGTTTGAATTAGAATAGAATAGTTAGAATAGTTATTTATTTAGCATCACACATTTTGTTACATAATAGAATGACCGAACACAAGCAATTGCGCTGATACTAAAAAGGCATCTCGCTCAGCATGTGCCGAGGCGTGTCTGGGACGCCTTTGGATTTGGAAGATATCGCTATCGATAAGACTGCCTGATCTCTACGATAAGGAGCAGCGTGGACGACAGACTTTTTGTGCGATAGAGTCTGGGTCTGAGACATTTAAAAAGAGCGTCTAGGTCTGCCGACAGAATGTTTGAAGATGTGCGTCGTGTGCGTTGAGTCTGTGAAATATGCGTTACTGCATATAATTGCAAAAAAGTGCGTCACGGATAGTCTGTCGTCTGTGCTGCCCCTAAGGGCACACGGGGTCATGCCCAGGGCCCTCATCCTCAGAGGGCCCCTAAGGACTAACAACCTCTCTCACACATTTACTCACAAAATGTTACAAGAAAATTACTCTTTTGCATTTTTTTACTTTCTAATAGGGCTTCATTTATGGAGGATTTTTTAGCCCTTATAGTTCCACTGCTGAGCGAAGGCCACGCCAAGTTTCTCCACAGCTCCCGATTGCCTGAATTGGTTGACTAAGTCATCACGCCCTTTTGGCCTGCATCATCATCAGCCTGTAAACGTCCACTGGTGGACATAGGCCTCCTTCAAAGTCAATTGTCATTCCCTAAATGACCCCCCCTGGATTTGCCTTAGTCAACTCGCTTGGCAGGCGGATTGGTGAACATAGGCTATTTGTACTCAATTACATATATCCCAATAAGGGTTTTCTAAAAAAATAAATTCACCAGATGGCACCACATAAAAGCCAGTTCCAATTTCAAAGGATGTTTCCAGGTCAAAATAATTACATTATATTTAGTCCGTATTTTATATTATTATAAAAATATATTGGACACATATTTTTCCTTTAAACAAAAAATAACAACAATACAAGGCATCAAAATTTAGTAGTATTTGTCGTCACTGTGTGCAAAAAAACTTCCACTCTTTGACGTCACGCGTAATTTTAACGAGCTATCTTTGTCATTTTTGGTCTAATTTACTAATGAACAAATATGTGTCTTTAATTTTTGAACAATCTAAAAGACCTATTGCATGGCAACCCTATTATCGGGTGATCTTAGATTTATTATTATTCTGATATTTATTCTATTTCAGGTGAAACGTGAGAACTTATCAGTGGTATGCGATTGCGCTGGCGACTTTTCTCTCATGGTGCCCATAAAGGATGTGCGGACTCAGCTCGCCACGTTCAAGTCCATCGCGGAGTACTACAAGATGCCCCTGCTGCTGGAGCTCATAGACTTCAACCTGACTAACATGTGATAATAATTAGGCTTTAGTGTTAAGAGTAATTAAATGTTGATATTTCATTATAAGTTTTGTTTTGTTAAGGATTTCGTTACTGCATCACCTATATTTAATGGTTCAGAAGCTGTTATGTACGATTTTACAATGAAGCAGCACAATGGATTCCACACTATGCTGAAGGAAAAGGCTTCCGTAAAATAGTAATATTTCATGTTTGTAAAGCTTACAACTCATATTAGAGATGCATGTTTGCCAGGTATTGTGAATATGAAAAATGCACCAGGTTTTGTAGGAACCAATGTATGTTCGTGCAACCGCACCATTTCGTCAAACGAAATTGTATGTTATTAATGCAAATGTATAATGTAAAGAAGTTGTAGGTAGGAAGTTTTGAAATACCTTAATGACAAACCTGAGTTATATAGAACCAACCTGTGTGGTGACGGAAAATAATATAAGTGACCACCCTACTTCCGCCCATGGTGTCTTGTTGTCAGAATCTTTCAGGCCATCATGGCTGTAGAAATTGACAAGTGATTGATTTGATTACTAAGAAAAGTCTTGTCTGATGCCACAGACTTGGGAGTCGCTCTTTCCCTTTCTATGTAGGTGATCTGGCGCCTAAAACAGAGGCCATGCCACAGGGTACTATAAAATCCAATTTTTTCCTTCTATATTCAATTCATGTACAGTAAAAGCCATGGTTCAATTAATAATCACAATGTATATTTTAATATTAGATACTAAATTATTATAATTACACAATAACAGTTAAAGAAAATAATGGAAATCAAATTCAAAGTGTACTTCTTTCTTCATTGGGAGTCTGGCCTAATCCTTTGGCAACTTCACTTATGCATAGCCATTGGCCATCGGAGCCCTCCTTCCAGAGACTGACTTTGTTGTCTCCCCCGGACACGGCCAGGATGTTGCCCGTGAGTGACCAGCTCAAGCTCCATACAACATCATCAAATGTGTTCAGGATGGTCGGAGTCCATGAGACATTGTCATCGCTAGTCCAGATGACAACTCGCTTGTCCTGTGAGCAGCTGGCGATCATTGAACGCTGCAGACCCAGCGAAGGAGCCCAGGCCACATCTCTAACCCAGTCCATATGCATCTCAAGGCGATTCTCTTCCACCCATTGGTCATCTTGTTCCCTCCAAATCTGGAAACATTAATTTTGGGTTACCTGAATGGCTAATTATAGTGTATTCACACATGGATACTAATAAAAGTAACAACAGAATACAAATACTCTACAAAAACTCTATAATAATCAGTAAAAATAAATAAGATGACATGTCACCCCAGTGTTTACTTGTTAAAGAAAACATGTCTGATAAAAATACAATATGTAGTTACCTTTATCAGGTTATCACATCCTCCTGAAACGATTCTCTTTGGTGCCTCTTTATTACTGAGAGGGTCAAGGCTCAAATCTGCCGAAATAGCGGGGCACCAGCTGATAGAATTGACACCAATGGCGTGGGCGCCGGAAATTTTCTTTACGTCCCAGTTGCCGCTATCCTGCATGTAGGTGATAATCGATATGGATCCGTCAGAGCTGCTACATGCGAGGATCAAGCCGTACTCGGAAGGCGCCCACGCGACTGAATTCACCGAACTCTCGTGACCAGTATATTCATACAATTTTGTCCATTCTCCCGACTCTTTCCATATTATAACTTTGCGGTCATAAGAACAGGAAGCCAGGAGGTTCCCGTACTTCGGATGTGCCCAGGCGACCTGCCACACGGGACCGAAATGCCCCTTCAGATCAGCAGCGAGTGTTTGGGTACCACTCTTGATGTCGTATATTTTCACAGAATTATCGGAGGAACATGTGGCCAAACGTAATCCATAGTAATCTAGTTCGGCGTCATGTATCATGTCTTCATGGCCGGTATCGATAGTATTTAGCACGGTAATCATTTTGAAAAAATTAAATTAGTAGCAACCAGTCCGATCGAACACCTTTTCACTACATACATCTGTCAGATGACAATTCAGACAGTTGACGTGGAATCTGGTGTTGCTATGGTAATTATTGATTAGCTAGGTACCTTTGCAGTAGTTATTATTTAATGTCATACTATTGGGTCTTTTTGGGCTTGACTGTAGCATAATAATTGTAACATGAATAACTGAAATCTGTGCATATAATTAAATAATATGATTTTGATTAAATTACCTTTACGGTCACATGCATTATTCTCGTGATCGACACATGGAACGCATTAAAATCATTTGTTTTTCCTGTCAACATCGTCTCAGATTGTCACTATTGAAATGTCAAAAGTTCGTAATGCGAATTCTTCAACAAATCTGAAAATATTGATGAGCTAATAAATTATGAAAGTTTGGTCAGATTACAAATAGCAATATGGCTGAGAGGAAAGACGGCTTATTTTATAGTTTAACACATCTGCTGCAACAAGATTACCGTGGAGTTAATGTAAGTGAAATGATCCGATATCTGTACGACAGACGTTGGGATCGAAATTGTTATCATTATTTTTGTTTCACAGATAGCCGTCTACGCTCTCGCAACTGCTGGCCTGGCTGTTTCAATACATAAAATTCGTCCGGTAAAGTTTAATTTGGATTGTGTTTATTATAATTCAGTTCATTACATAACTAAACTTTACTTTTTTAAATTAGGTTAGCAAGTTTTCTAAAGCCAGTAAGATCCCAGAGCATTTTCTGCAAAGCCATGAGCCTTTGAAGGGCGTGTACTCAGGCGTGCAACACTCCCCTGTGCATTTGTTGGTGGATCACAAAGCTCCATTATACCTACCACTGTGGCATTCCAGTAAACCGCCATTGCCAGTCAAGGTTGGTGGCCAATGTCAACATTAATCACTGTTTACATTTCGAGAATCTGTGCCAAGATCTTGCTTTTTTCTTTTATTTACAGCTGTGGGGTGTTGATATTGTGAGTGGAAATGCTGTTAACTGGCTGGAATGTGTGGCTAGAGGGCAACAGGTGACTCTGAAACCCATAGCACGAGATAATGATACTCTAGTTTCCACTGTTTTACTGCATTTACCACAACCAAAGGTAATAGTCATCTGTCATCATAAACTTTGATATTAACCACAATATTTTAGGAAGCTTGTTTTAACTCCCCTTTTATTGTCCCTTTTCCAGACTAA
This sequence comes from Conogethes punctiferalis, assembly GCA_031163375.1. NCBI lineage: Eukaryota > Metazoa > Arthropoda > Insecta > Lepidoptera > Crambidae > Conogethes > Conogethes punctiferalis. Next base: position 4,609,134 of record CM062093.1, read on the forward strand.
AACTGTGGAAACATTAGACATTGGGCAGAAATTGGTGGAACTTGGTTTTGCAAAAGCTTCAGTACCACAAAATTTGAAGAAAAACACAATTGAGTCACAATTAGCTCCAGCATTGTTGTCAGCAGAGGCCCGAGCCAAGAGCTACCGCAACGGTGTCTGGTCTGAACACCTTCCTCCATTGCCAGTGTATGTGGCATATTGGAGGAAAGGCTCCCAACTTACAACAGAGCTACTTATTTTTAGTCTTAAGAAAGTTTTGCAATTACTGGGACTTGCATCAAGAAGTGCCTTAGTAGGGGTGAAGAATCTTGCCCTTCGACCTTTCAGATCACCTAAACCAGTACAAGCAACATAAAGCATTTATTTACAAAAGTTGTTACTTAAAATTCTTTAGTGGATGTTGTACCAAATGAGCTACAATAAATTGTAATGATTTGAGTACTTGTGAACTAGGAATAATTATTATCCTTCCATTTGTCTAAAATTGTTTTGTATATACTGTTGGAAAATAAAAGGTTATTGATTAAAAATGGCCTAACTTTATTTCGTGACAAGACCCATCTCAACAAAAAACATTTGTGAATAAAAAGCTATTTCGTAAAAAAGCACTGTTTATTCAAATTAAATAGTATATATTACAATAAAATATATATAATATCTTAATTAAAATTGCAAAGGAAAAGTACAGCTAAATATTCTATTGAAATATCCATTGAAACCTTTTAAAAATAAACACCAAGTAATTTCGCCCTAAAGATAAATTGTCACTTCGGAAGTAAACAAATGTACAAGTAATTTACGACAAAATACTGTTTAAATCATAACTAAAACGAAAGTAGGTATATTCGCGGATATAAAAATACAAAAGCAAGTCTCATCCCCTTCTGGAGTTGATCAGATGCACCAGTCAAAAAGTTGCAGGTCGAAAAATATAGTAGAGGTGGGTACATTTACGGTCCACTCTAGAGTAGTATCATGTTGGTTGTGTGGTGCGGGGCGCGGGCGCGGGGGGCGCAGGCCGGGCCCGGCCGTCAGAGGATGCTGCAGCGCGACAGCCACGACGTGGGCTTGCGCTGCTGCTCGTTCGCCCTCAGCTGGTGCCCGCCCGTCCGCGGCGCCGGGTTACTCGCCTCCTGATACACCACATAATACAATTACAGAGATTTATAAATCCTAATCAGAACAACACAAACCACAATTCCTACATTGCAAAGACTTGACACAATACTTAAATTGTTTACATTAGGCTATAAAATCATGCACAGCAAAAACATAATAAATGGGGCAAGCTAATTTTACAACCAATTTGTCGTTTTAAAAACCACAAAACAACACACAATATTCAAATCAACTATTAATTTCACATTACTGTTGCTGTTACAATAACAAAATAATTCAATTTTTCATACCTAAATGATTAGCAGGCTGTTAAATCAGCTTATGTGTTCAGAATTTTAAATATCAAAACATACTAAACTAGACTGTGGTTCAATTAAGGATTTAAATGGTTGTATTTAACTTGACCCCTTTATTAAATGAAAGGACTAGAAATGGAATTAAATTCATCAGTTGATTGTTGACTCAACATGATATTTATTAAATTAACACAATAGCATAATTTGAAATATTCAACTGTGTTAATACAATTTCTGAAAGATAACTACTTTGTAAGAATGATTAATATGTAAATGAAACAGTAATCTAAAATATAATTATTGCTAATTAATGAGCAGCATGGGGTGTGATATAACTACCACAGGAATGTAAAACTACAACACACATTATGTATTAAAAAGATTGACATACAACACAGCAAACAATGTTATCAATATATAATATTTCAGCTTTTATTATTACCTTCTGTGTTCAGAGAGCCATGAAACAAGAAAATATGTAATAATGTAGTTGGTTAGTCATCATCATATCAAAATTAAATATTCCATATTTAAGAAAGAAAAATCATATAAATTCATAAATAGAAGACTTGTTATCTGATACATAATCTATAATACATAATATAAACATTTGAATTTAAAATAATAAAATCATCAACCTAACTTCTGTGGTTGTTTATTTAGCAAATGATTTTGTAGGTGGCACTACAAATAGTTTACATTCATGAATTAGTCCTTGAACCAATTGTACTGTTACACACAATTGCTCCTAATGTGGCCGCATCCAATATTAGCTGTTGTGAAAGAAATGAGAAATATACCTGTTTCTTCTCCATCTTGGCTTTGATGTCTCTGGCTAGTGTGAAGAATGCATACTCAACATTTAATGAGTCTTTTGCTGAAGTCTCTACAAATTTAATCTGATACTCTATTGCTAATTGTTCTCCTCTTTCTTTTGAAACCTGAAAGATATAGATTTTATTTAATATACTCATTCAAAGCCTTTTGATTTACCTTTCACACAAATTTAATTATATTTACCTGTCTTTTAGAATCTAAATCACACTTATTTCCAAGTATCATTTTTTCCACATCAGCGCTGGCATTTTCTTCAATGTTCCTTATCCAGTTCTTTATATTCTCAAAGCTCTTTTCATTAGTAACATCATAGACCAACATAATGCCCATGGAGCCGCGGTAATATGCTGTTGTGATTGTACGGAAACGTTCTTGTCCAGCTGTGTCCCTGTGTCATATCAAAATTAAATTATTTTGAGCATACATATAATTAAATTTAGATTTCATTATACATATTCATTAGGTACTTATAGAAGCATAAGAAAAGAAGTCAGCAATTTCATAATTAAAATTTTTGACAGATTTTACAGTTAATGTAATGGGTCTCACTTAATTTGTCAGTCTAGAATCCCACATAAGCAATTTATTATATTTACATACACATAAGGAAAAAATATACTGCTTTTTAGTATGGTCTAAAACCATTGTCATACAAAGACTGAAATCTTTTGTTAAGTATAAATCAATGAAGCTTACCATATCTGTAACTTTACTTTTTTTCCATCAAGGTCTATTGTCCGAATTTTAAAGTCGATACCTGTAAACAAGAAGCACTTGCTAAAACTTCCGAGCCAATTAATTAGAGCCAGTGAGTGATGTCATGAAGAACTTGTTCATTAATTCGATAAGGGTTCCATTATCACGGCGCCGCGCCCTTCCGTCGCGCAATCCAGGATGTATGAGCATACAAAAAAGAACCCGCAGAACAATGACATAAAAAATCTGCCCCATGACAAATTATACGTAAAAAAGGAGTTATCTGACAATAACCTTTAGTATAGATTGGAAGCACTTACCAATAGTTGATATAAATGATATATTGAACGCATCTTCCGAAAATCTAAACAATATTGATGTTTTACCGACTCCCGAATCACCTATCAAGAGTAATTTAAATAAATAATCGTAAGTTTTTGCCATTTTTTACAACAATCTGATTACAGGATATACATAGGCCATTCATTTGGCATTTTTGAGTGAGTAGTCGACAGCAGTCGTCACTAGTGATGCAATAATTCTTTTTGTTGGTTGGTAAAATAGCGATATCGATTAATCCCTTATTATTATCTTGAATTAACCATTATTTAAATAATAAATCAATATCATTACATAAAATGTTCTTTACCATAATACCTTGTTAGACGTTCTTTACTAAATTCACTGAATAAAATGAGTATTTAAAATTAATCGATGTCTGCATCGTTTTCGTTTATCGATTTATCAGCACTATTAATGTTGCCAGTGGTATTGGTATTTAATGTAAATGCCATGGCCATTGTCGTGACTATTTTTAAATTTGTCTGAACCACCCATTCTGTCACTTTGAAGGTGTTACATGAGCACAAACGTTAATTTAATTATCTGATTGGCTTTGTTGTTCGCGGCCAGCGGCTTGTCAAACCGACTATAAATTTTATGGAATAAAATTATTTCTTTGGGGTATTCTGTGTAAAAATGAGTAATTGATCAAATATTCACAATGTTTTATCATGTGAGTATTCAAGTTTTACTCAAAATCAAGATAAGTAGGTAAATCATTCATGTTTTTATTATAAACAAAACTTTGCAGATTTCTCTTGAGCACGAAATATTATTACACCCTCGGTACTTTGGCCCACAATTGCTGGACACAGTCAAGCAGAAGCTATATACAGAAGTGGAAGGAACCTGCACTGGAAAGTAAGATCTAGTTTGATAAAAATCTAATTTTTAGGTTAGCTTTCTATGCTTAGTTAAACTTTTATAATAGTGATTTATTTATGATATATCTAATAATATTTTTTCAAAACTTTTAGGTATGGCTTTGTAATAGCAGTGACTACAATAGATAGTATAGGTGCAGGTTTGATTCAACCCGGACAAGGTTTTGTAGTGTATCCTGTAAAGTACAAGGCTATAGTATTTAGACCATTTAAGGGTGAGGTGCTGGACGCCATTGTCACTCAAGTCAACAAGGTATTGTTTAAAATAATTAATATCGTAATATTTTTTGTGTTAATCTTTCTAACAACTTATGTTATTTTCAGGTTGGAATGTTTGCTCAAATAGGCCCTCTGAGTTGCTTTATATCGCATCATGTAAGTGTTCAAACCACTTTTTTACAATTAACCTGTTGGGTGTAATCCCAGATTAATGAGGCTCTTACATCAGGTTTTTTAAAATTTTCAATTTGACATATTATGTTTCACTATACTGTTTCCAAATCTGATCCATTGTGAATAGACCTTCAGGGTGGAGCACAAGACTAACTCATCAATCTTAACTAATATTATAAAGCTGAAGAGTTTGTTTGTTTGTTTGAACGCGCTAATCTCAGGAACTACTGGTCCGAATTGAAAAATTCTTTTTGTGTTGAATAGACCATTTATCGAGGAAGGCTTTAGACTATATAACATCACGTTTCTGCTATTAGGAGCGAAGAAATAAAGGAAAATGTAAAAAAAAAACTTGGAAAAAATAACTATTCCATGCAGACGAAGTCGCGAGCACAGCTAGTTACTTATATACTTCTATTGATATTATGAAAGCATTCAATGTCCTCATGTTCTTCTTGATTAACATTATTATTTTAATTTTTCAAGTTCAAACCACTTTCTAAATCCACTTTCCACCTTTATTTGTTTCTGACATTTCTCAAGTGCTTGTCCATAAGTCTATCTTATAGATATTTTTCATTTTCAAACAGTGTGTTTGTTTGTGTGTACAAGAATTTATTTTGTTTTGTGTTGTTGTTTTGTTGTGTTGAATATCATGTAAATCCATTTAAATTATACTTGACTTCTATGAATTACTTACTGCTTTTGCGATTTGGATATTCTAAGACCTGGAAATTCTATGATGAAAGGTCTTACTGTACTGGAATTTTTATAACCACTGTTTTATTACCTTACAGTCCATCCCAGCAGACATGGATTTCTGCCCAAACGTAAACCCACCGTGCTACAAGAGCAAGCAGGAAGACAATGTGATCCAGGAGGAGGATGTCATCCGGCTCAAGATTGTGGGCACCAGAGTTGATGCCACGGGTATTGTAAGTACTTGTTGATATATTTTTTAAATCAATGATGACATAGGGAATATGCACAACTGTTTTAAATGATATCTTTTATTGTCCAGATAACACAAAAATATTTATTTATTTTTTATTAAACAGGCTTTAGAGTTATTGATTAGACAGAGATCTAACATCATGCTACATTCACACCATAAAATTTTATAATTATATCTGCTTTTGTGAGAGATTATATTTAGCTTTAAAACTCTCATCCATTTTTCACCCAATTTTGGTTTTGTCTTCACTGTTTATAGTAATTTGATGTCTATCTATTTTACAATAAATCAGTAAGTAAATACATCCTAGATATACATATTGCAGGTTTTATTTTGCAAATGTTCATATGTATTTATTGTTTGTTCCAGTTCGCCATCGGAACACTAATGGATGACTATCTTGGGCTTGTGACACAGTGATTTTTAAACACTTAAGTAAACAATAATGTATGTAAGTTTATATGTAAAGAATAAATAAGATATTTTTTATTCATAATCATTTATTTGGCATTCAAATTATAGGGTAAAAATTCCATACACAAATGTAACAAAAACAATCCATCAAAAAGAATAAAATATTTGGACATTTTCAGTCTATTCAGGCAGTATGTGGTGGTTTACATAAAAATCTTTCGATTCATGATTGATTTTAAATCCTATTTAATAGTCACCTTAAATCTAAACAAGAAAGGAATTGAATCATTGTCTATGAAATATAAATTTACGAATAAACATGAATGATTAATACAAAGTTAAATTAGTACAAAATGACAAGCTGGAAGCCAAACATTTTAATGAATGCCAAATGTTGCATATAATTTCATAAATTCAGCTCTAATATTAAGAGTAATTTCACGTCAATGAGTATGCATAGTTAGTACTTAATATATAAGTATGTACACATTTCTAAAATTTCAATTTAATAAGATAATTGAAATAAATAATATCCAAAGGGGAAATTTAAAGTCTTTGGTTTTCCAATTATATACAAAATCGTCTTATCATGTAAGTTAAATAAATAAATTCTAATCAAATATTGCTTGTTCAAACACAAAATTATGGCATCTAAATAAATAATACTCAATATGAGATCAGAAACAAGCTAAGCAAAATGATTCTAAGCACCAAATTAGTCTAAAGTAAGAGTCCAGTAATGTTACAAAATATGGCTTCATAGATGTGATAATTATCCCCAGAAACAGATAACTTGTCTAAAAACGTTTACTGCTATTTATTATACTTCCATGTCTACAATATTAACTATAATTTTATTATAAAATATAGAGACATAACATTGTGCAATATAATGTAATATGCATGATAGAGGATATATAGAATGTTTTAAACAATCAGTAATTATTTTGCAGTCACAATAAATTTGCACAAATCGCTCACAGAGTATCAACTACGCATACAATAATGTCTACTGTCAACCTCTTTAAACAATATTATTTAGTGATTTGTTAGAGATTCATTGATGTGCAGAGACTATCAGAGACATTATTTATGCTCTTCACAAGGCACAAAACAAGATTTTAGGATTTATCAAGGAAAGGGAACTGGGAAGAACATTTTTGAGCAAAATTAAAGTTTGAATGTAGAAAATATCAAAGGTGTTACATAATTATCATTTTAAGGAAAGTATGCTACTACCTCACGCATATAATCGCACATTTCGTATAACAAGGAAATAGTACGATTCGTCGTGGTATAAAGTGAATAGTGGGGTTGGCTTAGCGATTAATTAGATTGTCTTGACATTTTAATCAAATCATACTATGTATGTACTTAAAATTGTAGGCCAATATTTAGTGCACTACATATTAGAATTAATTATTAACTAACGATAATTCAATTAAAATGACAAAACAATCCTGATCTTAAAAGATAACCACAGTCTAAGAGGGGAATAAGATGGGTTAAAAATTACTATCTATTAACTTGAGAAACATCTTAACATTCTTAACATTTGATAAGACTAACCCACAACATTATTACATGTAACATTAATTTTAACAGCAATAATACTGACACTGACGTAACGTTTAAGGAAGTACAGATTGGAATATATTTTCTATTTTATATAGTGGACTAAAACTGCTGAACTATTCACTGTGTCTATGTTCAATTGTGGTTCATTTTGCTTCCCCGTCTTCCGGCAACTGAAATCGTCCATTCCTACACTCGAAACCAAACGTCACTTGCATCTATCCTGTTTGTGTTGTGAAGTAAATGTGGACTGACCTGACATTTTAACAATTGATATGCCTTTGCTAACTAATAATAAACTAAAGTAAATTATAATATAACGTTTGTCAACTAAGGAACGACGTGGGCCGTTCCAGTTGTCCCCGCACGTGGCGGGGTTGCGACTTGTTAGTTCCATCGACATTTACTTCCCTCCGACTGAATCTGTGGGACGCGAGCGATTCCCAAACGACTACTCTAACTTTACATCTAGTTACTTAGCGACTAAGAGTTCGCGTCCCTTGCCGCCGTCCATAGACGATGCAACAAGGAACGCGCGGTTTGAATTCTAGACGGTCTCATTATTTTGGAAAGTTTAAAAATTTTACTTAATATTTAAAATTACCAACTCATTTCATAATCAAATACCAAGTCATAAGTTTAAGCACATTGGAAACGTTTAAGTCAAAAAACCACACATTTATATTTTTCATTTTAATCAAAATAGGCCAATATAGTCATTTTGTATTGGGGTCGTGAATTCCTAGGCGTTTGCGCATAAGTCATTAAACCCCTATACTTACACTGCCCACCCTTCAACTAATCAACAGAGCAGGAAAAGCATAGTAGAAGTATATAGGGGTTAATGACCCACCAAATAAGGGGTCCATCCACAAATTACGAATTTCATGACATTTTGACAAATCCTCCATTGAACACTCCATTTCAAGTACGAGTATAATATGGGAGGGCATACTAAACTAAGGAAAACTGTTTGCTGCCGACTGAGTTAGCGATACGCCGTTAACTCAGTCGGCAGCAATCAGTTTGCCTGGGAACGAAGCCTTATGGATGACCCCTAATGTTGGTGCGAAGGGGTCAACGACCGCTAATGCCCTGTTCACCCTTAAGAGACCCCACAAAGGACAGACTTTCTATCGGCCAATAGTTTGGTCGGGCGCATAATCAGTATGAAGATGTTGACTGGCTTGATGGCTCATTTGGTAGTAACATCTGCCTTCTGAGCCCAGGGTGGTGGGTTCGATTCCCGCATAGTACCAATATTTGTTTTCATGAACGAACATGTCTGTTTGTATTAGTCTGGGTGTTTCACTATGTATAATATGTATTTATTTACAAAAAAATATCTAAGTAACTATATCAGCTGTCTATTCATAGTACAAGCTTCGGCTTGGTTTGGGGCTAGATGGCGATGTGTGGCCCAGCGTGGCATGTCTTGGGTTATTTATTTATTATGTACGCAAATCCGCATACTACAACCGTCTCATTTTCATACCCGACAAACTATCGGTCTATAGAAAGTCTGCAGCGTTTCTAGGACCCTAATGTGAGCCGCTAAGACCGTCTAGTGCACCGTGGTCGCTCGCGCCTCGTCCTACCGCCCGCTGGCGCCTACTGCCTGACGTGGAAGCACTGGCACTAGGCGTGCGGGTGTCACGAGGCGGCGGCGGGCGGCGCGGCCGGCGACACGGGCCCGCGCACCGCCTCGATGTAGTCCTTGATCAGCGTCGCGATCTGGTACGCCTGTTACGCAAACAAGTTGCATTAGATAGGAAATTATAGACATTTCTGGCAGTAATAATCTTTATTGAAATAATTACAGTTTTACATAAAACAATTTGAGCGTTAATGACTGCAGTAGTCGAGGACTGTGTCGCAGCCATTAGCACCCATCTTTTTTTTTTTATTATAGTGGCTCGACATAATGGCTTCCCTACGCCTGATGGAAAGCGAAAGAGAAGCCCAAGTCGCTGTGACAACGGGCAAGTAACTGGTCAGTTACCTGTCAGTTGCCACCGCCATGCCGGCCCAACCCCAACCCCCCACGAGCTCCGGAAACCCTACTCACCGGCAGAAACACGACTCAGAGGTCATTTGACTGCGGTATTCTATAGGGTGGAGGTCCTTCCCCGGACGGGCGGCTCAATTCGAGCGAAGATTCGCTATGCCCTACCTCTCTTAATAGGATCTCCATCTCCATACGAACGTTTCATACATTTAAACTTTTTATGATTTTTAAAAGGAGTAAGCGACGAAAATAATATGGGACCATGTAAAGGTATCATCAGGTTAAGTCTTCAATGAATCTGCCCTAAGGTTTCAATGTTCTGCTCCAATTTGCACTATCCCTAAGTAGAGGTAGAGCAAATCGGAAACGGGCAGAAGCGTTTTCCTGGGTGCCAATTGTTGGCGACCTTTTTAAGCGCCTACAGCCAATCATCTACTGCCGACGTCGTCGCGGGCAATCAGAGTCATGTCAACTGTCATGTGACAGGCTGACAGCGCGTCAACACTAAAAAAGAAAAGATCTGATGACTAAGGCAAATCCTGTCAAAAATTGTTACTGCCTGTGTAAACAATTGTCATTGGGAGTGGCCTATGCCCAGCAGTGGACATTGAGGCAGGATGATGATGATGCTACCTCAGGTAGATCAGATGTCTCTTAATGTTATTAGAAATTGAAAGGAGGTAAAGCACATTGGAATTAGGACCGTCAGCCAAGTTAGAAACAGAAAATGTTATTGCGCTGCAACGAAATTGGACGCAGTTCACGACGTCAAAACGTTTGTATTTACACAAACCGCTGGAAGCACAGATAGTTAGTTTTTTTTTATAGTCGCACAACATAATGGCTTCCCTACGCCTGATGGAAAGCGAAAGAGAAGCTGTGGCTGTCGCTGTGGCAATGGACAAGTAACCGGTCAGTCAGTTGCAACCGACATACCAGCCCAACCCTAATCCCCGGTTGCCGGCCGATGCAGCATTCATCCCACTAGCTCTGGAGATCCAAAAGTTGAATTAGTTGCAATTAGAGTCATATTTTCAAAGCTCAGTTGGGTTCCGGGGGTCTGGTCGTGCGACACGAAGTCGCGCGGCGGGTAATACCTGGTCGGTGGAGAGCACGAGCTTGGCGTGCTTGCGGTCGGCGCGCGTGACGAGCAGCAGCGCGCGCGGCGCGGGCGACACGGCCAGCAGCTGGTCGTGGTCGTGCGACACGAGCGCTGCGCGGGCGCCGCGTCGCAGCAGCGTCAGACCGCGCGCGTCCACCGCCAGCCACAGTGCCCGCGGCCAGTTCGATGTGAACGATTGCTGTAATGTTGACAAATTTCTTGAAACACTTAAATTTGCTAAATGTACTCGGTCCTAAAAATCAGGAGATTTAGAATTTGCTGTATAGTAAAACCAGTCAGTGGAAGTTTATTTGGTCGAAGGCAGTAGTCCCTTAACTTATTTCGTAACGACCTACCTTCGCTACCCTTAGGGTATTTCATTATACATAAACCCTCCTCTTGAATCATTCTATCTATTAAAAAAAACCGCATCTAAATCCGTTGCGTACTACATATTAGAATAGAATAGAATAATTTTATTTGGTACTTAAAACATGGAAAGTAGGTACAAATGAACACTTAAAACTAGCAAAAATATAGAAAAATAAAATTGAAAATAACGCATGTTAATAAACAGTAGTACCAAAATGGTCTCCGCTCAGCATACGATGGTGACGGCGAAAAGCAACGTCACCACCACTGGTATTCTGCGGAGGCCGGGGATTTAAGCGCACACAGGGATATAGGGACAGAAAAAAGCGACTATGTTTTATACTTTGTAGTAATAGTGATGTTGGCAGAGTAAAGTATTTAATACATTTACTGCTGTCACGTATATGTATAGTGCTGCGGCTACTGACCATGACGTCGAAGATGGTGGCGCGCGCCAGCGGCCAGGAGGCGGCGAGCGTGAGCGCGCGCTGCATGGCGGCGTGCGGGCCGGTGCCGCGCAGCGCCAGGTGGTGCAGGCGCACGGCGGGCGCGGGCAGCGCGGCGCGCGCGGGCAGTACCGCGGCCGCTGCCACCGCGCACTCCTCGCCGCCACCCAGGCAGTCGCCGCTCACCACCTGCGCGTGTACTGCCGCCAGCATAACCTGCATTTGACACATTAAACGCATGTTACGTTATTACTCGTAGACGTGTTTCGGGAACTCAAGTCTGACACTCATAACAATAATATCTCAAAGAAAAGAGGAGACACAAAGGAGCAAAGGAAAAAGATAGACCTTCAACTACGTGGATGACAAAGGTCGCAAACGCAAGAACATGAAACATGACGACGACGCATACCAGCGGAATAAGTGGCGCCTCAGCACCAGGAAAGCCAACCCCACGTACCGGGAAATTACATCATAAAAAATAAGTAGGTACTTAGTCGCTAGGAAACACAGGTAATACGACCAAACTTATTTACACGTTTATTTCTATTTTACAATAACAGATGGCGCTTGTCCCACTTTAAACTATGCAAATATGTATATCCAAATGCAACTAAACAGTAAACTTACCGCTTCGTCGGTCTCTATTGGCAACCGTTCGTGGCGTACGGCGTGTAACACCTGGTAGTACAGTAGCTCCATTTCGGCCGCGCACGCCGTGTGCAACGGTCGTTCGCCGAGGAATAGACGTTTCTTGAAGACTAGCCTGGTGTCAGAAATATTGATTTGACATAAGGGTACAGATATATGCACATACGCAGGAGTATATTGATGTATACAGGTGGGGTATTAATGAAACGCATAAGTATATAGTCTATTTAAGGATCATTTGGCTTTAGCAACGCCCCCACAACTTCGGAAGTTGATTAATGCCGAAAACCTAAAGAATTTTCAATTTGAAAAATTTGTTTATCTGGATGATATAATAGTAATATCGCGAGATTTTGAGAACCTTCTGTTCTAAACAAGAATAAAAATGTAGTTAGTACACCGTACAATAACCCTATGCATTTCTCTATGGATATTACCTGCAAGCGGCCGCGGTAGCACCTGCCTTCTCCCATCTGGCGAGCACGTCGCCTACACGCTCGCTTCCACCTAGGGCACGTTCACCTGCGCCCGCGGCGCCCGATCCCGCGCATACTTCGTACAGCGCGTAACCTGTTTGAAAGGTATTTATATAGATGAGTATTAATTTAAAAATAATGAAATGGTAATTCTTTTATGATGTGAGTCGAATAACCCCGAGGGTCGTCTGATGGTAAGTAATCGGAGTATTACAATTGGCTAATATTTATACTAGCCTTCCAAAAATTTGACCTCTGCGCTGGTACATCGGCGTAATATATAAATGTGGTACTACTGTATATGTGTTTCCATACCGGTGGCCGCCTCATTGAGGCCGATCTTCTCGCGCAGCATGCCGACGAGGTGGTCGGCGGTGGCGGCGGGGCCGAACACCAGCCCGTGCTGCTTGCCGTCTAAGAGCAGCACTCGCACGTGCATGGGCCTCCGCGCCGCCGCGCACAGCAGCTCCTCCTTGGACGGCGCCGCGAGTCGCCGCGGGACTTGGGCTATGCTTAGTGCCACCTGGTGCGAGTTATACAAAAAATAGTAGATTGGAATAGAATTGGGTAAACGACAGTGTTTGATTCCAGGTTATTTGATGGCTGCCAGAAAGTCTAATTAAAATCGGATTTATTTTGAAAAATCACAATTTTTTTTTGGAAAATAAGAGCGCTATTATATACAGGTTCGAAATGTCCAATTTTTATCGTAACATGAGCGAGCAGTGACTGATTGAGTGAAGTGATAGTAGTGATACCAGGAGCGTATATTGAGGACATTTTGCGACTAAACGAGAGAATTGAGCATCAACAGTGGGAAAGATCAGTGCCGCTTTTAGAACTACCAACACCTTGGGTGAACTTTTTAATGCCCCTTTTTTCGTTTTAAAGAAGGTTGTATTCAGAGCAAGCGAGGAAACATGACGCTAGGGCTAGACTCGATTACACGCAATGTTTTAGAATCTATTCAGACTATCACCCAGAACTGATTCGAGATCATCATCACATAGAGGTTTCCACGTTGGAGACAAGGTCCGGGTGATAAGTTACTTGCGCGCGGGGCGCTACCATTACGAAGTACGACGCCCTGGGCGGTCGCCCAACCCTAACGCACCTACTGGACTAACATAGATGTAGGTACCTGTTCGGCCCGCCTGGCGAACTTGCCGTCCTCGCCGGTGTGCAGCGCGGCGCCGCGGTAGCGCAGGTGCGCGAGCAGCAGCCGCCGCAGCGGCTTGGCCGGCGGCAGCGCGGCGCCCAGCGCGGCGCACAGCAGCGCCCAGTGCCGCCCCGACACGCGCGACGACGGCTCCGGGTGCTCCGTCGTCTGGTGGCAACCGAATATTGTTAGTCACTTTTATTTATTTTATCTTCTTTTTAATACCATTAAACGCAAACGTAATGTAAGACGCCCTCAGACCAGGTGGAGTGACGATTTGCGCAGGACGGCTGGCAAGAGCTGGATGCGAGAGGCCCGGGATCGATCGAAGTGGCGAGTGTTGGGAGAGGCCTATGTCCAGCAGTGGACTGATGTGGGCTGATGATGATGATGAATACCATTAAGGTGGCAAATCTACGGCCCGCCTAATGTTGAGTGTTTACCGCAGCCTATGGACGCCTTCAACACCACGGGTATCACACGCGCGTTGCCGACCCTTTAAAAACCTCTTCCACAACCTTTTAAAAGGACCCCCACACTATAACTTATGGGGAGAGCCTCGGCGGGGAGTTTCCATAGCCCAAGTATACGACGCGGTCGTCGCTCTCCTGCTGCTGCCAGCCTCGTGACCCACCTGCTTGATGAGCTGCACGTACAGCTCGCAGAGCAGCGTGTCCTTCTGCAGGCAGCGCTGCAGCAGCGCCTGGGCCAGCGCGACGCGGTCGTCGCTCTCGCTCTCCTGGCTGCTGACGCTGTTGTTGTTGGCGAGGTTGCTGGTGCTGCCCTCATTGGTGCTCAGGCCGGCGTGGCTCATTATGTCCTGGAGAATGACAAGCACATTAACGATCACAATCTCTTTGGAGATCCAAAAACGCAGAGTGTTTTGCACAGCACAGTGGCTTCCACCGCCTGATGGAAAGCGAAAAAGAGGCCCAAGTCATTGCGGTAACGGATAAGAAAGCAAATCATCACTTTGTCAGTTGCCACTGCCATCCTGGCATTTAGGATGTTCTGGATATGCATAGAATGATCCTGAACCTTTACGCGGCCGTTTGCCATCAACCTTGCTGCTGTGCTGTGCAACAACTGTAGTTATTAGTGTAAAACACTGTAGCATTAATCTGAAAGTATTTATTTACAGAATCCAATCACAAACATAAATTCAACCAGAGACTCCAGAGAGAGACGAAAAAGTAATGATCGGCGGGAACTCGATGATAGCTGTCAGTGTCACCGTAACGTCAAACGTCAACTGTCAACGATAGTGCGGTGACTCCTGAACGCGGCGAATAGTGCTGTGCGTAGTGGTTGATTATTCTCCTCTAACACAAGGTACCTTAAATATCTGCATAGCGGCGACCTCCTCCGCCTCGTTGAGCTTGGTGAGGCTGTGCGGCAGCGAGCGCGACCAGCTCCAGTAGCCGGCCGGGAAGCCCTTGTACGTCTCGCCCTGGCTCTCGGCCGCCAGGTCCAGCCGCACCTTCTCCAGCCGGTGCTTGCTGAGCCTGTGGGGGGCGCTCAATTAGGCTGGCTCAGTGCCGGCAACGGGTGAGCCAGCTAATTGATGGTGGGGGTTATAGTGGTTGGGAGTACTTGGATATAATAGATGGAAGAGGAATAAATTAAGGACAGGTATATTGTGACTAAGGATATGTATACTAAATACTATGTTACGGTGACAATTACACATTTAATTCATAATTGGAAGAATGGAAAGTGAGATAGATTGACAAAAAATTAGATAATAATAAACAAATATACATAATTACGATAAAATATACCTAAGAAATATCGAACAATATGAAAGTAGAATTATAAAGCTTTTTTTTTATTTATTTATTTCGTTTGGTGTGCCATAAAGAATATCTATCTATCACTAACCTTCTCAGGGTGTTTCTCAGGAAGTTCCCAGCGGTGAGTTCGGTAGGGCGGCGCAGCATGCCTGAATCCACTAGGGCTCGCCTGGCGCTCTTGAGCGCGCCCGCCAGTCGCGAGCGCTCGGACGCGGGCGCGGCGCGGCGCGGCGGCTCGTCCGCTAAGCCGTTGGCTAGAACCGGACTGTACGCCGCCATCAGCCACGCCGCTTCGTTCTTTTGTGGGGACTCCAGGACGATGCATCTGAGTAAATATTTGAAAATAATTATAATATATAATAACGCGAGATCGTGTGGCTGGTCAAAAATTATTTAGATTGCCATCGACATGCTAAGAAGAAGAATGATGCTTAATTTGCGTAGGTCTAAAATAAACACTTACAAGTCGTCAAAAGTTAATACCGCTGGTTTGGAATGCAGTCTACGGAGAAGATACGGGTGATTTAGGGATGCATTCTTTACTCGCAAAGTTTCATAACTTAATATAAACAAATTGCAATAAGGCGGCGTTTTCGTCAATCAAAGCGAAGTAAAAAGAGTTTCTAAACCTAAGCTAGTATAAGTTATTGACTGATATACAAACTATGAGGGACAACCTTAGTTTAAAAGCAAAAATCACAAGGATCTAAATGCAATCCAATGCGACTTCAAGAATTCTATTTGAGATGAATTCATTCAAATCTTGCTGCATCAAGGCTTATGTGAGGACAAGTATACCTACATCTTTTCTGATCACATAATGCAATCAATCAATCAAATTACCTGTGCCCATCGTGCTGTCCATGGTGAGTAAGACTGATGGTCAGTCCGTTGTCGACGGGGTCCATCAGCAAAGCCGCGATGTTGGTGTACGGGTACTCGGCTAGCACCACTTTGTCCGAGGGCCGTACGAGCACAACGCCCTCCGAACCAACTCCCAGTAGTACATTGGGGCCTGTGAAGAATTTAGTTTAGCTTTTATCCGGTTCGAAGGACCAGGTATAAGTACACCGATTTAAGACTGAAATTATAGCGAACTGACTCAAAAATGCAATTTGAGGAAAATAGCTCAAAAGTAAGTCTTCAAATAAGTTCCATTACAATAGGTACGAGTATATTGTTTGTTGTTTTGTATGTACATATTTATAATTTAAAAATATCATTATGTAGTGACACTTTCGTTGCGGAACTTCTGCTCATCAGGTCTCACGTCGAAGCTAAGTGCTGGTATGAAAATTATTTGATTTGAAAAAGCAGTCGTAAATGTATTTGCTGAAGTAATTATTTTATTTTAAACTTTTGACATACAAGTAAAACTACGTTACCGTGTGCCCAGTATCCTTTGTAGGTGACAGGGAAGAGCGTGACTCCGTACAGCGGGTACTGCATCACGCAGGAGAGGTAGAGGGCCTTCGCCGTCAGCTCCGCACGCCCAGCACCATACTGCCGGTGGGCTTGCGCTAGGATTGTCGCCTGTGGACGGTTAATAGTAGATAAAGTGTGTTGTATTAGGGAGCAGAGTGTTAAGGGGTTGGCGGATCGGGCGGTGGCTGAGGGGGGAGTTCTGATGGCGGTGTCTCTTGACATCGCCAACGCGTTCAACTCCCTCCCTTGGCCTTGTATCCTGCAGGCACTCCGTCACCATGGTGTACCGGAGTACCTGCAGGCGGCGGTGCGCTCTTACCTAGAAGGTAGGAGCGTAGCCTACGAGGCGCGCACTGGCGTGGAGACCCACCCTATGTCGTGCGGTGTTCCACAGGGTTCGGTTCTTGGTCCGCTCCTGTGGAACATCGGTTACGACTGGGTCCTCCGCGGCCGACTCCCGGCTGGCGTCGGTGTAACTTGTTACGCTGACGACACCCTGGTGACGGCCAAAGGGAGAACCCACGCCGAGGCCATACAGCGCGCCTCAGAGGGGGCGGGGGCAGTGGTCCGCCGGATCCGCGCCTTGGGCCTCAAAGTGGCCCTAGAGAAGACCGAGGCCATATGTTTCCATGGGCCTCGGCGCGCGCCTCCCACCGACTCTGTCGTGATGGTAGAAGGCGCGCGGATTCCCGTCGGCACAATCCTGAAATATTTGGGATTGTGGCTCGACGGGCGGTGGACGTTTAGGGGCCACTTCGAAAAGCTGTGGCCCAAGTTGGCGGGGACAGCGGGCGCATTAAGCGGACTGCTGCCCAATGTGGGGGGGCCCTCTGCAGCGTGCCGGCGGCTCTACCTAGGCGTCCTCAGATCGATGGCCCTTTATGGGTCGCCGGTCTGGGCTGGCGCCATTACGGTGGAGACTTCCCGCGCGCTGTGGAGGGCCCAACGCCCCCTGGCGTTGAGGGCCATCCGCGGATATAGAACTATATCCGCGGATGCCGCCACTGCGATTGCCGGGTCCCTTCCGTGGGACCTGGACGCTGCCGTACTCGCCGCAGTCTACCTGTGGCGAGCCGAGCAGCGGTCGCGGGGCCTCCGGCCAGCGCCCGCCGAAGTCGGAGCGCAGAAAGAGGCCGTTGAGGCGGAGGCGCTCACAGTATGGCGTGAGCGCCTCGAGGCTGCCCCGTGGGGGCGCCGCACCACTCAGGCCATTGGCCCCATCTTGGAAGAGTGGATGCGGCGCCCCCACGGGGTGGTGACGTACCGGCTGACCCAGGTCCTCACGGGACATGGATGTTTCGGCCGGTACTTATGGAGGATCAGGCGAGAGCCTGATCCTCTATGCCGTCACTGCGACAGTGGCTCGGAGGACACGGCAGAGCATACGCTTCAGCATTGCCCTGCCTGGGCCAATGAGCGCTCCGTCCTCGTCACTGTCGCACAGGACCTCGACCTGCCGCAACTCTTGCGGCAGATGACGGCGTCGAAGGAGGTCTGGCGAGCGATGCTCGCATTCTGCGAGACAGTGATCTCGCAGAAGGAGGCGGCGGAAAGAGAGCGTGAGGCTGCGGTAGACGCGCCCGCTCTACGCCGCCCCCGGCCCGGGCGTCGCCGGAGGGCATACAACGCATCGTATGCCCTCTGAGCCTCTCCTTCGTGCCCCGAGTGGTGAGTGCGGGGGCGCGATCCACTCATAGGGGCGTAACGGTGTGGTGGGTGCAGCCACACCGTTGCACGAGGTCCGCCCGGGGAGCACTCTACTGCTCCCCGGATCCGGGGGCAGGGGTATTTGCCCTCTCCGGACCAGGAGTGCCGGCCGCTTATCATCTGCGGCTGGCCAGGGCAGGCAGGGATATGGCCGTATGCTTCGGCGCTACCCGTGTCCCTGCAACTTGCTGCCCACTGGCGACACAGGGGGGTTTAGTGGGTATGCCCTCCCTTTTGGGAGGTGTGAGTCCCACACACCATGCCGCCTCCCCCCGGAGACGGCATGAAGGTGCCTAATGCATTCCCCTCTTAAAAAAAAAAAAAAAAAAAAAAAAAAAGGGAGCAGAGTGTTGCATCAGATTATGGTTCTACCTTCTGTAGTGAGCTTCGTTATAATCAATGATGATGGCATTATCGTCGAAAAGTTGACATTTCATCTATTTTTTTTATGTACCTAGTGGTTTCCACTCTGCTGATGGTAAGCTAAAGAGGAGTTACAAATGGCTTACACCGGTTTCTTATTGGTTGCCGCCATCACGCTAATGGTTATGTGACTTAGAATGGAGTCTACTCGTACTTAGATTAAGGCTATTCACTCTAGCCTTAAATATTTCAAATTGTATCGCTCCGGAAAGACGTCATCTGGCAGAGTAAATATTCCAAATTTAGCTGTTCGCGGCAAGCAGAACTTCGTAAATCTTTTTGTATGGATAGATTACTATCACGACCAGTATTTACAATTTCACAGTAACATTTATTAGGGGCTGCGCAGGCGACAGAATTTTGTGCGATAGATTCTGCGTCTGAAACATTTAAAAAGAGCATCTAGGTCCCTACAGCTCTGTCGACAGAATGATCGAAGATGTGCGTCGAGTCTGTGAAATATCCGCGACAGATTTTTGCGCGTCGTGTGCGTTACTGCATATAATTGCATCACAGACTAAAAAGTGCGTCTGGGATAGTCTGTCGTCTGCGCTGCCCCTTAAACGTTATGACCAATACAAACAGACATGTTCATGAACACAAATGTTTGTACTGTGCGGGAATCGAACCCACGACCCTTGGCTCAGAGGGCAGAGGTCACTACCAAATGAGCCACCGAGCCTGTCAATACACAGAGAGAAATAACACAGAGATGCAACATCCTTGCGTAAAGGATGTTTAAGAAAAAAAACACATGCGCTGTGGAGTGGTCACTCACCCACTGGTGCATGGGCCGCGCGCGTGCGACGCGCTGCGGCAGGAACTGGTCGGGGTGCGAGTAGTAGGCGCGCGTGTGCGGCGGCGGCGGGCTCGGCGGCGGCTCGCCCAGCGACACCTGCGCCTGCAGCCCGGCCAGCTGCAGCGCCACCTTCTCCGACACCGGGAACTCGTCCAGCTGAGTGAGACAACGTGTCATATATTTTGTACTGTCAATACACACACACACACACCCACACCCATATAAAATAAATGTTAAAAGTTAGTCACCATTAGATACTGCGATACAGGCCTGCGAGCCTAGTGCAGTATCTATAGTAACACAAACTGTAGCTGTATTATGTTAATAAATGATTTTATTATTTTATTATTATTATTTTTTTATTATTAATAGGCTTGTTTCCGTAAAAAATGTAATTAGTCCGCCTTCTAGACTATTCAAAAATAAAACATACGTGTTTTTTCATTTGTAAATTAGACAAAAAATTACAAAGATATAGCCCGTTAAAGTTACGCGTGACGGTCGCACGGAGTGACGTCAAAGATTCTCACTCTTATGATGCCTTGTACCATATTTGCCATTTTTTGTTTGTGTCCAATATATTTTTATAATCTAAAATGCGGACTAAATATAATGTAATTATTTTGACCCTGGAAACATCTCTATTATGTCTCGATTTAGAGTTACACTGAGGCGGAGAAGACGCGGGATTTAAGGCAGCGGCTTATCTTTTCGGTTCGCCAACCTCAACTACCCGTGGTGCATCCTGCCGAATAGCAAACGAGGCGCTGACAACCGACTGGTGGCGGTATAACCATCACGATTCAAGGCGTAGCTAAATAACACAGGCCGATAACGGGCATCAGCGTCACCGGAGCGAGGAGCTACGTCCTGCGATTGCCAGGCCGCCTGCCCAGAGTGGAGATTATAGGTAAAGCCACTTCACTTAAGTAGCGAACAACTATTTTTTTTATTATTTATTTATTAAGGAAACACAGCACATAATATTACATTTACCTTAAAAATAATGAACTACACATTGGCAACTAAAGTGCTAGTTTACACATTAGACAATGTTGAATAGGCAGCAAACATACAATTCAGCCATGAATGGAGGATGAAGTCTTCTTAACGCTAAATACATTTAAATTTAAACTAGAGTGGCCTATGTCCAGAAATGGACTGTGATAGGCTGATGATGATGAATAATGACAACTCTTAAGCTGTGCACGAAGTATACGGTTCAATAGATGAGTGTCGTTAGAGATTACTAACCTTGACGACGCTGTGCACAGCTTGTGCATACAGGAGCGCCACTTCGACGGGGTCGTGCGGCAGCTCGCGCCCGCCGCGGAACAGCCGCCGCTTGAACACGAACCGGTTGTCCGCGGAGCCGCCGCCGGGACCTTGCTGCCTGTGGGTTACAATGTTATAGCGTCTTTGAATACCGACCGAACATCTCATACGTAGCTCCGATACCAAAGAAAGTAGCTTGAGCAATTGCCAAGGTGCCACAAATATATAAAAACAAAAGTACCTATGTACATAAGTGTTAGTAAGTAACGAAAAGTATTTCGTAATAGTTACATAGGTTACCAGGGTCGAGGGTTCTTACCACCATTACTTCGACTCATGCTGAGTGAACACCGTTTAGCGTCACCTAGTGTAGTTTGATTTTTCTATTTTTTTGTTTATGTTTTGTATGTGACTATAATGAAGGCTTTTTTCTTTCTTTTATTTCCTTCTATATAATCATTGTTTTGGGCGTCATGAAAATACTTAATTGTCAAACGCCATTGCTACCATAGACCAATAAGTACAACGGTACAAACTGAAATGATTGCTACTGCCGTGCCCGGCCCTTAAGATTCTTTAGACTCTTTCTGCATTCATCACGCATTTTGATGTTGTAGATCGAACAATAGAGTTTTCTTATTTAGTGTTTACCTATATTTTATTTATTCGAATCCTGAGGTATACAGTATACAGCTAAATTCGACCAAGATCCAAGATTAGATCCAAGATTCTGTAAGTTGTAATTACCATAAAGCAACAACCATCTTTACTCACATCTCCCAGGCCGCGATCACGTCGTACAGATACTGCGTGGCCCGCACATGCTCCTCCTTCCCGCCTCGCTGCTGGTAGACGGCCCAGCCGGCGCGGGACTGCGGCGTCAGGCCCAGCTTGTCGGCGAGGCGGGCGGCGGCCGCGGCCGCGGTGTCCGCCGGGTGCACGTCGATGGCCTTCGTGCGCCCGTCCAGGAAGAAGAAGCGGCAGACTATCGTGCCGAGACGACGCATCGCCTGAAGGCAAATGTAGTGTTAAAGTCGTAGCCACATTGTGGTATGATGTGGGGAACCGTGGAAAAATTTTTGAAGAGAACCAGTAAATACAGACAGGCTATTACTGAGCTCACGGCTTCTTGCATGGGACCTACTCGCGTCGGGGACTCGTGGCATTTTGTCAGTTTGCCGTCCTATATTTACGCCTCTGACGATTGATCATGAAATGATCGTGACTGTTAAGTTGACCTGTTGTGGCGCACTTTATGGATAGCTAGACAGGATACTGCGTGACAGCAGTCAAGCCATAAGGTAACGTTTGCCTGTCTAATATGTAGTACAAGCAGTCAATAGGCCACGCCTACGAATGATGTTGAATTGATGACGTCAGGACCTATTGGGATCAATCTTCAGTGCACAGATGCTTACGCCGTCTCCTCTTTATCCTTGGTCTGTGGTAGGCCCACTCACTGCTATCTCGACCACCACTTCGCGCCGGGTGCAGTGCGGCTCGTGCGGTCAGTAGGCACACTCACCGCTATCTCGACCGTGCTGGGCGGCAGCTGCCTGGGCGCGGCGCCGCGGCAGTTGTCGAGGCACCACTGCGCGCCGGGTGCAGTGCGGCTCGTGCGGTCAGTAGGCACACTCACCGCTATCTCGACCGTGCTGGGCGGCAGCTGCCTGGGCGCGGCGCCGCGGCAGTTGTCGAGGCACCACTGCGCGCCGGGTGCAGTGCGGCTCGTGCGGTCAGTAGGCACACTCACCGCTATCTCGACCGTGCTGGGCGGCAGCTGCCTGGGCGCGGCGCCGCGGCAGTTGTCGAGGCACCACTGCGCGCCGGGTGCAGTGCGGCTCGTGCGGTCAGTAGGCACACTCACCGCTATCTCGACCGTGCTGGGCGGCAGCTGCCTGGGCGCGGCGCCGCGGCAGTTGTCGAGGCACCACTGCGCGCCGGGTGCAGTGCGGCTCGTGCGGTCAGTAGGCACACTCACCGCTATCTCGACCGTGCTGGGCGGCAGCTGCCTGGGCGCGGCGCCGCGGCAGTTGTCGAGGCACCACTGCGCGCCGGGTGCAGTGCGGCTCGTGCGGTCAGTAGGCACACTCACCGCTATCTCGACCGTGCTGGGCGGCAGCTGCCTGGGCGCGGCGCCGCGGCAGTTGTCGAGGCACCACTGCGCGCCGGGTGCAGTGCGGCTCGTGCGGTCAGTAGGCACACTCACCGCTATCTCGACCGTGCTGGGCGGCAGCTGCCTGGGCGCGGCGCCGCGGCAGTTGTCGAGGCACCACTGCGCGCCGGGTGCAGTGCGGCTCGTGCGGTCAGTAGGCACACTCACCGCTATCTCGACCGTGCTGGGCGGCAGCTGCCTGGGCGCGGCGCCGCGGCAGTTGTCGAGGCACCACTGCGCGCCGGGTGCAGTGCGGCTCGTGCGGTCAGTAGGCACACTCACCGCTATCTCGACCGTGCTGGGCGGCAGCTGCCTGGGCGCGGCGCCGCGGCAGTTGTCGAGGCACCACTGCGCGCCGGGTGCAGTGCGGCTCGTGCGGTCAGTAGGCACACTCACCGCTATCTCGACCGTGCTGGGCGGCAGCTGCCTGGGCGCGGCGCCGCGGCAGTTGTCTAGGCACCACTGCGCGCCGGGTGCAGTGCGGCTCGTGCGGTCAGTAGGCACACTCACCGCTATCTCGACCGTGCTGGGCGGCAGCTGCCTGGGCGCGGCGCCGCGGCAGTTGTCGAGGCACCACTGCGCGCCGGGTGCAGTGCGGCTCGTGCGGTCAGTAGGCACACTCACCGCTATCTCGACCGTGCTGGGCGGCAGCTGCCTGGGCGCGGCGCCGCGGCAGTTGTCGAGGCACCACTGCGCGCCGGGTGCAGTGCGGCTCGTGCGGTCAGTAGGCACACTCACCGCTATCTCGACCGTGCTGGGCGGCAGCTGCCTGGGCGCGGCGCCGCGGCAGTTGTCGAGGCACCACTGCGCGCCGGGTGCAGTGCGGCTCGTGCGGTCAGTAGGCACACTCACCGCTATCTCGACCGTGCTGGGCGGCAGCTGCCTGGGCGCGGCGCCGCGGCAGTTGTCGAGGCACCACTGCGCGCAGTGCGCGGCGCGCGCGGGGTGCGCGGGCGAGTGCGGCGAGTGCGGCGAGCGCGGCGAGGGGAGGGGTGCGCGCGCGTGCGAGCGCAGCCAGGCGCAGTAGTAGCGCGCGAGGCCGCGGCTGGGCTGCCACGCCACCGCGCACAGGCACAGCACGAGCCACACGCGCTCCGCCCACTCTTCTACTGGGCACTCGGTTACCTGTTGGCGTTAAAAAAAAAAATATGCAAGATACGGCATATGAGCAAGCACGAATTACAAATAAAAGAGAGATCAGACGCTACTATAGCAATAATGTTATCCATTTTGCGACATCAACGTGTTTTTGTTATATTCTTGGCAGGAAAATAGATTGGAAGCCTTGAGTTCTTTACTCATGGATGAGCCTCTGACAATGCTGTTTATAAATAAATAGCATGCCTATAAAAGAGTACAACGTATAGTATAACGAGAATAGAAGTATTATTACTATATTAGTAGACTTAAAATAATTGGCTTACCTGACGCACACATTGTACCAAAATTTCATCCCTCAGTTCTTCCCGTTCCAGGCCCTTGGCAATCACCGACTGGATCACCTGAGTTTCTTTATCCGCCGTCAGCTCTCCTCTCATATAACGACAGAGATCCTAAGAGAAGGAACAAACATATTAAAATCCGTTCAGTCGTTTCCACGTGAAAGAGGAACAAACATCCATCCATCGATTCATACATATATCCGTACATTCATCCAAATAAACTTTCGCATTTATAATATTAGTAGGAAGGATAATGTGTTCAAATCTTACCCGGAAAATGTTGACGGCCGCAGTGATGCTGTCCGGGTCGTGGAGTTGTATGTGTGAGGTAGGTATACTGTTCCCCTTGTAGTATGTGATCATCTCTTCCTTCGTTAGGACCTCCATAGACTTGCTCTTGCGCGTCAATGTTGCCATTATTGTGCCTGGTGTAAAGAATGTAATCTGTGAAATGTTGCTTGGCACTATATGTGGCATGTGAGCCCAAGGATCAGAGCGGATCGTGAATAGCCATGTCAAAAAAAACTGTTACTATTAGTTGTAGAAAAGTCTTCAGTGGGGTCTGGAGCCCTCTAGTAACCTCGGGGCCCTGGGCTGCTCCCCAAATAGCCCTTAGGTAGATGACAAGGATTGTATAGTATTAATGATTCGAAAAAAAAAAAAATGTGAGTGCCATCTACTAGAATCAGTCGTCTACAAATGGACTAAGATGGGAAAGTATGTGTCAGAATCAGATTTAGGTAATAGTGAAATCATCGCAATTGTAGAACATTTAATTTACAATACCTGCCTTTAATGCCATGCCATGGATTGTGTAATACATGGGAGTTATATTGTGATTTCATTGTTCATAAGTATTTTATGTTTTGTTTTTACTTGCAGTCAATAGAAACATTGATGAGAAAATTTGTCTATTAGCAAAATAATTTTTGAGGTATCACAATTTCAAATGCACAAAACGACGATTTCAAAAACGCTTTATAAAAAACCGCTACAGGCAAGTCTACGTCACATTTCGATTCGTCTTCTGGGCTCAACTCAATTGACTTAATTAGAGATTGGACCTTACCTTCAGGAGACCTTGGATGGTCATTGAAGTACAGCTTAGCGAACTCAGATAGGTCATTAGCGGCATCCGCCGGTGGCGTGATCGGCGGTACCGCACTGGCTGGTGGTGATGCGGCCGCTTCCATTTGGTGAAGGCGTCTCTCCACGCGCTCCTTGCGCCGGGCGCTGCGGTCTGGGTTCTAGGGTAAAGAGATAAGGTTCAAATTAGCGTATCAGACTCGATTGCGATTAAGTTCCCTGATCCTAATGTCATGTGTACTAGGACTATAGTTATAGTAATGCCCTCCATCGCTTCTTCTCATCGTACTCACTGTAGCGTCTCCATTGAGCGTGGGCGGCGGGCTCATGCAGGTGTCCATGGGTATGGGCGGAGGGGGCGGCGTGGGCGTCTTCAGCTGGTGGACCACTGGCGCTGGTAGGGGCGCTGGAGGCAGGGGTGCGTCCAATTCCGGCTCTGGCTCTTTTGTGGGTAGACTGTAAAGAATGGATGGTTTAGACGTAGAACCAGTAAGTGAGACGCTACTATTATTATACAGGGTGTAAAAGAGTACGAGCCAAATTCAAGGAAGAGGTTAAAAGTAGAGTCTAGAATACAGAAAAGATATTTTTTTTAATCTTAAACTTTTTTATGTTTCGAACTATTTTTAAGTGTTAAGACTCGTTGATTGGAATACCTATTTTTTTCTCAAAAATATTTTATTTTTATTTTATGTATTAGGCTAATTGGCGGGTGGCCTGGGCGCGCGCGGTATCATCTTGCAGTTCAGTACCGACAGCTTGCCGTGGGAGATGATGATGACACCCACGGACAGGCTGATGATGACGATGACACGGACAAAGGTACTCACCCATTGTTCTCCGGCGGCAGTAGCGGCGGAGGCGGCGCCATGCTGCCTCCTTGGCGGACGATATCACCGCCTCGTATATGGGCTCCTTGCTGTTGGGTACGATGATGACATCCAAGGTCAGGCTGATGATGACTATGACACGGACAAAGGTACTCACCCATTGTTCTCCGGCGGCAGTAGCGGCGGAGGCGGCGGCATGCTGCCTCCCTTGGCGGACGATATCACCGCCTCGTATATGGGCTCCTTGCTGTTGGGTACGATGATGACACCCACGGACAGGCTGATGATGACGATGACACGGACAAAGGTACTAACCCATTGTTCTCCGGCGGCAGTAGCGGCGGAGGCGGCGGCATGCTGCCTCCCTTGGCGGACGATATCACCGCCTCGTATATGGGCTCCTTGCTGTTGGGTACGATGATGACACCCACGGACAGGCTGATGATGACGATGACACGGACAAAGGTACTCACCCATTGTTCTCCGGCGGCAGTAGCGGCGGAGGCGGCGCCATGCTGCCTCCTTGGCGGACGATATCACCGCCTCGTATATGGGCTCCTTGCTGTTGGGTACGATGATGACACCCACGGTCAGGCTGATGATGATAATGACACGGACAAAGGTGGACTCACCCATTGTTCTCAGGCGGCAGTAGCGGCGGAGGCGGCGGCATCGCGTCCTCCTTGGCGGTCGGCTCGGGCGCGCGCGGTATCACCGCCTCGTATATCGGCTCCTTGCCGTTAATCACCGACAGCTTGCCGTTGGGGATCACGCCGTTTGTGAGCTCAGGTGGCGTGGTGTCTAGAACAATACGGGAGTTTACATAATAAATAAAGTGAGATGTTCATATAACATACTCATAGGATGGATGAATCTCCTGTCCAAAGTATTTGAGTCCCACATTTCTATGAGTTTGGGATGACAAATGACAATATTACATGATCAGGAATCAGGACCAGGACCGTTGGTCTTGGACTTGGCGGCTGCTACTCGGTAACTTTTTCCTGAGAAAATCCGGTAACAATTCAAACCCTATCCATAGAACTATAGTTTCATAGGCACCTGCAACCGCTAGACCAATGACGAAAAACATGGTAATAGCTATAATAAAATACTTTTTATAAAGTTAGAAATTACGTTGAAAATTAAAACCCATGGGAAAATCATCTAAGTCTTTTAGAGACCTGTTTAAAAAAAATAGTGACATATTAAAATGAGAATGAGCGGAGTCTCCTAACACTTAAAAGGACACTCCAGCCATTGCTAAGTTCAAAGATACTGAATAAAGACTTTTTCATTTTCCATTTTCATCTCGTTCGATATCCTATGATTAACTTACCTTTGGCGTTAGGCGGCGGCGGCGGAGGGCCAGCGGGCGCGGGCAGCGTGCAGGCGGGAGGCGGAGGGAACACCGGCGACTCCTCCGGCATCGCTTCCGCTGGGGGCGGCGGCGGCGGCAGGATCAGCGACGACGACATCGCGTCCCCGTTGGACAGCGGCGACAGGCCGTTCACCGATGACGTCATGCCGTTGGTCACCGATGACGTCATACCGTTGGTCACCGATGACGTCATACCGTTGACAGGTGGCGTGTGCTAGGAATATAAGATATGATTTAATATAGGTATTTAGGAAACGATTCCAATGATATTATTTATTGACCGATCCGAATCTAGCTAGGTTAAAGCGAACTCTTCAATGAACACGGAGATCACTGCCTCCAAATCTTAAAGAGTGTGGATAGTTTTTTTAAATAATCTACAGAACAATCAATAATCTAAGCAGATATTAAATGTATAAGCGTAGTACCGTTAGTCCATTCGTGACCGATGATGTCAATGAAGGAGGCAGTGAAGGAGGCAGCGAAGGAGGTAGCGAGGGCTGGATGATGTTCTGCAGAGGCAGCGACGACGGCGGCGGCGGAGGGATCGCGTCGGAAGGTGCGCCGTCCGGCTTCCGCTGAGCTTCCGTGTGGGACTTGCTTAGCTCGTTCATTTCGGCAGCCAGGACATGCTCCAACTATAAAAAGATAAGCCATAAATAAGACGGCTCTTAGTCTACATTAATATTGATAACGAACCCAATCTGTAAACCCGGGCAGGCAGTAAGTGAGGGCAGGTCGCTCACGGATACAAAGAGATAAATATATTTTTAATTAGAACTGAAGCTCAAATTGTTACAATAATAATGATGATGTCATCCAAGTAAATTAATATTGAATAGTGGATTTCTTCATGATGATTAACTTACTGAGAGTTCTGACTCAACTGGTGAATTATGCATTCAGTGGCACACAATAATAATGTCAACCCCACTTTTTTACCTCTCTCTTAATTTCGAATACTCACCCGTGAAAAGAAGCAAATTTTGCACAAAGCCTGACGTAAAGTTCAGGTGTAACAATGAATTGATTCCTTCAACAAAAATGACAATCCCACAGGAAGACTATGCTATTAGTAGAGTATGAGATTATGCTCACAGCAGCGGGAATCCAAGACACGTACCTCCTGATGCAAATCGTCCGCAAGTCGATCCATGGAGTCCCCAATCTCCGCGATGGTCGGCTGGTGATGGTCGGGCTGCCCGTCCGGCGCGCCTCGCTGCGCGGGCACGTCGGCGAGGAAGTCGAACAGGTTGTCGAGGTTGAGAGAGTCCGTGCGGGGACCAGAACCAACCGCGAGGCCTCGGAGTTGTTCCGCCATGTTCTCTAGTTCGGCCCGTTCGGCGCACGCTTTCTCTGCTAGGCTGTAATGAGATAAGCAAATTAATGCATGACCGTTCGCCGAAAAATAAAGATGATTTTGACTTGAGGCTGATGATGAGCTACCTGTTCCTCTCCTCGCGCAGCTTGATCTCCTGGTTGACGCGCTTCATCTCCCGCAGCGCAGCCGCCACCTCCCTTGCGAAGGCGCCTCTGAGGTGCCGCTGTAGCGTCATGGCCGCGCGCCGTAGCCGCAGGAACGCCGCTCGCTCCTTCCAGCCGCGCCACGCCGCTTGCAGAACTATTACAGCGCTGCGCCATTGTAGGTATTGGCGGCGTTTCACTGATCCCTTGTACCACTAAAATGTAAAAAGTAATGTTAACCTTTTTCTTGTACATAGAATTGCTATTGTTATGTACCAAGTACGATGTTTAAAGGCACATAAGAATGAAATAAAACAAAGCAAGCTAAGTAGGGCACAGCGCCATCTAATCCCAAACTAAATCGAAATGTGTACTATAGGTACGAAACACCTGATAAGCTCACTTATATACTTTTTTTGTAAATCAATAGTACATATTATGCATAGCAGACTCAGATCAATACAAACAGATATTTTGTCGAAATTGTGCCAATTTAACTACATGTGTATGTATTCGGAGTAAAAATCCGGAGCTCGTGGGGGGTTAGGGTTGGGCCGGCATGGCGGTGGCAACTGACAAGTAACTGACCAGTTACTTGCCCGTTGTCACAGCGACTTGGGCTTCTCTTTCGCTTTCCATCAGGCGTAGGGAAGCCATTATGTCGAGCCACTATAAAAAAAAAAAAAAAAAAATGACTTGTGTAAGTAAATATAACGAATGTTATACATCTTGAAATAAATAAAAAATAAATATATATAAATGGGGTATATAATATTTTTGAATTACCTTCTGTATTCGCAAAGCCGAGTTCTGTATAATGGCCGTTCGCTTAGCTTCCAGTGGCGAATGCACTGAACTTCTCATGAATATCTTTGTATGGCCGATCTGCCAGTCGCCCTTCGGTGCGTTCACTACAGCCATGATTGTTCTGAAATATGATCAGATTGTTAAAAATATATTAAATGCATGCATTTTAAGTAATGTTGGTATGATGTTCTTGGAAGAATTTAAGATCGTCAATAAAAAATATTAGAAATGATTCTGTAAACGCCTTCAATCGTGATAGTTATAGGTACCGCCACCAATCGGTTGTCAGAGCCTCGTCCGTTATTTAGCAGGATGCACCACGGGCAGGTGAGCGAAAAGATGATGGCTCGCTTCCACGCACAGAAAACCCACAATTCCAATAAAACATTTTTATTATTATGCGCCCGATCCCGCAAGTGTATCAACACTCACGCTATGTCCGGGCTGCGCGGGCGCGGGTGCGGCAGCAGGCAGCGGTAGCGCGCCTGGAAGTGCGGCGCGGGCAGGTGCACGGGGTAGCCGTCGCGGCGGATGCGCACGATCTCGTTCATGCCCAGGTACTTGAGCTGTTCAAGCACGAGCTGGTCGCTGTACTTGCCGGCTTCTTTGTTCTCGTTCGGTTTGATGCAGCGGACGTACCTGAAAGTACAAAACTCCCTGTGACGAAGAAGTTTCTGATGACATCATCATTATTAGCCACTGCTGGACATAAACCTCGCCTAATGACAATTGTCATTTGGGGGGAATTTGCCCCCAATGAGGGGTTTTCTGAAAAACGAAGTCTACCAGGTGGCACCACATAAAAGGCAGGTCCAACTGTTACGTGATTGGTTAATTTCGACATGGCACTGACATGTACGTACATAGCAACTGACCAATCATAATATGATAGCTGGACCTGCCTTTTATGTGGTGCCATCTGGTGGATTTTTTAGGAAACCCTATTTGCTTGCGGTCACCAACCCGCAGTAGGTTGTATTTGGACACAGGTCAACTCTGCTGCGTTATTCGTCTTCTACGACACCGATGGGATGAGATAAGATGGTCCTATTTTAAATCCAGAAACGGACGTTTATGACGTAGAAAAAGACAATACATAGTTTCCGAAGACTTCTAAGTAAAAAAGCTTCAATAATACAATGGAAAACCCAAATTACGATACTTATTTGATATTCAAAATTAAACCTTAATCATACTTACCATACGTCAGTAGCTTGCAACATATCCACAAGGGACTGCAGTTGAGCTCTGAAGGTGTCTACCACTGTAGGACGTCCTTTGGAAGTGCCCCGCTGGGTGGTCCCCGCAGAGCTTGGACTCGATAACGACATGTCCTAAAAAAGTAAAAAGTACAAGTAAGAATAACATGCTATATTCCACAATTATAGTATATTCCCAACATCCAATTCCACAATAGTATTATTATTTATCAGAAGCTTAATGATACGAGTATCAGACATCTGTGATAGAAAGTTAGAGTTTTGTAGTTATGATGAGACATTTCCGGCTGGAAGGATTAGAGTTCAACTTTGGTCCTTCGAGCCGGATACGTCACATTCTATTTATTCAAAATTATATCTTTGTTTAAATCAGATAAACTGTGCCTATTTTAGCACAGGAAATAAAATCTTGCAGTTAAAACTAGTTCTCAACCAGTTTTCAAACGAAAAGATGAATGAACCTACCATTAATCTCGGCAGTCCGAAACCCCATACATTTGTCAAGGCGGGTTTTTCGACTCTTAACATCAAGCTAAGCATGCTAATTTAGTACAAATCAGAAGCTTAATGATACGAGTTTCAGACATCTGTGATAGAAAGTTAGAGTTTAGTAGTTATTATGAGACATTTCCGGCTGGAAGGATTAGAGTTCAACTTTGGTCCTTCGAGCCGGATACGTCACATTCTATTTATTCAAAATTATATTTTTGTTTAAATCAGATAAACTGTGCCTATTTTAGCACAGGAAATAAAATCTTGCAGTTAAAACTAGTTCTCAACCAGTTTTCAAACGAAAAGATGAATGAACCTACCATTAATCTCGGCAGTCCGAAACCCCATACATTTGTCAAGGCGGGTTTTTCGACTCTTAACATCAAGCTAAGCATGCTAATTTAGTACAAACGATGGAGCGTTAGAACAAAGCTATAATACAAACTCACATGTCCAGGCGGCGCCAAGTCCTGCACGTAATCCGCCAGCTCCCTCACGAACGGGTTCGCAGACCGGCTAAGATGGTCTATGAAGGCGTCCTGTTGTGTATCCCGGTTCTTGTCCACGAAGCCTTGGACGCTGTATGTGACGGTGCCCGCGTAGTGTTGGACTCCGAACTCCTCTTCCCATTTACGCCGGGAGCCTTTCACGAAGCTTTGATGCTCGCCGAATTCGCCTTGGATGTTGGTTAGGTAGGCGCCGTCGGAGCCCTGGGGAATAAAATAAATAATTATTTACGATATACATCATATTTATAAGCGCTATACTGTGTCTCAAGCAGACTGTCCAGCAGTATTAAATAACTAGGGAAACGGCTATCTATGTCTGGTTTTTTGGACCGAAGCATTCGATCTGGTCTCATATATAAATAACGTTGTTGGTAACGTGCAATCTTATAATATTTAGCATTTGCATTTTTTTTTACCTATGTTTTGGATACGGATAGATCGTAACAACATCTGTTTCCTTATAGTTTGATTTCGTTTAAGCTTGTAATTAGATAACATTATTAAGTCAATACATAAAACTTATACTTAGCTTACCTTAGGCATATGGCACTGCTCGCTCAACAATTTGAGCAAGCTTCTCGGTGGTTTTTCCAAAAGTTCCAGACATGCCGCGTTGTCAGTGAACTGAATTTGGTTGTACACGATTCCTTCTTGTCGATACTGTAATAAATAATAATAGGCGGGTTAATTACAAACGCTATAGTTTGCATGATTTGTGTTTTACTGAATCTTTAGGGCTATGTTACACTGGCGGATTGCAAGCGAAGACGCTTGAAATCCGAGTGTGGCAGCTCACTTAGAGTAGTCTACTCTAAATCGAAGTTATTGAGCACGCCGAGCCTAAAGTCCCTGTAGTGCTAATGACTCACGATCTCCTGCTCGAGCGCGAAGACGTAGTTGTTGAAGAACATGTGCAGCTTCTCGTTGGCGTAGTTGATGCAGAGCTGCTCCAGCGAGTTGGCGGCGAAGTTCTCGAGGCCGAAGTTGTTGAGCACGCCGAGCCTAAAGTCCCTGTTGCATCACTATTAACTTACAATCTCCTGCTCGAGTGCGAACACGTAGTTGTTGAAGAACATGTGCAGCTTCTCGTTGGCGTAGTTAGTTGATGCAGAGCTGCTCCAGCGAGTTGGCGGCGAAGTTCTCGAGGCCGAAGTTGTTAAACCGCCGAGCGTGAACTACAGAAGTGACTCACAATCTCCTGCTCGAGCGCGAACACGTAGTTGTTGAAGAACATGTGCAGCTTCTCGTTCGCGTAGTTGATGCAGAGCTGCTCCAGCGAGTTGGCGGCGAAGTTCTCGAAGCCGAAGATGTCGAGCACGCCGAGCGCGCGCGGCGCCTCGCGGCCGGCGGCCGAGCAGCTGTTGACGTGACGCACGAGCCACGCGAACGTGCGCGAGTATAGCGCGCGAGCCATCGCGTGACGGTTCTCGCGGGCCTGGGAGGGAATGTAAGTTTTAACCCAATGCACTGAGCGAAAGGTGTTAAAGTTAAAAGCTGTTTTTTATTATATTGGCTCAGCATAGTGGCTTCTCTCCGCATGATGGAAAGCAGGAAAGGAAGCCCAAGCCGTTCTGACAACGAGCGGTGTCCAGTCAGTCAGCACAGCCATGCTGGCCTGTAAGATGCTTCTTCACGCTTCGTTTAAAGGATCCCATACTATAAGAAGGCGGGAGCACGTGTGCTGGCAGAGAGTTCCACTTTTAATGGTACGGCACACGTAAGAGTTACTAAACTTTTTAGCTGTGTGTCAGAATGTGTACCCCATTTATATTTATTTTTTAGTCGCTGTATCGATTTCGACCTCACGAGCGCTTACCATCAGGTGGAGTGCGGTCTTCCTGAACGCTCTTCTATTAAAATAAAACCTATTTACGTGATACCCATTATATGAGCAAATACATTGTAGGTACCTAAAATGTTAATTCCAATTGTTTGTTAAAAGTGGCATTGTATTGTTGTGTGCACCAAATAAAGATATTTCTTTCTTTCAATAGATGTCAACAATACCTCAGGCAACCTAAGCGGTATGTCGGTGACGTTCCCTCGGACGTTGATCTGCCGCTCCAGCAGGACCCTCTGTGCCGTGGGCGGCGCCAGGCCCAGCAAATTAGCTACGGCGTCCACCGCTTCAGAATCTTCGGGCGCTAGTGTCGTGCGTTCTCCATCCACATCCTGAAATGATAACAAGGTAAAGTAGTGATCAACAGTAAAAACACTTATTCTATTCTTATAATTTGCTTTTGATGTTCATTTTTTAAGTGAGAACCTTTCCAAGAATTAAGTATATTGGTATACTCGTACTTGTTTATTAGTATTTATTCTGATTTTGTAAAGAACTTAACAATTTTTATACCATTATTATCGATTTATCAACAGTATCAATACTATTCATAGTACTCGTAATGTCAATAATCTAAATTGGATTCAATACTATCGTACGTAAGTATTTCCATGAATATTATTGACAGGCCTATAGATACAGGATATGCTCAACTATCGATCGGCAGCAGCTGCCTGCTACAAATGTCGCTATTAATCTTAGGTTTAATGTACTTACATAATACACACAGAGGAATGATGGAACATAGACTCTTTACATTAGGTAAATTTTTACACTTTGTCATATCAAGTCTTACCTGAAACTGTATGTT
The DNA here is from genome assembly GCA_031163375.1 of Conogethes punctiferalis. Lineage (NCBI taxonomy): Eukaryota > Metazoa > Arthropoda > Insecta > Lepidoptera > Crambidae > Conogethes > Conogethes punctiferalis. The sequence continues at coordinate 4,644,318 of CM062093.1, forward strand.
CCCCAGCCACAGTACAGCAGCCAGCACTTTGAACAGCCCTTCGCACATGTGCGGCGGCACTTGCAGTACCGTGAGCGCCAGCTGCAGGGCTTCCAGCTTGCCCTGCTCCCCCGCCCTGCCCTTGCGCGCCTCCTCATCCTCAGGCCGGAGGTACTTGTACTGGACGTCGTCGCGGAGCCGGAGGGTGGAACGAAGCTCCGCATTGTGCTGTGACAAAATATAGCTGATGTATTTAATTTGGAATAAAACTAAGAACAGTTAATCAACAAATAATGTACTTAAAGGATATGCAAATGACGTGAACGCCAATGTAATTAGAAATAGCTGGTGCCTGCGACTTCTTTCCCGCGGACTGTATAATAACCCAAGACACACGCTGGGCCACACAGCGCCGTCTAGTCCCAAACTAAGCCAAAACTTGTACTATGGGTACTAGTTAGATAACTGATACTTATATACTTTTTTTGTAAATAAATACATATTATAGATAGAAAACACCTACTAGACCAATACAGTAGAACTCCAATTATCCGAACTCCGACTATCCGAATCGCCGATTATCCGAATCACAAAAAATTGTCCAAAAAAGTTTAAGTGCGCTATTATTCTTCCCCCCGCGAAGCCAGTGTTTGCGCGTCAATCTTGACTTGACTTGTCTTAACGGTTGAAGACCGCAAAACAGGTTACATTGATGGAGATGTTTAAAAAACAATGATTTTTATTTCTAACTTGTACATAAGTACATTTTATTTATATTTAAAACATGTGAAAATTTCATGTTTCTTTCATTTAATTCAATAAAAAAATAGTGCAATATCCAAACGTAGCTTTTATTCTCTCCAATGGCAATTTTTTTTAAAAAATCCGATTATCCGAATGGGTCCCGGTCCCCATTAATTCGGATAATTGGAGTTCTACTGTACAAACAGACATGTTCATTCACACAAATGATTGTACTGTGCGGGGATCCAACCCACAACCCTTGGTTTAAGAGGCAGAGTTAACTACCAAATGAGTCATCGAGCCAGTCATGATGTCATGACCTGAACGTCAAATTTTTCAAAGCGTTATTTTTTTAAAATCGACAGAAAATGCTCATAGGCCCACTTTTACTGAGCAAATTTCAATATTTGCGTCGTAAGACTTGACATAGGGACTTCTTGAGATTGTAGCTTATCAGCCGGTGTTAGTCGTGAACCAGTCCATGGATAGCCACAGCCATACTTGACTGTTATCGCAACGATTTGGGTTTCTCTCTCGCTTCCCATCAGGCGAAAGAAAATCACTATTTGTGTCGCTATAAAGAAAATACTGTGATATAAACATCAGCCTTACCTTAGCGCCCTCTACTAGTTGGTAGAACACGTGGTAGTTGGTCTCCCTGGGGGAGGGGCCGGTGATCCTCGCGCGCTCCAGCAGAAAGTCCCGTAGCACCGCGCCCCTGATACCGCCCCGGTTGTCCAGCCGTACCTCGACGAATTTGCCGAACCGGGAGGAGTTATCGTTGCGTACTGTTTTTGCGTTGCCTGTGGTCGAAAAAAAAAAGATTTAGGTTTCGTCTAACAATGTTCCTTCCATAAATGGCGTAATTAAAGCACCCTATAAAATATACATGAGATATCTGCTCTTAAAATGTTGAAAGTTTTGGGTTCAGTCTAACAATGCTTTTTCCAGAAGTAACCTACTTAGTCACGCTACAATCGATAGGAGCAGAGCAGTGAAGGAAAGTGTTGGGAAAACGGGAGAAAATTTTATCTGTATGTTTGAAAGCGCATCACGCGAAAACAACTGCATGGAATTAAATGCGGTTTTCACCAATGTATTGTTAGAAGTCTAAATTAAAATTTAAGTACCATTTTATGGAAGTCCGTTATTTTTGAAATCCGATATCCACGCGTGCGACGCCGCCGGCACAGCTAGTCTAGCTTAAATTATTGAAAGTTTTGGGTTTAGTCTAACTATACTCCTTCCAAAAGTGGCCTATTTAAAATACATACCATACAGAACCATTTTTCACAAATGGCGTAATGAAAACACCCTAGAAAATCATATAAGAGATCCTTTTAAAGTATATCTCTATATTCGTGGTGGTTGTAAATCCTGAGTCATCCAGGATCGTAAAAATCATCTAATTGGTTCCGGCGACAATGACCTTTTAATCCTTTTATGGACTTTCCCCGCAGGGTTCCTTTTGCTTTCGCTCTTAGTATGGTCAATAATGTCTTAAACCGACCGTGACATGTCCACGACCACTCTGTCAAGAGTGCACGACTACGAAGAAGAAGTTTGGTAAATAATACAAGGTGACATTTGAAGCAGGTCAGAGCAAGCGGTCTCTCTGTTTATTACAGAGGGGCATTACAGAGTCTAAAAGAGCGGTGGAATTTGTTTTAATATGCGACGGCCATGAAAAAATCATAGAAATGATCCTCATATATGGCATTTGTAACCCAAGGGGGATTTACGAATATTCGATTATGGTCTACTCCAAAAACCGCCTTTTTTTGTATTTCCTTCGCTTTATGGTAATAAATGCATCAAACAATTAAAGTGATTAGTCATTACTGCAATAGGACACTTACCAAAGGCTTCAAGTACTGTGTTGGCTTCAAGGATCTGTTGCTCCGCCCAGGAGGCTTGGCCGCCGGCAGCGCACAGGTACTGGAGGATCAGTTTTGTGGTTTCAGTCTTGCCGGCTCCGCTCTCCCCCGATATAACTACTGATTGATTTTTTTCACCATTCTGTGGAAGATAAGTTAATAATTATGATTATGTGGGATAGGGAACTGGAGCCATTTGTAGTCACTTTTTGCCCCGTCGTAAATCATGGACCTTACTAAATCGTCATATGAAGCTATAATATGTTATCTCACCTGTAAAGAGCTGTAAGCAGATTCAGCCAGCGCAAAGACGTGAGGCGGCAGACTCCCAAATGCTTTGCCTCTGTAGTTTTGCATGTGTTCCTGTAAAGCATAATAATAAACTTAGATGTATACCTAACAGTAAGTGAAAATGCACAACGTGGGATGTACTAAATCACTAGAAAGAAATAGATCGACTATCGATCGGTCAGCTGATCGTGGATGAACTCACACTTAGATAAACATAGAATTTTTGCACAACTTCTAACAAGAAAACAATGTTTCCTTTGTCTTCGTAATGTCCCTTGTAATTTCTTTCAAGTAACTGATTGTTATTTGTGTGAAAAGGAAAGTATTAGCATAACAAAACGTTGTTTAGAAATCAAATTGAGACTTGTAATTATAATTAAATGGCCAAAGCGTTGCAACAACGGATAACTTGACAATTTTACTGCCTTCAGTTTGGTTCTGTTGCTAATTTATTGTAGAAAGTTCCAGTGCAATGTGCAATTAATCTTCAACGTTTTATTACTACTGTATATATTTCGAGTAATGGACAAGTAGTCAGGTAAAATAATATATTTTCTTAGAATGGCCGTATACGACTAAGCTAGGCGGATGATATTACCCGCAATAATTCTACCAAATATATCCCGGGCGATTCTTGATTCCTCAATAATTAGAATACCCACCAACGTGTAAATTATATTATGAGGTCAATCATTTAAAATAATATAATCTGAAACATTGAATGAATGAATGATTAATGAATTAATATTCTTTCTCTCTTTGCGTCTTTAAAGCTGTTTAATAGCTTGATGACATAGCCAGGAACATAAAAGCACATGTTTAAAACATTATCCCTCCCTTTTCCTCGGGTGTTAATAAAAAAAAATGACTGCAAAAAGGATATAACAACAACGATACTAACGTGATCTTTCATCTTGTTTTGACTGACGTCATATGTTCAGGACATTGAACTTTGATTAGACAAATGAACATTATTATTCTTTATTTTCAAAGTCGGCTCAATGTAGTTTCGTTCATATTTAACAAATAATATTGTAAAAAGATTCCTTACCGTTGTGTAGCATCCTAGTTCCTTGTAGGGATTCACTGCGACTAGAATTGAACCTGTGTATGTCTGTTTATGATATGTAAGGAAAATATACGTTATAGGTATCTACAGCTTATTCAATTAGTACCTACTCACAATAGCTTCAACAAAAAGTCAAGTCATGTCAAGGGACAGAACCCCGGGGCCCTCAAGCTCAGGGGGCCTTCGAATCCTTGCTAGAAATCTCAACCGATTTGAAATTTTGGAAATTTTTCACGTTTACTTGCCCTACTTATGGAACTTCCCTAGAGTATTTGCATATTGTTACGTTGACAAAACTGTCCGTAATATGAGCTGTTTTTTTTATTACAGTACAAACATGTGTGCATGATTATGTCTGTATGTATTGGTCTGGGTGTAAACTATGTATAAATATGTATTTACTTGGGTTATTTATTTATAGATAACTCCACTGTGTCTAAAAAACTTGACTTTTTTGTACCAAAATGTAACTTTTTCACCAGTTTCATGTTACTTCAGCCACTGGCATTGATATTGATAGCAATGGGGCCCCATTTTTTGCCCCAGGGCCTTTGGTTACCTAGCTATGCCACTGTATGGTTTGCACGGTTCATACAAAGGATACATAAACGAGGTCGTCCTTGTAGCGGCGCTTGAGGTTGTCGTTGATGGCGTCCTCGGTGATCTGCGGCATCACCGTCATGTCGGGCACGCCCGGCCCCTCCTCGTTCTCGCGCTCCTCCATCTTGGCTGCAACAAAACAATTACTTATTTTACATTTTAATCCATCTGTTATGTCTTTCGTCCTCCACTTATAAGTTCTTCTGCTTTACGAGTTAACGACAAACTCATAACTAAAATTAAATCACACTTATACGTTAAGGATCTTTCTGACGTCGTCGTCCTAAACAAATTATATGATAATGAGCTTCATAAGGTGGGTATTTTGTAAGTTAAAGTTAATTATCCTTTGGCGGCACGCCCCCCTGTATTCGCGCTTTGGGAATTCCTGTTATAGTTGTAAGTTCCGTTGTAATAGGGTCTACATTACCTATGGACATGATACAACAAAATATATCTATTCTACATATGTCCAAACTGAGGGTTGATTGAACCTAATTAATTTATCACGCCTATACTTAGCACCTAATATAACGTAAGTAGGATTTTCTTCATGTTTCTTACTGTAGACTCATTAACTTAGATTATAGTAGGTACTATTAATAATCTAAACCTTTAATTTGGATTGTAAAACGTATCTCCTCTCCAATCCAGGTAAAGCCGAGTGGACGGGAAGTATCAAGAATTTGCTCTAGTCTTAACACTCTGCAAACATGTAAAAATCTTTTCAGTGTTGATTTATCCTTCTTTTCCCATGAGGACGAAATCAATAGTGAGCAGTAATATTCCCTCTAAAAATAGTCATTACAATTTCTCGAGCAAAATCGGGTAGCTAAGGAAACCGCCGAGAAACACCCCGTCGATAAGCACCCTCGCGACGAGTCGTTTACAAATATTTTTATAGCTATCATTCGAACGACATTGAACATGAAACTCGAGATATCATGATATGACACTTGGTGGGTAGTCAGGTAGCTAAAGTGGTCTAGAGGTTTCTTTTAAGGCTATAAAATCGATGTGTAAAAGATTTAACATAGGTTACATCCAATAATATTGGACAGAGGATAGACCAAAATGCTATCCTGAATATGAAGGCCTCGACTTTAAGGCTGGAAACAGTGCTCGACCGACGGTCAGCTCTGACCATCGGTCGAGCACTGTTTCTAGCCTTAGACCTAAGTCAAACGATGTGAGACTGAATGATAGGCAATAGTTACGATGATTTGTTTGCCATTTATTTATGTCTGCCAATAAACTCGATTTATCATCCCAACAACTGAATCATAGTGGGATCGTGGTCCCAGTTTTAGATTGGGACGAGATACCCCCTAACTCAAATTTACGAGTAATATTTTTGCACGTTTAACTTTTTTCCTACTACTACTACGAGTACGACGAGAGGCCAGATGTCGGCCTTTTTTAAACATAAAACATAATTTAAATACAATATTTGTCTTAATGAGGAAAACTTAGGGAGGAGAGTGGCAAATTAAGATAACTGCTGGATGTATTACCATAATTCCATCCCACTCCTGGTTTTCTTTCGTAACACAATCATAACTTCCCAAAGAAAACCAAATGGCTGTTCAATTCATCATGGCAAAAAGATCGAGTAAACATTCCACTCCAATGCCGGCCAAGATCAGATTGTAATCTAGAGCCGATTTACACGTTGTTGACTTTCGCCCCAGCTGGGGTTGGGGCGGCCCCGATACGATTGTGTTTCATTCATCGTTTGTTTTCGTTATTTGTTTAGCATATGCCATTATTGATTTTGTGTTGGTCTTTTGCATGCAGGAAATAAATGGGACTTTTCAAATAAACTTCCAGGTGTCGAGGTAAGGTTTTCCTTTTATTTATGTGTAGCAATCAGATGACGACTGGAGTGATCTCTCAGAACACCCAAACCAGAAACCAATACCCGTATCTCCTATAGGTAGTTGAAGCATATGTGCGCACGGTGTTTTCAGGCAATGTACAGCGATAAAGCATGAAAATATAAGCTAAACCGAACAAGATGGCGAAACATCATGATGTGGCCAACTGCAGCCTTTGATGACTTATCAAAGACTAGAATATGAAAGACTTTTCATGGTGACCACGGCCATGCTCACAGCGAGACTAAGAGCATATTGATGATTGAACCAAGTTATCCTACTCGTAATGTATGTAGACAACGATTACAATTTATAGATTAGAGAGTAAAAAAAATTGGACAGTAAAAGTTTGTACAGTCTCACTGTTTTCACAAATTCAAAAAAGCTAAGTGTTGGTTCAATAACCATGGCCAGAGTTTATAAAAAGGTAAAAATATTAACGCACGTGGGAAGGTAACACGTTCCTCTAATTTATAGTTTTGCCTAAAACTGATAAAAAGTTCTGATAGTCATCCCAAGTTTTGTAAAAGTATAAAAGTTACCTATTAAAACTTTTACGACTTGATAGATCGGTCGTATATTATGATATGAGTGCTACTCGTGTAATGGTTGTTATTTTATTGTTTTCTTCAATGTTACATGAATTAGTTTCACAACAATTTTATTGATAGGTAGTAGGTACTCTTTCAAGAATAGAAAAGTAGCAACGATGTGCATTTGTATGTAAATATTCCCTGTTATTGTGTATGTAAGTATACCGACCTGGTGGATTGTTCCCGAATAATAATTTTGTTACCTTATCGACGGATTATGCACGTACCCGCAATAAAGTAGTACCTAGTTAAGTTTCTCATTGTAAGTGACTGTATGGTTTTTTAATGAGGAAATAAATATTCTTCGTCTCAATAGCTACAAGTATTCTTTGTTGTTCTATGTAAATCTAAGATGGCCAGATTTTATTTGAATTATGAACTAAAATTATTTATAAAAGCAACTTATTAGTAAAGCTTCTAAAACTTAACTATAGTCGCCTTCGTATCTTATGGCAAACAGTCAAATCGATCAACAGTCTAAAGAATTGTGACTTTATTTTATAGATAAGTCGATCGCCAACCCGCCTGCCCAGCAGCGTGGCGATTATGGGTATATCCTCCAGATGTTTGCCCTAAGTGGCGAACAACTGGAGAGGCACATGTCCAGTAGTGGACTGCAATAGGCTGATGATGATGATGATTAGAGAATTGCAAATGTTGGAGGCCAACATTTTCTTTTTAGCTCTAAACGCCTGAACACAGGCCTTACATAGGTGTTCTGAATATTTTTCATTGTCTAGCTTTCGTCTTTCTTTCGTCGTGATGAATGTGCCAGTGCTTAATTAATTTACTGAGTTACCAAGCATATTCTTAAAAAATAATGTTAGGGTATAAAAAATAACAACAAAATATGTCTACAATTCCATTTATTATGAATGCACATTAGCCATAGTGTGAAATCATGTCGCTCTCTCCGACACATCCATCATAATAACATACAGGGGGCGAAGATCTTCAGCCGGCAATCTCGACTCCGAATGCGCGGCAAAAAGAAGTGTTTAAAAGTTAAACTCCCCGGGGTCAACACAGTAAATCTTGGATGGCCCAGAGGCGCGTTATCGGACGGAAATGTCACTTGTCAGTTGTCACAGCGACGTCACTGCGCCCTCGCACTTGCTGTTTATCAGTATCGCTTTATTGGTTTACTTATGTACTTGCTACTAGTACCGACTCCGGGGTAAGGACGTGTGCAGGAGTCGAGCGTATTACGGATATTGAGAAACCTTTTTGGGGTATTACGTGTCACGTAAATATTGACATGTTTGACTTGTTCCATTTTCTACTGTAGCCGACGCGAGATAAACCTCTACCTGTTTTATGTTTATATTTTTTTAGTTCATTTTTGCCATTTTATTTTCACGTTACAAACATAGGATTTGTTTGTGTGCGAATGGTGTCTATTATAGGCAAGATACCAGTGTCTGCTTTATCAAAGTCAAGTCAAAGCTCTATTAGACTTGACTTTGATGAAGTCAAGTCAAATAGAGCTTTGACTTGAGTGGGGGGTGGTAATAAAGTGTGGGTTTTATTGACATTGGTATGCCATGCTTGCTTACATTCTTCTTAACGGAACCATTTAGATAAAATAGCAAAAAGACAACTAAGCTGCCAATGCTGATTAATTCGAGATTATTAACACTGCAATATATTTACTCTAGCAATTATGTATTTATAAATGTACCACCATTTATAAATACATAATTTATTTCTATTTTACTAGTTAAAAGCTTTTACACGCCCGATTAATTTAAATTTGAGCGTTAAATAAAAAGTTTATAGTGCAAATATATTAATCCAATCAACAGAAACGTGGTAGTCGGTATTAAAAACAAACAGTCGAAGAAATGGCTTCACATAAAGTACTACCGTCTTTGCACAACTTCAATTACGATTAATGAAATGGAAACAAACAATGCAATGAACGGCAGGTGTTTACGATTCGTGTCGACTTTCATTCATCCGAGCAAACAAACTGTAACAATGGCGGAGTTATCACTTGGTAAACTTGTAAAAAGTAGGTGTGAAAAGGCTGAGCACACACTCAAGTGGGGCAATGATTGAAGTATTGTCGAAAAGAAGGTAGCATGAATGAGGATTGAATTTTCGACGCTAATGTCAACTCAAGGAATACAGTTTTTCTTTTTGCAGTAGGTGCTTCTTCTCATCATCGTCATCAATTGGCATGTAGAAGTGAAATAGAAGTAATGAGTATTGAATGTAAAAATCACGCTATACATATAAACGAATGGGATAAACAGTCAAGAACGAAACAAATACTAAGTTACGTCCGACAAGCCAGTCCATAATATGGAAGCTTGCCCTAAAGACACACTTAAAAGGATCTTTGACGCGTGGCCGGAATTGGGACGAAACCCACTCATTCAAAATCTTTTGTTGTCGCAATGTCACATTTTAGTTTCACAGTAATGTCGTCACGTCAATATTAGGTACAACCGCTGACCGCAACAAAAGATCTTTGTACTCTTAGGTCTTTTGATGACAACCGAATCTACGAGTTTTGCGATTCCTGGTTCACAAGGAAAAAAGGTGTAGACTAACAAAATATTCCGACGAGCTAAAAACCACCCAGTAAAGACGGGTTCACGCCGTGTGCACTTAACTTTACTAAAAGTATGTCCTATAAGAAATGTGTTCGCAGAAACGCGGAACGATAGAAATGGCGGAGGCTCTCGATACATCATCGGTGGCGCTATCAAGGTGCTTCCTGCATCCGTGCTTAGCGCAAAAATGCTTTTATGTAAACTTGCCACTTGACTTGCTCGCTACTTTCGGTAGCTAAGGAGAAAACGTATTCTGGAGCACAGTTGCACTTGTTTATGAATTTGTATGCCACGAGTTTCATTTATTCAAGCAAACGTTTCAACGTTTACATGAGTTTTCCCTTTTATTCTGCTTTCTGTTTTGCCGCTGTTCGTTCTAGTGGGTCGTACAAAAACGTTGATATTTTGTATGACTACAGGTACAAATAGGCACAATTCAAGCTACCCATAACTGTATACATAAATAGATAAATAATCTTTATTGTACATCAAACAGTTGACTGAAAACTAGGCACAAAGATACATTAAAATTCAATTAGTCATTCTTATCGTCATTGAATTTATTTACGTTGGTAAGCAACCGAAGTATTTTGACAGATCCTAATTTATATAAAGACTTTTGTAGCTTGTGCTACGATCTATAAAATATATAAGAACAGTCCGTAGATTCAGAATAACAGATTTCATACATTATTATATTAGTTTACAGTAATTTATACGAGTATTGCATGTTTCCTTGTGTAATCATTAAATTATACAAATGTCCTACATTTTCAACGTATGTATGTACTTGCATGGTGCACCGCAACGACTTCAACTTAAACATTATACACATATAACATAGAAACAACATACATCGCCTAGTAATTTTTACTGACACGTTAATGTTCAAAGACATTATACATTCCGTTGCCTTAACAAAGTCGTCCGAAGGTTCACGAGGTAAACCTGGACTGGACAAGCCAGCGCCATAATACACAACTGAGTTATTAATTATTATTAACATACAGACTTATTGTTTGGACGGACAAAGAGCTACGAAGTGAATGTCCAGAGGCGACCGCGTTAACTCTTATTGTCACTGTGAAACAGTACATAATCGAATAGCCGATTACAATAATTGAATTAACTCCGGTGGCAATCGATTGGAGCGATCGTTTGCGGCGCCAAGTTTATCGATTAGAGTAAACAAACATCGAATGAAAGCTCGGACGAGTCGATTGAACGACGCACTGAGTTAAGGAGACGCGTGTTTTAAATTAAATGCTTTCTGTAATATACAGCGAGATAGGGCTAGGGTGAGGGATGTTAGGGAGTGCTCCCCTTTAACCACGAATCAATAATATTGACAAATTATTACTATCGTAAACTGATTTCTGTATTTATTACCGATAAATAACGAAACTCTTCCACGTTCACTGGGTATTTATTTAAGAAGATTTTATATTAATTATATTAATACTGGTTTCTTGGTTGGTATGCTATGCACAAAGCCGGTTTTGGTAATATGTTATTTGGAGTAAAACATTGTAATGTTGGTGTTTATCTACAATACGAAAATAAAATTTATAGTATTCTTGAAATGACGGTTTCCATGTTTTAACCAATAACTACAACATAACCGCAAATGTATCATTTGATTCCATACACATAATAGAAATAGTCTTCATTTCCACTCAATGCGTGAAATAATTTAATTTGTGAGACAATGCGTGTCGCTGTGAAAAACATTCAAAAGCGTTCCCAGCCAATTGTTAGCGAACTGGTGCAAGCCACTGAATCTGGAACTTGCTAATTTATTTTTATATACCGAAAGATAAAATTATAAAATGAACAAAAGTGCGATAATGGCAGCCGCAGGGTAGGTACCGGACACCGCCCGCAGCGCGCTAGATCCTCCATCTACCGGTTTTTAGTGGGTATTCCCCGCCTCCCTACCATCTTGAGGCACTCTCTACCCCCCCGTTCTGAGAGCAGCGTGAGTCCCACATATGTCGTTCCCCTGAACAGTATCAACGAAGGCAAAAAGAGGTCTATTTCATACTACTAAAGGTTTATTTACACGCCGAAAGGAGTAAAGCCATATCTAAATATATGGCATCCGCTAAGAAAGGATTTTGATTAATTCTACCCCCAAGAGGATGAAACTCTATTCCACGCGGACAAAGTTGCGGGCACAGCCAGTTTCGCAAATAAAGATGATTTGAATAACGTTATGGTTAGTCAGCATCATCATCATCAGTCATTCTCAGCCTGCTGGATAGGCCCGTCCAAGTGTTCGTCAGAATAGAATCCCAAAACTGAGTTAAAATGGTAATCTTATAAACGGGAGTTAAGTTTTGTAAAGTTTAGTTAACCAGCTTATAACTTGCACCAAACGAAATTTTCCGTTGGGTGGCGCCGCGCTCCGTCATTCACCCACGACCATTCTTAAACTTTGAGTCCGTAAACTGTCCCTTTGAGATGGGCCTGCGCTTGTTGCGTTTGAATTTGTAACAATCGTACCTTTAGTACACTCCGCGGATGCGGTGACCTGAGAATTGTCTTTGTTGTGAGAGAGGTCTGGGGGGATAAAGAACTTTTATTGTCATTCTGGTACAAAGTTTGAATTTGCTAGGATTATGAATCATTTTTAACCGACTTCAAAAAAGGAGATTTCTTGATTGGACCGCATATATGCGTTTTTTTTTCTGAGCTCGTTAAACTCATTTCTATATACGATACGCAAGTCTGGTTGTTACAATGTGAAGTCTGTCACCTTCGTATCCCAAAAGAGGAATCAAGACCGACTGGATTATGGCTAGCACATTATCTACAGGCTTCGTCCAATGACGTTCAATAAACACATTGTATGTGGAGACAAAAGTATGAACTATTTTGATAATTATTAGAAGGATATATTTAGAAGGACTTTGCATGTTATAATTATTTATTAATATAATTAAAGTAAAGTTAAGTGACGCTACGCAACGTAACGGTATTAAAAGTTTGCGACGGACGTTTCAACGGCATTAATAAAGTATTCAGACAGAAATTTCGGTTTCAAAACCAAAATTTCTACTAAAAGAACAGCGTGGTCTCAAGGTTTTTAATAAAAAGCGAAAGAGAGGCCCAAGTCATTTTGGCATCCGAAAAGAATGCACTTGTCAGTACGATAATTGTATCCAACAGACTGATACTGAAACCGAAGTCACTTTACGGGTTTTTCGCCGATTGTGCAGCGGTTTTCAGCCAGGAGGGTAAGCCCTATCAGAGAAGCTGAAATCGAAATGAGTCCTTCAACAGACTTTTGCAACATCCACGGGAAGAAATGGTGCGGTGATTTGTGTTATTTTTCAACACCGCACCGAAACTTTTTCGATGTGTCAAAGCAAATATATTCCGTTCCCCGCAACCATCTATAACTTATCCCAGTCTAAGCCACGAGCGGCACCGCCCACGATCATTCTTCCTAACTTTGTGTACGTAAATGTCCCACTGGTTTGAGTCTCTGTGGGCCGCGACCTATGGTCCCCGTGGTTTTAATGGCCTATTCACGCCGGATGAGGTGCGATGACCCGGGAAATTGCTTCGGAGCCTCTGTTTACTGCTGTGGTTGAATTTGACTAAAGGAGACATTAGGGATACAAGTGAGCAGATAGAGTGAGAGGTTTTGGGAGCCAGGTTTAATGAAAAAGAGGCTGAGAAATTAAACATACGAGACAAAGGTCCTGATTACAGTCACTATGCCACTGTGTAATAATTCGAGTAACAAACTAGTGATTTGTGTAGTTATTATACTGACACAGATGCATTGGCTTTACTACAAACGTTATAGCTCATAAAATCAACCAATTTTAGGAACACAGAGAATGGTTCGCGAAGCCCACTCTTGGAATTCAACCAGAATCTAATGTTAAGTTATGACAGCTAAAGAAATGTATTATGGGTTTATAGGGGATCCGAATCAAAAATTAGTACACAATATATAAAGAAGAAAAAGAACTAAAGAAATTAGAATACTATTATTCAAGTTTCTGTTTGGTACGAATCACCATAAACTTAACATTAGAACTCAGAACATATAATCTGCATCTATTAAGCGCGAACAAAATGGCCAATTATGTTTTTACAGACGAACAACTCTGGCTAAAAACGTATGCCAACCGTAAAAGATCGTGAATGTTTGTCGACTCATGTCTTTGCCCTATAGTCGTAAAACAAATTCCTCATAACACCGTACGTATTCGCAACCAATACTTTTCTATGATAACTAAGAACACTATGCAAAGTAAGACATTTACAATCGCGACCGTCACTCAAGTGTTGTCTATGAATAGGTTGTTGGGTGTGTGTACCTGTGCGTCCAAAAGACGCATAGTAACGTTTGTGAATAAGAGTGTCAGCTGCATATTATAAACGCGAAAGTCAAATTAGCCCTCCACGTTATTGAAATACGAGTAGAAACATGCAACCCTAAATTGAAAATCCCGAATGAAATTGATCACTGACTAATAAAAAGTATTAGTTTCACTAGATCCCATTAATTATATACGACAACTAATACATTTCTATTTCAAAATAAGCCACGTTTCTCTCAGCCACTGGGTTTTTGGAACTATCCGCTAACTCATAAAGCCAAATCCTACGAGATGCTCTATGTAAATTACAGAGAGCTCCTTTAGCCAATTACCTATTCATGGTTGCTTATAATGCTTATCAATTGGGATGATGACTAAAAAATAATTTAATGTCCATCAGATAGATTAATGAAAAATATTGGATACGTATTTTTTATTTTGCCTCTTGTTCAAAAACTTACGAAGATACATTGATTTTAAATGTCACATGACGTCACGTTAGAGTACAAAATATACTCTAACGTGACGTAGTTAGCCCCCACTCCGTAACTTTAATGCGCTATATCTAAGTATTTTCTTGTTATTTCGACAAAACAAAAAATACGGGTCTTATATTTTTTTATTATCTAAGAGACGGACTAATTATTTTCTTCATTTTCATACCTTGTCATCATCCGTATTGTCACACCTACAGAATACGCCTCAGTTACTATTAATTTCTAAGAAGATCTAGTCCCCAGTGGGGAATGGCAATCTTGGGTCGTTTCGATAAATAAGTATGAGTATTATTGCGTATTCAAGACCAATAAAACGTTGTAGATACCAAGATTGGGTTTCATTATCAGAACGAATCACCGGGGGCTGAGGCCTCTTAGGAGGTTGTTAATAAGTAGGTCACATTTAGAGGGTTCAACGGCTCGTCTGTGAATAGGTGATCAGAAGGGCAGACGGACCAGTTGCGTGAACAAATCAATCATGTCTGATTTAATTCAGATCGAAATGAAAGTGTTGTACTTTTATCTTAGCTTAACAATAATATAAGCGCGATGAATACTTTACATATTTTCGATTCAATAATTTGAGCCCAAACGTCAATGTTTTTTATAAGAAAAAGGGTTGTGCTTGGTCCCAAGAGTGTAAGCGACGTGAGCCTACGATGAAGCGCTTTCACCCTATAAAAACCGATACACTCGATAGGGAACATGAGCTTTGGTACAGAAATCTACATAATAAAATTTTGTAGAAGAAAATTATGTTTCCGAATGAAGTGCGTGGGTACTATTACTAACCAGTGTTAAGTTCTGTTAAGTAGAAGCAAACCTACTCCCGTTATACTAAATCAAAAAGATTTATAACAACCACTATTTGAATTCTCATAATAATAAACATTGAACGTTATAGCTATAAACATTATGAAATACATAAAATGCATGATATAGGCAATCTTAAATCTATTTGTAAGTGGTCTGCTGTTTCCGCTGCGCGAAACGAGGGTCATTTTTGTAATCACCGACTCCAACTTTACATAAACCATGGTATCTTATTGCCCTCGTCGTGGGATTGCCTTCGTGATACTGTCCTATTATGTTTATCCGGAAAAGAAAGGCAAATGGCATTTCATAAAATATGGTCACTTGCAATTGACGTGGACATTCAAATTAGACATCTTTATTTTAACTTCATTCATGTAGCTTGTTTTTTATAGTAGCACAACGTAATGGCTTCTCTACTCCTAATGAAGAGCCAAGAAGAAGCCCAAGTCGTTGTTACAACGGGCAGGTAACCGACCAGTCACTTGTCAGTTGAAAGGATCCCATCTCAAAGGAAGGAGGAAACACGTTTATCAGCAAAGATGTCCACATTAGAATACAAATGTTACAACATCGTGGTCAATATCTTCCTTTAAACATATTTAATTTACGGTACTGGATTCTTCAGGTCATACGTTGAGCCGAACCGTCACTTAACAAAACAGAATCATATTGCTTCATACGTTACTTTAATCTTGCATAGAAAGTTTTATGCCCTTTCATGACATCAAAGCGAAATAAAGAGTAAGCCTAAAACAAGTAGAATACAGTCGAGCGTAAAATAAAGTAAAAATACGAAATACGAGCGCAAAAAGAAATAAGGAGTCGCTTGTTGGGAATGTTCCATTTAGGTCAACTGAGCGAATCTACTGTAGCTCGAACACCTTTTAATACTTTCTATTGATGTTGTGTATTTTGTTGGATCACAAATATGTTGTCAGGTGCGCAAGAAGTTATATACGCAGTTCGTCAAACTACAAAACAGAATCTCTTCTACATAGTCAGATACTCAGTTTTGTATGGTGTTATAAAACTATAGAAATGTACCTGATTTCGGCCATAGAGACTGGATAATGACATATTAAGAGTGTTCACACACCTCTGTTTGTGCTAGCATGCGAAGTGTGAATCCGATGTAACGATAGTTTGATCGGAGTCATCAAGCACAATTCCAATAAACGGTTAGCGATCGTTTTGATTGAAGTTCGCGATATCACAGTTTTTAGCCGCTTAATTGACTTAAATAACAAATCAAATAGAGTTTGTATGGAAAAAGATTAATTTTTTTGGTGATTTCAATATTGCTCACGAACAAAATTATTTTACATGCACTACAGCTGGTATCTAGGATGTTGTTGATGTTTTTTAAATAATCCTGTATAGTTCGGCTGACGTTCGCTAAGTCGACATAAGTGGTACAGCCCGCATTTCGCGCGTGGGCGTCGTAGTCAATAAAATGCTTCTTGCTGGACCAGACCACGATTCCAGCTAAACCAATTTATTTCGCTGGTTTACCGACTTTATCTGTATTTCTCCCACGTATCCGAGGAAATTATAAACCTGATGAGACATTACAGGAGGTATAAGTTTGACAGAACAGTTTTTACAAAAACCCTTAACTTTAAGGACAGAGTTGCCAAAGAGTTTTAGTGCAAAATTCACATTGACTAGCCCGGTGCTGGGACATTTGGAATTGACCCTGCCTAGAGCCGTAGTTGGGGGTTCGATCTCCATCCAGGGCAAACATTCGCGTAATGAACATTTGTTGACTCAGTATCTGGGTGTTAATATTGTATCTAATGAAATGTATTTAAATTTGTGGTACCTTCGTTGATCCCGTGTGTTTTAACTTCTCATTATGACGCTCGTAAGACTACAAAAAGAACATGCCATTTATTTTAATACTACAGTAACTATCCTTATAAAGCCGTAACGTTACATTGTAAAAGTAGGGAAGGTGTGAAATTACTTAATTCTCGTAAAACAATAGCCTCTTTGTATTAAAATGTAATAGAGTACATTTTTTGTTCTAGTTTACCGAAACAAGCTATAAAATACTTGGTCGTAAAACACCGTGAAGCCGATAAAAGTACGCGTTTATAATGCGTAACGACGCAAAACAAATACGTTCGGGCCGCTTACACATTAGGTGCTTTTGAGACCACCAGTGGGAGACCGCTATGAAAGTTTTATTGTCGTGAGCGCTTCTTTATTGCGACGCCATGTCAGTCATTTGGAACTGACGACTGTATTAACTCACAATGATGGAGCACGTACAATGATGGAGCACGTACAATGATGTATTGCACTTTAATGACTTCTATGTGTTTGGTATATTAACATCAACGTCAAATTAAAAGATGATGGTAAATAATTCTGGGCTCGTTAGGGCTATTCACTTTGCCCATTTCTGCCCGAATTTAGATAATAGAATCTTGTTGACGTGCATTCATAGGAATGCACGTCATTGAAATTTGACATTATTTGTACTAGACTATTGTCAAATTTAAATAACCGTGCCGGGAAGCGTGAAGAGTGAATAAGCGCCGCTGGAACGCGAAAGTTAGGAAACAAATGGCGATCTTGATTGACGTAATGCCCTATGTCTCTTGGATGGTGCAGATGACTTCCACAGTACGTCGCATCGCCATCTCGAGCGGTCCACTTCGCTCCAGAGGCCCTACTACAGAAAACGAAAACGATCGTTCGTTGAACGGATCCCGTATTTTTGCCCCATAAATTCCTCTCATTTGTCCCTCCTGTGTTCTAATATATCAATTAAATTGTTAACACGGGAGGGACAAATGAGAGGGATTTATGGGGCAAAAATACGCGATCCGTTCAACGAACGATCGTTTTCGTTTTTTGTAGTAGGGCCCCTGGTCATTCCTATTTCAGATGACTATCTCCTAGACTAGGTTCGTTTTGATTATGATGTTAACAAGATTAAGACAATCTAGCTAACATGGTCATGGTCCCAACAAACTCTTATACGGAAAGTGATCAAATTTGTATTGAAATATCTACCTAGGCCTTTAAGTATTGTAACTACTCCAAGTGTCGCCTGTCGGGACAACAAATAGGCTCAACTCTCGCCCCGTGTGTAAATACGTAATGAGTGACAACGTAAGGCTGGGTTCACACGAGCCGCGCTCACCGTGTCGCGTCGCGGTCCCTCGAGAACGCTGTTATCACTTCGCTTTCGATCAGCTGGCTATTAGGGGTTATCAAGAGGGGAAAACTATGCAATTATCCCAGTCTACGCTTCATCGCGGCCGACAAAAATCTTCGAGCCTTTCATTTCGTCGTGCGTAACAATACCCTTCTATACAATACCCACGGGTTCAGATCTTCAGATTAATTCGAATGTGTTTCTAATGACACAATGGGGACATTAGTTAAACTTATCGCAGTGTACTAATAACTTTGAGTCTGATCGTTTCTATGGCAAGTAAAGATACGTATCTACTATCATTTCGATTTTGTTCAGATAATTTGTATTAACCATTCTTTGGTTCTTGTTTTACCTTAATTATATTCCCATTTATAGTGGATAGTGTTTTTTTCTTCAGATACTTGGGTGGTTTCGGGTTATAGAATAGAAACTCATCTCATCTCATGCACCAATTACAACCTACTGCGGTCACCAACCCACCCGCCAAGCATGGTGACTAAGAGCGGAAGCACACGGACTTCTTCAAGCAGTTGAGACGGACTGTTGGAAGCCGCGACCGCGCGAAGGACCATAGAAGCGGTCGCGACTGCTCGAGCGGTCGTGTGTACGGCAGCCAATAAATGACTATAGTTCACCGCGCGGTCGTGGCGTTAAACAGTCGGTTCTCAACTGTTTAAAGCAGTCCGTGTACGGCCGCTCTATGGCAAATCCTCCAAATGACAAATGTCATTGGAGGAGGCCAATGTACAGCAGTGGAAGTTTGCAGGCTGATGATGATGAATGAATTGAGTTTCAATTGTTTTCTACACCGTTGTCTTTTATCATCTTTTTCCGTATCAGCGGATCTTAAACAATTTCGCACATCTTCAAGATAATCCCTTGAGCACACGATCTTGACCGCAGAGCCGTTCACAGCGCGCTCATATCTCACGCTTCCAAGATTACACGTTGGTCCGTGATTGCGACTCGTGGCATTATGCAGCCTCGCTATGGTGCTTTCAATAGCCATCATTGTGCTCGTAATGCTGGGGCAATATATACCCCGTGATTTGCATAACAGCTCGAGACCGTAATGATGATGGTGGCATACAAATCTTTCAGTTTCATAGCTACAGCTACGGCCATAGGATGCCTAAATAGATTCCCAGCATCTCAATTTACCAGGCTGGCTAGCGAACACTGTACACTAGTAAAATGACTCCTGTCGCGTTTCGGGATCTCTTGGTGTAAAGTCAGAGCTATTTCATAGGCGGTGGCAACTTACCAGTGATTGATTTGGTTACTTATCAGTTGCCGCAGCGACTTGGGCCCCTTTTTCGATTTTCATCAGGCGACAGATGATGAGCGTTATGCTCTTTCCTCAGACCAACATTGGGCTGAGGCTCTTTTATAAGCAGTAGGAGGAATCAGCGCTTATAAAAATAATAAACAAAAGCCATCGAAATTGCGAATCTCCATGCTATTGTATTAGTATCAGTATCAGAATTTTTATTTCTGACGCGTCAATTCCTTGCTGATTGTCGGTCATTTAGCAACATCGGCAATATTGCGGGGTTACATAATGTTGATATTTACGAGCCCTGTGTAATCTTGGCCGCATGAGATATGACCGCGCTGTTACGCATACGGTCGGACGATGGACAGATGTCTTGGGTTTATGGTTATGATCAACAATATGGTAACCGCTTGCGTCCTTTCTGCTAGGAAGGGCGTAAGGGGTTGTCTATCAAATTCGGATAGTTGGCAACTGCTTTAGTATAGCCTTGTATTTATCGGTGGCTGTTCTGCTAGATGTATGGTATTTTGTGGTGCATCCTTGTCGTTTTATCGTCGACGTTAAACGGTTTAATTTCAGACTATTGTTTATAGCATAACATTGCTAACTACAACGAAAATCGATTAAAACAGTTTCGGTAAATTCCGGCATTTGAGTTCTACAATGAGTTGAATCAGTATCTATCTAGGATGTTGTTGAAGATATGATGGTAAGTATGGTGAATGGTGATGCGTTGTACTTTGTACTCCAATTTTCAAACAATAGACGTAACTTGGTACAATTAAATAAAACATCATGGGAAATGTGCATCTCCTAGGAAAAGGCACATAGAGGGACGTGATATGCTCTTCTTGTGATATACATAGTATAAATAAGCGTTCCATACATAAATCCAACAGAGTTTTTTCGTGCATTTGTTAAACATAATACTGCCTAACATCTTTAATCTATACTTATAATAAATCTGTAGAGAGGTCAACTCCGTACATGAAATATATTTACAAAATACATGAAATATATTACCAGGGGGTGATTAGTGATCGATACTGATGCCAAAAATGCAATCAGTAAAATTTTTGTCTGTCTGTCTGTATGTTCGTTATAGAAAAAAAAACTACTGGACGGATTTTGACGAAACTTGGTACAATTATTTTTCATACTCCTGGGCAGGTTATAGTATACTTTTCATCACGCTACAATCAATAGGAGCAGAGCAGTGAAGGAAAGTGTTGGGAAAACGGGAGAATTTTTTATCTGTATGTTTTATTGAGCATCACGCAAAAACTACTGCATTGAATTTAATGCGGTTTTCACCAATGTATTGCTAGAGGTCTAACTTAAGATTTGGGCACCATTTTATGGAAGTCCGTTATTTTTGAAACCCGATATCCACGCGTGCAACGCCGCCTGCACAGCTAGTATGTTGAATATTTTTAAGTGTATAGGCATACTTTTTATAGCTTTACCAAACATTTTCGAGACATTATTATGAGTACGGGAACACAAGTGGTATGAGACGCGTGCGCGCGCAAGATGAGGCGGCGAGAGGCCCAAAAGAGTGCCATAGCCCGCACAATAAGATGACGAAGTATCCAGGGCTGTACGCACGGCCACACATAACATACGGATTTTGAACGCTCGTCATAACAACGCATACGTATCGCTCAACTTTCATTAGATTGTGCGTACCTACTCATTGAAGTCCTCGTATATTCGACGTGAACAAGTCGTGTGTTTAACTGACGTTTTACAAAAAAATAAAAACAAATTTAAAAAAAAAAATTTCATTAATCAAAAATATACATAATGTATAATTCATATCAAAATGTAAGATTGAGTATAGTGCGCACAAGTTTATTCTATGCTTGTTACATTCCTGTGGGGTACACTATCAGATACTTATCCCTTTTGCTTGATAAAGGTCGTGCTTTAACACTATTACACCACATTCATGTAGCTTAAGGCAGTGTTGCAATGCTAGTTAAAGTCAGATCGAAAATTAATAATTTCTTGAAAACCAGAACAACGACGCAAGTTTCTGACTGAAATTGGGTTTTTGTTTTAGCGTAGAATCGAGCCCTTTTTGCGTCTCCACGCAAGCAAGAGAAAAAGTCAGGCAGTTAAGCATTATGACAGGTGGTCGCGACCCACAGATTGAAAAGCATTGTCTTCAGGTTTTCCAGTACGTAAAATGTATAATTGAGTTATACACTCGACATCAGTACCTACATACGTACGTAGTACCTAAGTAAGGATGAGCAAGTGTGCGCCCGACTCATTAAGGCACCTCACGTCTGAAGCTTTACGCGACAATGACCGTAGACTGAATTTCAGGAGAAACGACCGACCGCGACGAGACAAATGGAATTAGTTTCGAAAAGTTCGACGACTTTGACGGCGGATTGTGTAAGGCGTGACTTGAAAGTGCGTAAGGTTTAGGATTCGATTCTAGGTGGAGACCATTTAGGGAAGGAGCGTTTTGGCTCCGGTCTGGGAGCTTTGGGGCGCTTGTACTCGTATTCACTATTTTGACTGCTTAAAAAGCATAGTTCCAGATTTTCAGAATAGCTTAAGATCATTAAAATTCTTTCCATTCGTCCACGAAAGGTCTCTTTGAAGAAGCGAGCCTACAGATTTCTCAAGGGCCGGCAACGCACCTGTGACTCCCCTGGTGTTGCGGTGTCTATGGGCTGAAGTGATCACTTACAATCAGGTGACCTTCAGGCCTGTTTGCCTCCTCTGTCATAAAAAAGCCATTATACAAAAAATATAGTTTATTTCAACTAGAGTGTATTAGCAATCGACCAGCAACTAAATATTAAAAGGGTAAGGCTTAATAAAATTATATCAGAGCCAGCCCTACAACTACAGCTTTTAAGGAGAAAGAAAGCATTCCTTTTACCTAATGTGGAAGACAATACGGGACTCGGGGCCATGTGAAAGTTATCCCTGGAACGCGGCCGGGAGCCTGTTTTGTTCCCGAGTTCGCTTTCGGGAGCCGGTATCAATTTCTAATTACGAACTGGTTGAATTTAGACTGTTTTAAACGGACATTCATCAGGCTGTTGCTAGGGTTCAATTCTTACCAGCAAATAAACGATCTATCACAGAGCGTCAAATATTTGTGAAACGTTGAGAAATAGCCCTTCCTCTAATTAACTCTCCGTCTTATGAAAAGTGAAAGAAAAGAAATATATACTATATCTTTCTTAATACCTTTTATGCAAGCCGTATGGCGTATGGAAATCCCTTACCATTAATCCATCATGGACAGTTCGGACAAATTTAGTCGCGTATCTATATCTTTCCAATTGTGTCTGGAACACCCGCATTTGAAGTTACAGTTTACACAGAGCTCAAGGTCCTTTACTCCATCTGTTACCAAACATATTTCGCGACATCTTTACGTCTTCCAAACAAGCTCAATGATTATAAATATGTTTCCCTTTGTTTCCAAACCGGTATCATAGCAAGCACGACAAACACGCAGATAATGTTCAGATTGGAAACTTTATTACGACCCTAAACTAACCACTTCATTAGATTATTCCAAAAAGGAGTCACAAAAGCGGGGCTTTATTTTAGTCGCGTAATCCCCATCGGCGCTGTTTGACAGCGTGAATAATAAGCCGCGCTTTGAGCACTGAAATAAACCTAGCAGCTTCGTACTATCCCCCTTTGGGCGTTGTGACACCGGGACGCATTCGTCCGGTCTCAATATCTCTGCGCATATAAGGTGCGTTTCTATGGTATAAGGTAACAAGTCTCACGGCCGTATTCACAAACGACTATGCGTAGCGGGAACGCACAGATACCCAAAAAACGTATAGGACTTTGGGCACTGTGCGTCCGCGCATCGCATAGTAACGTTTGTGAAAACGGCCGTCAGGCCCAGATTAAAAAGGGATATGCAAATCCCAAGGGCACCAAAATCAAGGGATAATACCAAAACAAATTATGTTGGTTTGTACGGGCTAATCTCCAAACCCACTGGGCCGATTGCACCCCCAATACAAATTGTATCAAATTCTTGCCCCGGTTCCAAAAAATCGTAGATTCGTCGGGGGAATCTCAACTCCCAATATTATTACACATTTGGCAATATGGACCGTATAACTATACTAGCGATCCGCCCCGGCTTCGCACGGGTTCAATACTACTTTTTCCCGCTTACTCCCGTTCCCGTGGAAATTTCGGGAATTCCTTTCTTAGTGCACCTCTACAGTACCTAAGCTACGTCCCTTCCAAATTTCAAGTGCCTACGTTTAGTCGTTTAGGCTGTGCGTTGATATGTCAGTCAGTCAGTTTCTCTTTTTATATATTTATATATAGAAGATACAACTTCCGATATTCAATAAACAGTGCCATCTATGAAAATTCTTTGTTATTTATTTCGTCGCATTCGCTTCAGCGGTTTCGGCTCTTCGTTGCTCGTTCAGTCAGGACATGTTCTTTAATATTAGAAAATAGAAGATAGAAGAAGATGATAGATATGCCTAATAGTATTGCATCTTGCACCTGTGCCGACCTGTGCAAAGCCGGGACAGGTCGCTACTGGAGTAATACTGTCAAAATCGTTGAATATGCTTAGAACCACACACATTCGCCATGCGTTAGAGCCACAATTTATATAAATTACTTTCACGTAGTAATTAAATTAAAATAAAGTAATATTGTTTATTTATATCTACCCTTAGGCTACTTACTCTTGGTCTGGTGTTAATTTACGTCATATCTTATGTCATACCTGAAAAAAAAAACAACACAAAATTTTAATATGATATACGGAACACAGTGTCTAGGTGAGGCAAAGGGCCTGGGGAGGGATTAGGGTTACTCGCGTCACTTGGACGTTTAATGTAATATGATGACAAAAGCCCGCATACACTTTGCTCTGGATTCCCCAAGATTGTTCATTCAGTTTTTATATTTTTTCTTTCACAAGGGTGTAACGCTTGTAACGTTCAAATAAATTCTATCAAAGTGCTACAGTGTCGTTTAAGGTGATGTGGGGCGGCGCGTGTCGCGTCAGCAGTATCATGGTTCATCTTTTTTTTTATAATAGCTCGACATAATGGCTTCCCTACGCCTGATGGAAAGCGAAAGAGAAGCCAAAGTCCCTGTGTCTGGCCAGTTACCTTACAGTTGCCACCGCCATCCATGCCGGCCCCCCCGAGCTCCGGAAACCCTACTCACCGGCAGAAACACGACCCACGAAAGGCATAGTTCTTACAAAAATATTAGAACTCCATGTTATGTCTATAAAAAGACATACAAAATGGACATACGGAACTCTCAAACTTAACTTCTTATTTAAATCAAAGATTGCTTTGATTCCAGTGTTAGTTTAGTTTACCTACATAATTTTAATGTTCATTAATAGCCAGGTATACCCTGCAATAATAATTCGTAGCCTGTGGCCTTCAATGTAGATACAAAATCAGGCTTTTACTTCAATATTATCATAAAGTCGATCGCTTGGGGCTCTACCGCGGCCCGTATAGTCCTCGCAAATACAGCGTTAGGGGTTATTCGTAAGTAAATAAAAATACCTTCTTTAAATAAAAATGTAAAGAAGGTTTCGTCATATAAAATGAAGATAAGCTTGATAAAATGCTTTCTGTCAGCTGTGACTCGTGTGGAAAAGGGGTGAGTTTAACATTTTTGTCATATGAAATGAGATTTAAGAGAGGGGAAGAAGAGCAACAGTGTGGTGGAGGGTCGAATGAAATGAGACTAAAAAGGCTGCTATAGTAAACGGTGTCTGTAATAGAATTTCTTTAATGAAAACTTATCTGCAAGAACTTCTAACCAAGAGAGTTACAAGGTTAACGCAAGAAGAATTTAATCCAAATTTGATTTGGGTGTCCATGGGCGGTTACGACTGCTTACCATCAGGCATCACGCTCGTCTGCCGCCTCATATATAAAAAAAATAATTGAAAACTCACTCTAGCGACTACGCGCCACCACAACGAATCGTCCTTCACACATCTTTTATATTGCCAAATTTCTTGTTGACTTTTAATATTGATGGAGACAAGAGGCCTTCGATTTGGGGTACACGTATTTCACGTGTAATTAAGAAACACAAACATACGGCGAAGTATAAAGGCGGGCAACGATCAGCCGCTTTAGCAGAACCGGGACAACCTACGCCTAAACCTGTGTTTTGCTAAACGTTCCGTTCCGAGTGAGTTTTATATCAGGTTTTATCAGCCGCAAATAGCAGAATCGAGTTCAAAACATAGTAAGGGTCTGTATCCTTCGTAGACGTAGCGCTACGCCCTCTGTCAC
Source organism: Conogethes punctiferalis (assembly GCA_031163375.1). Classification (NCBI taxonomy): domain Eukaryota; kingdom Metazoa; phylum Arthropoda; class Insecta; order Lepidoptera; family Crambidae; genus Conogethes; species Conogethes punctiferalis. The sequence continues at coordinate 4,670,306 of CM062093.1, forward strand.
TATCCATTGTGTGCGGATAACGAACAAAAAATAACAAGAAAAGACCTAATCATTATTCAACTATACTGGCCATCATTAATCTTGGTTATCAAAAGTATAATAATGAGAGGAAACGAAGAAGTTTGACAATATATTAGGAAAACGTGTAACGACAAAGCGGCGCGTTTGTTCAAATAGGACATAAATAACGTTTCCGTCCCCGCATTCATATTTATGGAACCATTTCACTCTTTTAAAGTAATTATTTGGCTGGCTGGCGGCCTAATCCCTTTCAAACTTCTCGTGAAACAAACAGAAGGATATCCTCATATTATAATAATACTTGTTCTAGCGTAACTAGTTGCCTTTACAGAATACATTAACGTTAGAAACTGTTGAAAGATAAATTAACGTTCATTTGAAACCAGATTTACATGTTTTAAGAGGCGATAAGGATCGTGTGGAACGTTTATGTAAAACACTTTCCGATTCGTAAGACTACATATTAGACATAGAAAAAGTGCAATCATTTGAAAGAACACTTTTCCTTAAATTGCAGATACGTTCCCATAGAAGCCGATGTCACCAAAAATTACCAATGATATTGTTCCACTGGAGTGGGGCGGATATGACATGTGATTTGAGCAATATTAAAGGTATTTTTTTGTAAGCCTCAGCTTAACTTCACGCCTGTAGATTCGCACATTTAGACTAACGGCTTATCGATATAAGATTCATCAAACCTTAAGAGACCTCTAAAAACCGAACGACTCCGACCAAAAAGGGATGGCTTATGTCTGGAAAAAAGCCCGAAGGAAAAAGGCAAAGCGAAATGTAAAACCACACTTTTTCACATACGCTTTTTCACTAGGTATACTAAACATAAAGCCCGTAAGACACCTGGAGCGTTATCTCATTAACGAGCGTTCTCTGTACGTGATCCAAAATCGATATACGTGTGCGAACTTAATTGATGGCTTTGAGGTTTATTACTAGTAGGGATTTGGCTTGAATACACAAATCCTCCAAATATATATAATAAAAGATCATTTATTTCCTTCACAAAAACTACACTGATAATTTACAATATTCAACTTAATTAAGATAAATTATATTAAGACATTTCATTTAAAATGTAGCTATTGTGAGAGAGCAGAACCTGTACTGGGATACCCCGTGTTACAGAGTTCCGGCCTCCCACCTATTGAACCTTGAATCTGCTGATTTCAGCTTTAAATTAATAGTTATATGTACAAAAAAAAAAAGATAATTAATAAACAAAAGTGTGTGTATTTGTGTGTGTGTGTGTGTGTGTGTGTGTTTGTGTGTGTGTGTGTGTGTGTATATATATATATATATATAAGTGTGTGTGTGTCCGTGCGTATGTGCACCAAATGTCCAATTATTGTATTGTCTTTAAATTTATAGTTTGCGTGTTGTAGCTTTTCGAATATAGTCTCTCCTGAATGTGATAAGGTTGATTAATGTTATCCGAATTTATACGTCCGACCTACCCTAAGAAAGTCTTTCCAAACTTACATAAACACGTTTTTCTGAATATTCCAATTCAATGTAGGCACACATTTTATATGTATATTTATCATCTTTGCGTTTTAAAGTAAATGCAAGATTCATACTTGAGCAAACAAGTTAAGCTACATCAAATTAGATAAGTAGCTATTAGCAATATCCAAGCAAAGTCATCATCATCATCATCATCAGCCTATTGCAGTCCACTGCTGGACATAGGCCTCTCCAGTTGTTCGCCACCTAGGGCAAACTTCTGGAGGATATACCCATAATCGCCACGCTGGGCAGACGGGTTGGCGATCGCAGGGCGTAGCTTCATGCTCCGGTGACTCTGCTGCCCGTCATCGGCCTGTGGAATTTAGCTACGCCTTCTATCGTGATGGTTTTACCGCCACCAGTCGGTTTGCCAGAGCCTCGTTTGTTGTTCGGCAGGATGCACCACGGGCAGGTGAGGATGGCTTGGAGCGAAAAGGTGATAATCGTGTAATAAACCAAGCAAAGTGGATTATCGAAAACGATTTATAAGATTCTTTGAACACTCGTCAATGACACGTTGTGTTGACGAACTATGTTTTGCTATGGCAAAGGGTGTGCCCTGAAAAGGTCTGCATTCATTAAAAATACATTTTTAATGAATCTGAAAAACGCATCTTGTTATACATAACACATAACAAGATGCGTTTTTCAGATAAATAGGTATTCTTTATCTTCACAGCATACAATTGACTTAAAACTAGGTATAATATATTTGTTGCACAATTTAGGCAGTCTGATCGCTTTTGTTATTCAGCTCTTATTATCCCACTTCAGAGCGAATACCTCGAACCTTACGACTATCAGCCACATTCTGCCAGTCATGCAACCTTCCTCACACGCTATCTTTTCTTGTGCTACCCTTGGGTGGTATATGGTGCATAATTACGAAATATGAACTCTCGGTGAGTTCCGTGCTTTACGGAGCTATGCCATAGCAAAGTGCTGTGGCGCTACATTTTTGCATGTGTCGGTGTTGCATCGACGAGATTGCTCGCAGTTCGCCGGAAGTGGCGTCAAATGGACATTACTTCCATCTAGCGCACATAGCCCCTGGGGTGATGGCCTGGAATATAGCTCGCTCTAAATGACACTTGTTGCCGTTTTATGCCGGGATAGTTCTCAATGCAAGGTAAAGTTAAGATGACCGGTTACAGAGACATTAAACGTAGGCCCTTTAGGTAATAAAAAAAAAACAGAATTGTGCATTTCTTTCACCCAAAGAACAAACGGAATATAACAGGCCAATGACGGGTAGCAGCGTCACTCGACTCGAGCGAGGAGTTACGCCCTGCGATCATCAATCCGCCCGCCTAGCGGGGCGATTATTAGTAAAGCCTCCAAACGTTTACCCAGAAGTGGACGTCGATATGCTCTGCTTCTAAATTAATGAATTAAGAAACTATTTTAATAAAATAAATAAACAAATAACCCAAGACATGCCACGCTGGGACATCGCCATCTAGCCCCAAACTAAGCCGAATCTTGTACTATAGGCACTAGACAACTGATAAACTTACATAGATACACTTTTTTTACTACCTTTTTATTACTGATCTACACCCTCTGACCCAATTAAGGGACATATGACATTAATTCAAGCAAGGTGTACCTATTTAAAATCGCTATCAACGTCTTTAATTATAAAAACCAAGCTATAAGTCTAGCATTTCAGTGTGTAAACTTTCAACACGTACGAAATCCTCAAGTCTTTAACTAAACAATAACAACCTAACGAACTTTATCGGACTCCGTAATTACTTTCTGCAGTGCTTTGCTGTATTGCGAAATGTATAGTAATATTGTAACTTCGTATAATGTATTAAACAATTTGCGCACTCCTTCATTACGAAATCTATGTACATTTGTACAATATTCGTAGGTCTGGAAAACTTCAGCATTTATGACCTAATTCAGCATTTATGTCTTTACCGACCTAATTCGGTACTGTTTCGAAAGTTTCTTGGTAACAATGTTATAACTTTGCGTATTAATTAATTGAACTTAGCACGTCAAGTGTTCGAATAGAGATTAACATCATTTTCATCCATTAAACCTGAAACATAGAGTGTACTGTATTATTTCCATAGAAACTTGAAGCTCCCCATACGTGTCTTTTATTTTTGAATAAGCTAAAAGACGGACTAATTACAATTTTTAGCCATAATAGCCTATTCAACCATTGTTTGACACCTTGGCGTCAATCTTAACTAATATTATAAAGCTGAAGAGTTTGTTTGTTTGTTTGAACGCGCTAATCTCAGGAACTACTGGTCCGAATTGAAAAATTCTTTATGTGTTGAATAGACCATTTGTCGAGGAAGGCTTTAGGCTATATAACATCACGCTGCAACTATTAGGAGCGAAGAAATAATGGAAAAAAAAAACCGGGAAAAAATAACTATTCCACGCGGACGAAGTCGCGAGCACAGCTAGTATAGGATAACCACACTAGTAGTTATTAATAAGTATGTACAGATTTTTCCCGTAGCAGTTCAATTTCCTACACAATGGTGTTTCATTTCCTCCCCGTCCGTGCTGATTGGGCGGCATTGCAGACGATTCCGAAGCTAGGTACCCACGTAACCTGCCGCTATACGAGTATATCTGTGCAAGCTGTTGGGAGTATAAGTTCCCAATCTTTCATGGACCATCGACGCCTTTACGAGAAAAAAAAAGATTTACCTATATGGAAAAAGGTTCTATTGTATCTCTAAAAAGAATTAACAAACATTGTGTTGTCTCAATATTAGAGGTAGGTTTTTCCCTTTAAATGACATATCCCTTAGGTAGGTATACCAGAAGAAATCTGCCGTGCTTACAGAGGTTCATACTGCTGTGTTCATACAGCTGTACCAAAGAATAAGTAGAATTAAACTCTATAGGTGTGTAAAAAAATTTAACATCTAAATCAAAAAACCCAGATCCTCCATATGACCGCAAAGTATCACAGAAGGAATTGTAGCACCAGCACACGGCTATGTTAAATTTCTTACTAAGTTGGTACCCTGTGTACATGGTCTTGACTGGCAAAACGCCCCAAATCAGCGCCCAATAGGGGGCGACACCCCCTTTGGGAACCTATGACTATACATACATACAGCTTGCAGCTAGTATCTGTAGGCATTACGTGTTACGAGTAGAGCCGGGAATTTTCGACGAATGTTTGGTTCTGCGTTGCGTGTCTGATGTAGGGTATAGATAGATCTATAGTTGCTTTTGCTTATACGTGAGCTGAAGGGAGTTTTTGTGCACTCCCCGATTGTAGTGGTGCAGGAGAAATGGTTAGTAATGATGACTTTCAGTTTGGTAGGATCGCTCACGTGCTAAGTATGTAATAATATTTATGTTAGATCCATAAATCATGGTTAAACAAACAAATCGAATACTCTCACCTTGCTTTACACTTGGCCGTGACGCAAACATGTAGCATGTTAATTTAACCATAAACCATAAGCTGTTTTATTTATGCTTCATACCTCATATCTTTCTAGACTTTAAGCTTTTTATATTGGACGTAAATCAGTAATAAGTGCAAACTCTAAAACGTACACTGTAATCAAAGCGATAGAACACAAATTCGCAGTATCTACTTATCACTTGTATCTACAAGTAGAAGAAAATGAACACTGAGAAACAACTTAATTCTTCAATAAATAAACACGATATAAGCCGATAATACGGTAATATTACTCGAGAGCTCAATTACACCATTCAACCAACTTAAACAAACCTAATCAAGATTATCAGGCATCCATTTTCCACAGCACGTGTAAACAAATTGCTTCCTAAAAATATGAAACCTTATTATTACTATAATAACACGTTCAAATGTTGCCCTTATTATGTTAAAAAGTCAATGGTCCTTTTTTATGGGTGCCTAAAATCAGTTTTACACCACAATAATATCATCATTATGAGCCTATCGCAGTCCACAGCTGGACATAGGCCTCTCCAGTTGCTCGCCGCTTTGGTCAAACATCTGGCCCATAATTGTCACGCTAGGCAGGCAGGTTGGCGATCGCAGGGCGCAACTTCTCGCTTCGACTGCCTGTTATCGGCCTGTGCTATCTAGCCACGCCTTCAATCGTGATGGTTACGCCATCAGTCGGTTTCTAGAGCCTCGTTTGTTATTCGGCATGATGTATCACGGGGCAGGTGAGGGTGGCTTGGAGTAAAAAGATTAGCTCTCCCTTTCACTGGCACCGGTGTCTTAATCAACCATGCTTCAAAATTATCCCCGCTTTTTATGGGATACAACATCCGACAGTTCAGTTTTTTATCTCGTCAATTTCCTACGGCGCGTGCGCAGACGGCACGCGCATCCCGGCTACCGTAAATCCCCTGCCATCTAATTGCCGTAAAAAGCAACGCGTGTCGCGGTAGAAATAGATGCCATAGAAATTTAAACCGGTCACAAAGAAGTTGAACTTTGATGTACGTTGAATTAAAGTCGAAAATGGAACTGTTTTGGACATGATAGTAAAGTTTAATGGGATAATTGATAGGTAGCATTGTGGTGAAACAGTTTTGTTGGCTGATCGTGTGTTATACAAGAAAAGTGTTTCAATTAAGTTTATTGCGGTCGTTTTATTTTCAACTAGCTGTGCCAGCGGCGTCGCTCGCGTGGATATCGGGTTTCAAAAATAACGGACTTCCATATAATACCCATCTATACCTTGTGCCTAAGTTTTAAGTTAGACCTCTAGCAATACATTGGTGAAAACCGCATTCAATTCTATGCAGTAGTTTTCGCGTAATGCGCGTTCAAACATACAGGTTTAAATTTCTCGCGTTTTACCAACACTTCCCGTCACTGCTCCGCTCCTATTGATTGTAGCGTGATGAAAAGTATCCTATAACCTGCCCAGGAGTATGAAGAATAATTGTACCAAGTTTCGTCAAAATCTGTTCAGTAGTTTTTTTTTTCTATAACGAACATACAGACAGACAGACAAAAATTTTACTGATTGCATTTTTGGTATCAGTATCGATCACTTATCACCCCCTGATAGTTATTTTGAAAAAATATTTTATGTACAGAATTGACCTCTCTACAGATTTATTATAAGTATAGATGAGAGTTCTTCAGTGATTTTGTCAGTTCTAACGCATATTTCGTGGGGAGATACGATTTAATTTTCCTTTTATAGTTATCTTTGGATACCATCGTCACGCAACAAACTGACTAACGTCAAAGTCTGTCTAAAAGAAGATAACAATCTTAATTTTAATTCCAATGCCGATAGAGTACAATTTATATTCACTACGTGTCTATAAATTAAAAAGTCTAAAATTCTAGTGTAAACTTTTTCTAATGAATAAATTATCTTCTTCAACTCGAGACTTTCATAATAAAATATTAAGTCTGGATCAGATGATTCTAATGTAGGGCTAAAACTTAGCAAAATGTTGGCATTCATACGATATTGACGTGTGACACAATTTAACACACATTTACATAGTTTCTTAGATTAGATAACTATTTTTTTAATGAATACTTTAATCGCACTATATGGGTAAACATTACTAATCTATATTTTAAATTATTTCATTCATCATGGATTAACATTTGCACTCGTATTTAAAGTACATAGATTTTCACTGTGTTCTCTTTATTATAATCTGACATATTAATGTCGAAATTAGCAAATAAAGGCTGATATTCAATAATCCCGGGGGACAGAAGAATACATTTTAAATCCTCATAAGTGCCTGCGAACCTATGACACATACGCTTATTAGCCGATGAACAAAATTAAACGGTGTTATTGTAGAGCCAATGCAAATTGGCATCCTGTTGGGCTTCGTATTGTTTGAACGACGACCTATTTGATAGATATCATTTGGGATGTTGGTTTGTCATTGTGCATTGTACTTACGGTATGAGGCTTGTGAATTCATTAGGCTATCTGATCTCTTGGACATCCTAATTTGTGTTTGTGTGTGACTAAATATGTGAACCCATAAGCATGTATGAGGCTTAAATGATAAAAAAAGAACAAAAATGGACATCTTGCAATACAGGCCGGTAAACCTTAACTAACTGGTGTTATGAGAGACATTGAGATCAATAATAAAAGGTAGTTTTAACCCTATCTTATGACGTGGACTTTTTTGAAACTGTAAGCAATGAACTAGTTCATTAATCGTATACAAACAACGTCGACACGACGTCGAACTGCCTATCGTCCTCTCCGATGAAACGACGATAGGCAGTTGTTCCCGTTCCCGATCTATCTCCAGCTGTGTCGAAAAGCGCCGCGGCGTAAAGAATCAATCTATCGGAATACAAGAGAGGAACAAAGTAATCAGCTAGTGTTTCTGAAGATTCTCTTAGAGCCATAGCGGGACATTGACCTTAGAATCCTTATCGACCGGACATCCCAAACATACGCAATTTCTAAATCCGACTAAGGACATTCCGAACTTTCAGGATGCTAGATAAGCTATCGTCAACATAACTACAATTCCGCAAAGTATTCATCCATTCCCACGCAAAGTCGTTATCATCTGTAATTTCGTACAACTCTCATCAAGATTATGAATTCATGACAATTTTTAATCCTAATCTATTCTAATCTAAGAAATTGTCCATTGACCTAAAAAAATAGCACACGAATGAAGCTAATGCATAGAAAAACATAACAGACCTCGCCTCACATCCTAATAATATCAAGGAAGGGGTTTTTCAAAGGCAAATGGCTTTTATAGCTTGTTATTAAGGTATGAATTGCATTATCAGGATGTCAACGAGGGTGGTAATAAACGCAGAAACAATTGCGTTGGCGTCCGCAGATTGAATAAAGCATTTAACCCATGACTTGCGAATAGTGATGTGTCTTGTTGTATATTTTGCTTTATAAATAATTTAAACGTAAAATTAAACAACGTAGATGGGAAGTCTAGTATGGAAATTGAAATAAACGTTGCTGCCACATTTAAAATTATGTTCCTTGTGATTCGTTTAAATTAAGAGTTTACCCTTTTACTTACGACTATATCTTGTGTAATTCGTACACTTGTTTCATGAATTAGAGTAAATTAAGACAAAAATAAGATAATCATTCTCATATTATTTGATTCCTTACTAATGTCCTGTCTAATCCATTCCATTCCATCTAAATCTAACTAATTCTATAGTATTTATTTCATAAAAAAATGGACTCGCTGTATAATCCATGCACGTTTATCCAGACTTACCTCTTTGGATGCCTCCATCATCATCATCATCATCAGCCTATCGCAGTCCACTGCTGAACATAGGCCTCCTCTCCAGTTGTATACCACTCAGGACATCAACATCTGAAGGACATACCCCATAATCGCCACGCTGGTCAGGCGGATTGGCGATCGCAGGGCGTAGCTTCTCGCTCCGGTGACGCTGCTGCCCGTCATCGGTTTGTGGTATTAAGATGCACCACGGGCAGGTGAGGTTCGCTTGGAGCGAAAAGATGATAAGCCGCTCCCTTATATCCTGCCCCCTTTACATGGGTGTCCCAGGATATAATAATTTAGACAAGAGATTGAGTTAGATTATGGACATTTACAAAATGGACAACACTCTTGCGAAGCGGTTCCCCTTGGCTATTACCGAGTGAATGTTGTTTGATGGGAAGCAAATTGAGACGCCCCAAGCACTACAACAAAAGCTCAGTCAACCGTGTGTTAAGAGAACGGTATGATTTAAGTTTCCTTTTACAATGGGCAGGTTTTGACGCAGTAGTTTTACACTGACAACAATTAATTCATAGCCAAAGTACCATGTGGCTGTGATAACAGACCTGAAATTGATGTTCAGTTAGGCCAACAATAAATAAATATCAGACAACATCACATACATCGCTCCGATCCCAAAGTAAGTAGCTTAAGCACTTGTTTTATTGGTATCAGAACAACGAAGGTACCATAAATAAATACTTAAATATAAACACCCAGACACGGAATAAACACAAGTGTTCATCACACGAATGTTTGTCCAGGGTGGGGATCGAACCCACGACCCTTGGTTCAGAAGGCAGGGGTCACTACCAAGTGAGCCACTGAGCCAGTCAATTGATTGTAGTTGTCTAATAATAAAACCGATGAAATGTTCGAATTGTTTTTTCTATTATTAATTATTATTAATCATGCCCTGGACTAAAACGGGATGTAAGAGAGCGGCCTATCGTCATTTCGCTCCAAGCCAACCTCACAGCTAACAAACGAGGCGCTGGCAACCGACTGGTGGCGGTATAACCATCCCAAATATAGGTGTAGCTAAATACCATAAGCCGATGACGAGCATCAGCGTCACCGGAGCGAGAAGCTACTCTCTGCGATCGCCGACTCGCCTGCCCAGCGTGGCGATTATGGGCAAAGCCTCTAGATGTTTGACTAAAGTGACGAACAACTGGAGAGGCCTATGTTCAGCAGTGGACTGCGATAGGCTGATGATGATACATTACGCGTTACACACGTCGCGGCTAGACCTGAATTAGTATATTCTGTCGGAAACTCAGTACCTACGTTAATATATGGTGGAGAAAAGAAGTTCATTATTTCTTTAAGGCCCGAAAATACTGCACAATTACTTAGTCACAATTTGGTGGATGCACAGCTCGGCAAAATAACGCCGTCTGTCTGTCGACTACGGCTTCGTAATGACAGAACCGCGAATGAATAGGAAAGGCGGCGTGAATGGGCCGCAATACTACTACAAAGGGTTGCTCCGGGACGTTGCTTACCAGGAGCGAAGAAAACTAAAGAGTTAGTCATGTAGAAAGTTTGCGGGGACCGTGAAGGAAATAACTGATGACTTGCATTATTTTAGCAGACGGTACAGTTGGGAAAGCAGTGGAAGTTAATTAGTTACGAAAGTTAGTCTCCCCAAAACGCGATTTATCAAGCACGCCACACGTGGATTGTATTTCTGTTGGCCTATGGGCTATGGGTTTCTTAACCCATTTTAAAAACACAAAACAAAGATTTGATGTTTGCTTTTCCATGTGTAGGGGTTTTCCGTTGCAATACTATACATCAGACCTCTACCAATTAATTTGAATTAATCCATTATATTCGATTAATTAAATAGCCAAGAACTATTTGAAAATCCAAGCCCGTCTTTAAAGCGAAATGGTGTAGGTAAGTGCAAAAGGGATAATGATGGCATGGAAATAATATTTGTACATATTGCACCAAGTATAATTGGTAAAGGAACTTGTGAACCGAAAGTTTCACATGTTCCGTAACAATGTATTTTTGTGCTATTCAAGTCAGTTACTTAAATTAGAATACTAGTCAGTATAACTTGTGCCGAACTCCAAATTATGTTAGTTTCCAAGTTATTAACGCTCATATAGAAGAAAACTATAACACAACTTGGTGACCTAGACACAGCAGCGCACATTCTATTAAGACCATCTGTGCGACGTAATTTAGGGTAGGTACAAAGACAATTGACTATCTATATTCTATGAACATAATATAGGGTCAAGAGACAATCTATGTTGTATCGACATTGTTCAGAAGCTAGCTCATAGATGTTGTCTGTAGCGAAAACGTATGAAACTCAGAGGAGTTGGGACTCGTTAGTTACTTAGATAAGGTTTTCCCACACAATTTACAAGAACAACAAAGCGTACAATTTTCTCAATTATTATTTCATACAAAGTTAACTTGTTAAAGTTGTTGTATATCTTGATATGTTCTTGTTAGATTTAATAAGATCGATATCTATACTGAGGTGTTTACTATATCAGTAGTTATTTACACGTGATATTGAAACTAAAGGCTAAATGTTTTTTTTATTACACTAAGGGCTAAATGTTTGTTTATTACAATAATACAAATCGTTCCGTGTACAAAAACATTCGATCTATTTAAAATGAAAGAAAAAGTGAACTATTACTGGAACATTTGAACATTATCGGCGGCCTCTGCACTCGAGGACTGTGTCGCGAGAACCATAGCCAATCTGAGGGCACGGTCGTGCCCTCGCCAAGACGAGCCAAGCGAAGCGCAAGGGCACTACCTATCTTTTCTCGAAAGGTTTCGCCGTATTTTTGAACCCTCATAACTTTGGTTTGAATGATGCTAAATAGTTAAAATTTTCAAGATAGAGTGCCATCAGTACACTTATTAAACGTACAAAGTTTGAATACCGTAGCTTTGATACTTTAGTTTTTATAAATATGTAAAAACCTCCGATTTCGTCACTAACTGACTGACTCACTGATCATCAAAATTATTGGGTACTTCCTGAAGTCTTAGAAACCTGAAATTTGGTATGTAAGCTGCTATTACTATACAAACAAAAGAAAAATTATAAAAGTTTAAACTTTAGCCCCCCAACCCCTAAAATTAGGGGATGGTAATTTGTATGAAACAAAAATTCTTATGGTGGTTTCTGAAGGTCTACAAAGCTGAAATTTGGTCTATAAGCTGCTATTAGCAAATAAACAAGAAAAAATTATAAAACTTTAATCTTAACCCCCCGACCCCTAACATTAAGGGGTGGCAATTTGTATGAAACACAAAATTCTTAGGATAGGTACTTCTTGAAGTCTTAGAAAGCTGAAATTTGATATGTAAGCTGCTATGAGTATACAAGTTAGAGGAAAATTATAAAACTTTACACTTTACCCCCCCCCGACCCTTAAAATTAGGGGATGGCAATATGTATCAAACAAAAAATTCTTTAGGTGCTTTCTGAAGTTCTAGGAAGCTGAAATTTGGTATACAAGCTGCTATTAGCAAACAAACAAGAGAAAAATTATAAAAATTTAATCTTTTGCCCAGTTAAAATTAGGGGATGGCAATTTGTATGAAACATAAAATTCTTAGAGTACTTCCTGAAGTCTTAGAAAGCTAAAATTTGAAAAAAAATGGCGAACAACAGGAGAGGCCTATGTCCAGCAATGGACTGCTATAGGCTGATGATGATGATGAACTGACTGCGTACTATATATATATATATATATATATTTATTCAGGGAATAATTACTAAAAAATAGGGAGAATAAGTAAAAATACAATACTGCAATAAACAAGCAACCTACAAAAAGAGGTGAAATCCCCTCAAAAACATTTTCATGTAAAATGTAGCCAAGACGAGGGCGAGACCACATTGCGTGCACTGTCAAAAAGTTATCAGATGTCATGAAGGGCCACGCTGCCTACAACTCTACACGCCCCCAATTATTCTACAATCACAAACTTAACATCTTTCCCAAAATATGTGGCTTGGCCGTTGAGCTTTCGTAAGAACAATTGTGGAAACGAAAAAAAAAATACCCTCATTATTAAGCGAAACGGCCATCCACATATTTTGGCAAAGATGTTAAGTTTGTGATTGTAGAATAATTGGGGGCGTGTAGAGTTGTAGGCAGCGTGGCCCTTCATGACATCTGATAACTTTTTGACAGTGCACGCAATGTGGTCTCGCCCTCGTCTTGGCTACATTTTACATGAAAATGTTTTTGAGGGGATACAATTTACAAAAATTTTAAACCACAATAAGTAAACCAGCAGGCTCGGTTTTGTGTTAAAAAGGATGCGTAATGTTGTGTAGGAGAATATATGTACGTGAGAATGTATATTTTGTTATTATTTACATATTCTATGTTTGAAGTTAAAAAGCTTGAGGAAGCGATAGCGATAGAGCTATGCCGACTCACGCTTCACATAATCAATGTGATAGGCGAGTACCTTACCCGCGAGTGCATATCAACCTTTATGTTGCAAGTACGCCTCCTTTTCACATCGCGATCGGCAAAAGGCCACGCGCGATCGTAAAAAGCTCGTCTTTGTTTTGTTACCCGCTTGTACCTACCGTAAGGTGACAACCTTTACAGTATTTTAGGGCTTCTGACGTTTTAAAGTCTATAGCTTTTAACAAAGTAGCATAGCATAGTGACTTCCCCTTTTTTTTTTAGAGGGGAATGCATTAGGCACCTTCATGCCGCCTCCGGGGGGAGTCGGCATGGTGTGTGGAACTCACACCTCCCAAAATGGGAGGGTATACCCACTAAGCTCCCCTGTGTGGCGACACAGGGAACTACGGCGAGTGGGTAGCAAGTTGGACACGGGTAACGCCGAAGCATACGGCCATATCCCTGTGACTTGCCCTACCCTGATGGAAAGCAAAAAGCTCCATTCGCTGCGTCAACAGACAGCTATATCACCATTACATTGATATTCTTTAATGCACAAGGAATAACATATTTATTTATCTGTCAGTTGCCACCCATAACCACCCTATGACTGATTCTGAAAGTTACATCACGGGTGTTTCGCCGAGGGTACGCACGGTGATCGCCAGTCAGGCGGGTAAACACTACCAATGGTTGGCAAGGCGTTATGTCTAGTAATCCCTTAGTCGACTCTTATAATACGCAAAGAAATGGGGGGTCATTCTTAGAAGTTTTATTGTTATCACAGCTTCATAGACTGCAGCCTTGAATAGCAATTAGATGTGTCTAGGACTTGATACCTTCACGTTTTCACAAAGCCATGAGACAGGGATATTGTTGAATAACAGACGAACAAGACAACAAAGTGATTTTATAAAGGTTCATTCCATTCCTCTTTGTGCGGTACCCTAAAAAGCTTACGTAAAGCATCCTTTTACACGTGCCAGTACATAGCATAGCTCTATATCAAACAACTTAGGGTAAATAAGACCAAGACTTTTCCTAGTGATCTAGTCTAGACTTCATTGTCTGGCGGGGACAATGGACGGTAGACACCAGATTTTCTCGAGATACTATTCGCACAATGAAGTCTTTATTTAAGTATTATATCTGATCTGATGGTAGAATCTACTTACAGGATTAATTAGTACAGTTTGCTTTTAACTTGTGGACGAGGAAATGGGCGTAAGCGGCAATAGTGATAACATTATTCCGTAAAATATAGTAAATGATAGGCAATGTACAGCGTAAAGCAAATACATAATCTAAATCTGAGGATATCCTCTATTCTTTATTCCTATGGGAACCAGGCTATTATCATGACTTCTCGATCGGGAATTGAACCGAGATCCTTGGGATCTTCCGGTTTTTTAGACGAAACTTTACACCATTTGCCATGGATCAGGGGAGCAGGAGTCAATTACACTCGTATATGCATGTGTTACGATTACAATAATGCTTTAATATTTTAATTTGGTGCAATTTCGTACCGAATTTGTTAATTTGTGCTGTACATAGCTTTTTTGGCTCAGGTCAGGTGGAGTAATGATTTGCGCAAGATAGCTTGCAAGGGTCGGATGTAAGAGGCCCAGGCTTTGTCCAGCAGTGGACTGCAAGAGGCTGATGACCTCATGGTCAAGCTATACATGTAATACACTATAACATTCTATATGTGAGTTAGGTACCAGTTATCCAATTTGTTTAAAACCATACAACGCACATAATACCATGATTACAATAATGAACACTAGACTATATGACATTTGATAATAACGTCAAAAACTGCCGTTGAAATGTTATGCGTATTCCCAGTAGGGTACCTACTAGCAGCCATTTTAAAATTAAATGCCGCCAGTTTCACCCCCGGCTTCATATTATTGCTTCCTTAGCGGTCACAGAACAGACAATAACGTGAAGAGGCAATAAATTGTGTTCTCTAATAGCATTTTAAACATGAACGTTTCGTTTATCTCCTTGTAAGTGGTAAATCAAAAAGTGCCTAAGTCCATCAATTTTAACGCCACGAATGGTCGAGGCAAAGCTTCTTGTCCAATATATGATGTAAAGAGTGGATTAGAACGCCAGTTTTAGTGGCAATTAAGATTTACTACTCGTACACGAACCTACAAAGTAACTATTATTTGAATCAAGACGATATAAAATAATGTGATGATCAATTTTAAAAAGGTAATGATACCTTATATGATTGACGCATCAAATGTATTTTTTAGGGTTCCGTAGCCAAAATGGCAAAAACGGGACCCTTATAGATTCGTCATGTCTGTCTGTCTGTCCGTCCGTATGTCACAGCCAGTTTATTCCGAAATTATAAGAGCTACATTATTGAAATTTGGTACGTAGATGTATTCTGTAAACCGCATTAAGATGTGACAATAAAATCAGAAAAAAATCCAAAATTTTTGGGGTTCCCCATACATAGAACTGAAACTCAAAATTTTTTTTTTTCATCAAACCTATACGTGTGGGGTATCTATGGATAGGTATTTGAAAATGATGTTGAGATTTCTAACAACATTTTTTTGCGCGAGAGACTCTTCCAAAGTGGTAAAATGAGTGTCGTCCCCCCCCCCCCCCCCCCGTAACTTCTAAAATATGGGCATGATAAAACTGAAAAAAATATATGATGTGTATTACTATAAAAACTACTAACGAAATTTGGTTTGAAGGAAATCTAGACAGTAGTTTTTTTTAAACGTCTTAAATCAAATTACCTAATTTTTTCATTCAATCAGTGGTACGGAACCCTACGTGCGCGAGTCCGACTCGCACTTGGCCGGTTTTTTTTTTGTTGTACTCGTAGACGTTCACGTTACGAAAAGACATTTTGGAATTAAACGCCTGTCATGTAAAGTTGAGTGAAACCAGCACAGTTCTGTAACATACATGCTCCGGTTTATCTGAACAGTTGACCTAAGACAAACCTGTCAGGTACACGCTTGCATGTGTGGCCAGCTTTAGTTGCATTCCTGAAAATCAATTACCCCCTCAGTCTCAACGGAACAAAGCTCTAGTTTAAATCGGTAATAGAATTGGGCGGGTTCCTTGCGACAGAAGTGGGTTAGAGCGAAATCTGCAGCGCCCCAGAAACCCGGTGACCTTTGAACTTGTGTGCACACGAGCGGATTTAGTTGTACATCATCGCGTCACATTCGCGCTATATCTGGCTCGACGTGGTGATTTTGGCTGTGCACAGTGTGCACATTACACGTTACAGCTTAAAGAGAGAGAGAGAGAGCTAGAGAAAGTTCTACATTTTTTTTTAAGTAGGCCCATACATTTGCCATGATTGTCAATGAACATACACTTTTTTACTGTACCAGGAACCAAAGGCTTTATTTGAAATACAAGTACATATAAGGCTTTTTATATTTAGCCTGTTTGTCTTCTCTACTATTCATATAATATTTCATTACTCGTGAATCTATTTGCAGATTAATACCTATATTATTTTACTTTATTTTTATGATGTCATTTCCTACAGTTAAGTCCTGCGAAATACTATTTTGGCTCATTAAAACCGATTTCCATGAAGGCTCGACCGCGGACTGCAACAATATCATATAAAAGCATACTAATATTGATATTAATATAATTATGTTCCCGATACACCAAAAAGCCGCTATAAAGCAAAAATAAATATACCTACCTGAGTGATTAATTAAATCCGCCGAAATCAAGCGAAGATAATTATCAGCCTTACCCGTTAATTGCATATTAGTCCGTGCAAAAACCGTCCCTGGTAAAAATAATTAGGTCACCAGACATGGTAGTGTAATTACCACCACGCCCAAGCACTGCACGAAACATGACTTGAATATACGAAATAACAAATTGTCGCGTGAGAATTTGAATTCATTCATTAATTTGCTTACTCAGTGCGAGGGCGGGGTGGAATGAATGATTCTTCAACGTAAAATCGTGTCACACAAATTGCTTTTACGAGAAAAACAAACAAAAAAGCAATCATGGCTGTTGACAGAGACACTTGCTTGTTAGAGACGACGTTATATAATTTAGGTTCTCGTTTATGCTCTCAAAGTTAGTTTGGAGTTCAACAGTGTAACTATTAATAATCTAAAATGTCAGTACTGTCAAGTAATTTGAGGTTCAACATTAATTTGAAATGTTAGCATTAACTAATGTATGAAATGACTACCACATATTATTGAGAATATCATCTCTCGTGTAAAACAGCTCATATAGCTAACTCTTAACTATGTTTAATTTCATCAACGTTTAGCGCAACAATGCATCAAAGCGTGTGGCGCAAGTTTGCGAGATCTCAAAACTGAATTAGTATTCATCCGTTTATACTGAAGTAGGTAACAACAGTACGAGTATGTAGTTACATAGTTCAGTGTATCGGGGTGTACAGATGGGGCACGGTCGCAGTTGTCAGATTTGTTGCTCGATTTACCGCCGCCGAATGTTGCCACAATGAAAGCGGTACATTTTTAAATTTCAGTGCTCGTATAAAAATGGTTCAACGAACGTGAGAACGCATAAAAAGCGCTCGCCGCAAGTTTGTAGTGCTCAAAGCTATGAACTAGGAAGCGTCTGGTACTACTCCTGACTACGGATGTGCTGAAAACTGCACCAACCGCTATTAAAACTCATCCCGTTGACAGATTAGTTGCTCGATCTATCGACACGAATGTTACGATGCATATTTTTACAGTGCTTATGTAAGAGTTGCAATGAAGGTGGGAACGCATCAAAGGCGGTTTGCCGCAAGTCTGCGAGTGCTCAAAGCTAGGACGTGGCCGGATGTACCGATTGCCAAAGTACCACCGTCTCGTTGACAGATTTGTAGCTGGATTTATGGCTGCCCCGTCTGTGAGGATATGATTAAAGCGGTCTGTTTTAAAAACTTTTACTATTCATCAAGCGAAGTTTCAAAAGTCGTTACGTAACCCTTTGGTACATTTTAATAGATGGTAATAATAAGTTTAACGAAGGATAAATTATAACAGTCGAAATTGTAAGGCAGGCTATAATAATATTTGTTTTAGTTTTTGATCGATAAGATACAAGAGAATTAATGCGAAAAACTACATTGATACATATACAGAAATATTGTAGTACAATGTAGACAGCCTTATAGCGATCTCTTCTTAAAGAGTTTAAGAAAGGTTACGTCGTGAAGAATTGTGACAAGTATGATAAATAAAATAACATTTCACATAAATATTTGGTTCTATACTACATATTTTAAAGGCACTATTAAATTACCCTCGCTAATTTCGTCGTATCTGTTAACTCCCCAAACTATTCCTACTGCCAATTCAAACCGCAACACACAATACCTCAAACAATTCCGGTCGAATTAAGTTTGCTCCACTAAACTTGCTGTAGAATTAAACAGTCTCGGTTAATGCGGTTCCAATCCCGCAAGGAGGGCTCGACTAATCAGCCGACCAGTCTGCGAGGCGACGTCAGCACCGAGGAAATTAGGTCGTGAATGTTCAAGTGCCTGGTCTTCCTGACTCTTGGTAGCTAAGGGTTAACGCAGATATCATTCGAGTGGTGCTCAACCCGTACGAATGCGCGCTGACACGATTCGAATCAACAGAAACGAATAGTTTTCAAATGCTTGAAACTGTGTGTGGATTCGAAAGAGTCTTAAATGTGCTTTACTAATTCGTAAAATGGGTTTCTTGGATTCAAATGTTAATAGGTGATTTCTTCATATGGCATGTTATTCAGCTCAAATTGTCATTTATACACCAGTTTCTGAGTCTGTCAACGTGGTATTCTCGTACAGGGAAATAGGAGGGGTAGAGAGAGAAAGAAATACATACCCTTATTAAAAAACTTGAAACGCTTGACAATTGCATTTGCAAAATTCGTATTCATACGGGAATTACTCGAGAGCTGAGTGCATAATAAAGAAAAACGATAAACTACGACAATACTTGCACAGTTGGGAACTGAACGAGCAGCATCTGCCAAAACTTTCAAGGATATCAAAGTTGTGTTCAGAACTACTAGACATAAAATGTTTATTGATATTGCTTTTGTGAATGTACAGTTTTAGTACGTAGCATAGGGGATGTCTCAAAAGGAGCGACAATCTAGACGTAGTAAGTTCTTTGATTTTGACGGTTCTGAGACGATATCTAAATTTGGATCTCTACTAAGAAATGGTGCAAACTTTAGACCAATGAGTTTTGTAGCGTAATATTAGACAATTTTCTTAAGTAGACGACACCCACCTTTAGGTCGGTTGCAGGCCAAGAGCTAAGCTAAGTTAGTTTAGCTCTTGGTCTGCGCAGCGGCTAACGCATATATTTTTTTTTATACACCGACTATTGTCGCACCTGTCGTGTGCGTCAGTCGCACGGCATGGATCACGATCGACCGCATTGCACAGAAGTCTACATTTACAGAAACTTTGAGTTGTCAGCACGAGATACTGCATAAATTGCAACTGTGGAACTCTTTACCGGAGTCCGTGTTGCCCGAGGAATATAATCTTCAGATTTTCAAGGCGAGAGTGAATCGGTTTTTGTTGGGTAAACGCGCTTCATCTTAGACTTCAACATTGCTTAACATTAGGCTAGTTGGGGTCCACATACACAAATAAAATTAAAAAAAAATGTTTTTTTAAATAGCCACCTTTAGTAAATGTATATTTTCTCAAGTACAAGTACGTACTACAAGGGCCGAGCTCTTCGATCGCCACATCAATCTACTTCCAAAGTTCCAACAAATCCCGAACAATTTTTAGCTAAATGTCCAATACATAGACTCCAATTTCGATATTTCGACAGATAGTCCAGTACGATGTTTGGCTGTCAATACACCTCTACAGTCCACACAGTCACGGTTCTGTGCGCTGTGCTAGTAAATAATGAAGAGGACATCTCAGGAACAGTGACAAACTAGGACAGCGGAGTCGAGTGGCCGAGTCGAGGAGCGCTCGGGCTGAGCCATTGCTCCCGCAGGCCGGTTACTGAACCCCGACCACAGTCAGTCGATCACTGAATGACTTGCTTTTGATGACTGGCATGATGAACATTCGCCTTTACTTATTTTAAAAGAGAACTATAGTTTCTTCCAGGTATACAATAGAAGTACGAATTACTAAGTGATGAGGACTCTTAAAGTCTTAAGCCTTTTACTGCCGTGAAACCAGACACAATGGAAAAAGTCCTACAGTCTGCAGTTAAAGTTTTTGGGTGACATGACGAAAGCGTGGCGGAAAATAAGGTATCTCGGCACTCGTATATCAATAAATTTATGTAATAACAATATATTCCTCAAATCACAAAAATTTAGTCTCAAGAATGGAATGGAATGGTCTCTATGGAATTAGGTAAATCTACTTTGTTTCTTTTCTGACCTATAAATTAAATGGTGACAGTAGTTACAGAATTCGATTGCGTTCCCGTAGTCTTTTGTGAGTAAGGGTACTGATGAGCCTAGTGCCCTATCTACGCCCTAACTACGTCCATTAACTCAGCTAATGACCAGATCCGTGAAATGAAATAGTATTCTGCAACACCTACTTTAAACTGCATACTACTTGTACTTGATAGTAACTTATATGTGTGAGCGAATTCCAATAAATCGATTGCTCGCATGCCACTTCCTCTGTCGATTCGTCATCTATGCGGATACACAAATGCCTGCCTTATACTGCGTAGAGATAGTAACTAATGAATACTGATCAGTAAACACAATGACATAATTTTAGGGAATTATATATGGGAAGTGAATGGGAAAAGGGGTAATTTAGTAGCGGAAGGATACGGATTATTACGATTGTGTATGTTGTATCAGCGAATAATTCAGTCGATAAATGCATTTCAATGCACAGGTGTTATCTTGGTGATGGAGCTATTATTATAACATCTGTAGTATGTTTTGTGATTCAACGGTAGAGTACAAGTTATAAGATAAACAAGGTATTCTATCAATGATACAATTAAGGTACTGTGTACATATCACTAAGTGTAACATCTATATGTCTAAATGCCTAATGCATTCTATGCATTGTACACGCTAGCTCAGTATTCACGATTTTTACAAAGGCAGTTTTCAAAAGCATTTAGCCAACGAATGATTTACAACCAGCTTTATTATTATAGAACGAAAAAAGATAGCTAGCTTTTTGTACAAGAAGCTCACGCACTATAAAGAATGCGCTATGAATAATTAATGTACAAAACGACATCCGTACCTAATGTTTTTTTTATTTTTGCAAGTTAGTTCATACTTGTTTACAGATGTGAGACAAAGTAGGAAACGGTATATAGAGTAAACAAACTAATAAATACAGTAAAAGTAGGTACTTATGTTAGTCTGTAACTGTCACATGCGTAATAAAAGATGTCCTAGCAAAAATGGTGGTGAATAGCGATCTACTCGTAAGTCTACCTTCCTTATAATACAGAGGTTTAGCTAAATACGATATAGGTACATAACAACCATGTCCGCTAAAGTCACATACCTACGTGTAAAATGAAGTGATTTTTTTGACTATTTTCATCAAATTAGCTTAGCCCGTACCACCAAACACGGTTTGCCTAAATACCCTTTAGGATATTGCTGTTCTACGATTGCTATCCAGGTCGCAAGGTTTTGGGTCCGTTCTATTTGAGGTACAATTACCACTGACTCGAGAAGAAGAAGACTCACAAGCCAGAGTCAGTTACCCATTTCAGGTACCTACACAATGATGAATCACAACGCTTTCGCTGCATCATTAACCCGTTCGCAGCAACAATTGCCTGCCATAACGGGGCGAGGGTCCAGCGCATCCCGCACAATAGACAATGGCTGTTTGTATGCGCGCGCGCCTGCCGCGGATGTGTTGCGGACGTGTCGCGGGTTCTGCGGTGCCGCTTGAATATGTTAGCGCCGTCTTGGAAGGGAGCCATGTCCGTTCGCACGGTTAGCGGGAACTTTAGTTGACGAAACGAACAGTCAGCACCAAATCAGATCATTTAATTGGATCTTTGGGATGTACGTAAGCGATCCACCATCTTTTCGCTCCAAGCCACCCTCACCTGCGTGATGCATCCTGCTGAATAACATACGGAGGCTCATGAACTTCGTTATACTATTTAGATGTCTGAAGAGATGTTCTCCCTTCTCTTTGAATATAATCAGCCAGATTAAGACATAAATGCCTTTTGTAAATGTTATTCCCAAGGGAACATTGTGACAGCCAAAATCAGACGGGCGAAGTGAGTGAAAACTAAACAGCTATACCGTTCGATACTAGAAGGCGTAGTCGGCAACGATAAAACCATGACCTAGGTTTATTTGATTAATGGTACTTGTCATCAAAGCTGGCTTGTGTCGAACAACAGTGACATAGCTTGATAGTGAGGTTCGTAAGTAGTTACGTAACTTCTGGATTGTCTATTGTAACAACGTCACTAGATACGTTTCGTTGGAACAAAGCTACGAGTAAACTTACCGCTGCCATTCTGATCTCGATGAATTCAGTGGTGCATATAAGCGTTTGTCCAAGTCATGGAATAAGCGAAGTTTAAATTGTTCTACAATGTCTGTACTGGCTTTTTAAGTAAAAGTTTGTATCTTTTTGTGCAATAAAACAAAAAACTTTTGGGAAAACTTTTCTAAATTGGTTCCAACCCAATGTTAAAGTACAATGGCAAAGTAAGTTACAGGTTATGTATGTGTGTAAAGCTAATGAACAGGTAAAAACTATGCATAGTTTATGTTTTATGAACATTCACATTAGGACATACCTATCCCATTTTTTATAACTACTTTTCTAAACCAATTATTTATGTATGTGTTGTTTGTCTCTCCTAGACGATTGGTTACCTATTCTGGAAACACAATATTGTAGCGTTATCGTATACAAATACTTTAAAGTCAAATGTAGACGTGAAACGGGTGGATTGCATCATTCCTTAGAAATAGAATACAATATGTACAAGTAGAGCACCAAACTGTAACGGGAAAAATTGTAGAGTATAGATCTGATCCAATAACGGTAAATAGTTCAATTCCTCAAGGTAGCGTAATAGGATGTATTCTCTTTTTGATATACATAAACAGCTTACCGAAGCTTATACATGCGCCTTGTGTTATGTTCGCAGACGATATTTCGCTCCTATTTCGATTTAGGAATGTGGATAGTACAGAGAGTGAGTTGAAGCGAGTAGTAGTAGAAGTAAAAGAATGGTTGGAAGAGCAAAATTTAAAAATAAATTATTTGAAAACAAGATTAATTGAATTTAGGCCTCATCAAAAATCTCCATTAAATGTTAAATTAATAATGGATGGCACTCCTATAGAAAATGTAAATACATGCTCACTTTTAGGACTAGAAATTGACTCTCATCTAAACTGGAAGCAGCACATAGAAAAGTTAAAAGCAAAATTATCTAGTTTCACTTATGCACTCTACCAACTAAAAATTAATACAGACAAGAAGACTGCCATTGCAGCATACTATGCCTATGCTCACTCCTGGCTGAATTATGGTGTTATACTCTGGGGCAACAGTACAAATGTAGGTGACCTATTCTTATTGCAAAAGAAATGTATAAGAATAATAACTAATATAGCAGGCATGGATTCCTGTAGACCGCACTTTGTTAAACTGGAAATTTTAACTCTTACTTCAATATATATCCTTGAAATATGCAAATTTATTAGGAAAAATCCGGATATTTTTCAAATATCCACTTGTAATCGACCAACCCGGACTAATAATTTAAATAAATATAAACTGCCAATCAGCCGTATGGCAATATTTCACTCCAGTCCTTATTTTACAGCAATAAAAATACACAATCATCTGCCAAATGAATTAAGGTCAGAATCAAATACTAAAATATTTTTGACAAAATTGAAAAAATTGCTCATTAAAAAGTGCTACTATAATTTATGTGAATATTTTAACAATAAAATATAGATACAGAATGCCATTTTTATAATTATATATAGATAAATTTATTATTATTATTATTAAAATATAAATGAGAAAATATTAACAAAATGACTAATGTTTGTGTAATTGACAAAATGATTAAACTAAAGAATTAACAAAAGTAATAATAATGTAATTGACTAAGTATATAACGTACCTACAATAAAATGTAATATCAATTTCACGTTCATAGGCTATGCCCAATTGGGCAACATGATGTACTGGAATAATTGTAATTCACACCTTGTAAACATTCATGAAAGGCAATAAACGATTTGATTTGATTTTGATTTGATTTGAAACGAACGAGCAGAATACGTGACCAAAATACCGAACGGGCGATTTGAAGGGACACTGTGTCTTAAGATACGTTACGGGACACCTGCTTTTGGCAGTTTCGCGGAATAACAATAGCGGTGAATATCGATGTACGCGTTGAGAACATTGGATGACATCTCAAAAGGGAAACGATTTGACGAGGAACGTCCACTGGCACCTAAAATAACGTTATTTAAGCTAAGCCTTGTAAAGGAGCTTGGGAATAGCCTCTTATTCTGGGAGGTGTGAGACCCACACACTACTCCGACTCCCTCGAGTGACCGTGCCCAACGCATTCTCCTCTAGAAATAAAACCTTTTTCAAACAATTGATTTGTGATAGTTTGGGCTTAACTACAGCAAAGCTTAGGAAGTATATAGCGATGTATAAATTAAGCTACTTCAGCGTACATGATGTACCCACATTTTTATATTTATAATAACTAAATTCTTAATATAATCTGAGTTAGTTCTATAACTAACTAACGGTGGTTGATCCACTTAATATCAGGCGCCGGCACATACATTGTTCAAAGCAGCAGTACTGTGTTATGGAAATATTAATTGCATTGCATTAATACAAATAACTATAAAGGAAGTCAGATAAGTATTGTTTGTTTTTATTTTTACAATGCAACAGGACGAGCAGGTCACGTGATTTGTTGCCAGTCGGTATTTATTTGTGTACAAATGATCGTGAGAAAATAATAACGGAGCCTTAGAACCGTATACGGTTACAGCGATTATTTAAAGACTGTTAATATGTTACAATGGAGCCAGGTAATGATGCTAAGCAGTACAAAGTTTGTAAAGGCTTATCCACTAAAACTGAAAGTGTGTAATTACGAGTAAGTACAAGCAAGTTCCGACTCCCGGGAGACAGGCTCTGCCTTGTATGACAATTAACTATGTTATTTTAGTTCATAAATTTTATTTAATATTTAAAAGTTAAATTTTAAGCCCTCTGGGAGAATTTACTCGTATTTGCAATGTGTGAACTGAGCATCCAGACGAGGGAAGAGAGACCGTATTTTTTAAAATTAATTCTTCTACAAATTCCTGCATAGTTTCTACATGTTTCAACACTGCTACTGATATTGGTAAAGTCTTTTGACGAATCCCAGGTTGGGTCCTCAGTTCACACACAGATAAACGTACCACTCGACTGTCGAAGAAACAACAGTCGCCGCTTCGTTAAATCAAGAGGTAAAATAAGATTTTACCAACTGCAAACCCGTCGCATAACAGTATGTTACGACATTCTGCTGATTGAGGCAGAGACAGAGCGGGCAATCCAGTAATTTTATTTGACCGCTCGTCGCGTGTATGCATTCTCATAAAAAAATCTGGTTGTTCGCGCGACGAACTTTCGACAAACAGAGATGAAAAGCGAAAAGGTTTAATTTTCACTGCTTTTTAAAAGGTTTAATTTTAACAAACACGACCAACATGAAAGTCCTAGTGCAAAAAGTTTATGATTATGTGTTCTCTACCGACCCAAACCACGGTATAACATTATACAGAACAGTATATCCGAAGTGTGTAGCCGTGGTTTCGGGTTTCGTCACAAAGCTAGTCAGATAACTAAAAGCTACTATTTTTCAAAGTTTGTGACAAAGCACACACTTTGTCCGAGGCAGCATTCTCTACACTGAACCAAGTCGGCACTGTGCTGTGCTTAAAAAAATAGGTATGTTATTTAGATTTTTAATGGACACCTTAAGTTTGCGGTTCACATTTGCCCCTATGGCGACGTTCGGTTGCCGATTATACATAACAACAGTATTTTTTAGCAAAATAAAATTCAATATGGTGACAATGGGACCAACTCGGAAGTACACCCTTTCGAACAAAAGTAGAATTTTCCAAATCGGTTCACAATTCTCGGAGATATGTGGTAACGAACATACAACAAAAAAGAAATATTCAGTCGAATTGAGAACCTCCTCCTTTTTTTAAATAAAGGAGACTCGTCCAGCTGTGGACTAATACGGGCTGATGATGATGATGAAAAAGAAGACTTGAGAATTAATAAAAACATAAGGCCGCATATTAGATGGCGGCTCGCGCGATTTGGTAGAAATGCTTGTATTAATAGTCACCAGCGCCGGCGTCCAGTTTGCGGCCTAAAGTAATGACCACTGTGTAGATGTATGTACCTTATTTAAAAACCGTTTAATATTTGCATATCATTATCAATATTGCAGACTGCGTGCAGGTGTTCTCGGCGTGTTACGCGATAGCCGGCACCTGCTGATCCATAAACATTAGGGTTCCTCTACTGATCGGAGGAGCCAAAACTTCAAGCTCAAGGTTTAATAAATGAGCCTCCGAAACTGCCTCTAAGCAAAGACAGACAGACACCTTGCGAGTTTACAATAGAATGACGTGTCAAATAGCAGGAACTCAGTTCGCTTTTTTTACTCTTGTTATATCTTTCAGCAATATTTTTTGTTTACTAATTGTATAATTTTTCGTTACAGGTGAACCAGTGTTGTGAGTTCCAGTCTTCTGCTCTGGCTTATCAGTATAGACGATCATAGGATCGTGTGATAAGCTTACGTTTGTGGTTAAATCCCTAACAGAGTCAAGGAACAGGTGGTACTACCAACAGTGAGTAGGGATGTCCAATAAGAAATATTAATAATGTGTAAACAAGGACGATTTTAGATTTAATACGAAATATTTTTATAATATTTTATAATTATTTAAGCTATTATTATACTTTTCTTCTTGTACACTCACCACACAGTGCATGATCTAAAGTTTAATTGGTAGAGAATGCAAATAGCATTAAGTTCGCCTTTAGTAACATGTTGGGCAATAAAAGTTAAAAAATAAATAAATTTACAGTAGTCTCCGTTTAGATGGTTCTAGTATACATTTGCGAATAAAGGGCATTGGACGAGGCCTTTGTGTCGCAGTAATATCAAAAAAAAAATACAAATTGCAATCGTGAGCCAGGTGAGTACGCCATTACCATGGTCATTGACATAAGTCAGTCAGATCAGACTAAACACAGTCCTATCTGCCCGGGCACGCATCCAAAAAGCCCATGTCCGGCTTTACCCGGACTCCTGGCAACCCTATTAGTAAGCAAGCCGTGTCGTGTGTTGTGGGTGTACGCACCTGCTGTTGTCCCGCACAATTTATGGACGCCTCATCCTCCGGTAATCTGAAACAGGAGAAATAAATTTTAGACCGATGTGAATTCCTTCATAAGCAAGTTGTGTTAAGGCTCATTTTCGAATGCAGCTTGCGGTATTACAAAGTCGCACCCCATTCGTAGCGTAAAATTGCTTAAGTTCGATAAATCGGCGCGTCAAAGTGAATTGAATGTTGACACTGGTGTCCAAAATTAGTATTAATACATTTTATATAGACTTTGTTTGAAATATTATATTTATGAAAAATATCTACCTATTCTTAACGTAATAATTTAATTTTCATAGTTAGGGTGTAGGATTCCTTTGAATCCTGTGAAAGCCCTGTATGGTTTGTCGATTGGTACATACAAATGTGTAACAGACAGTCTGTAGATAAAAATATAATCAAAATAACTAGGATTTAGAAGATTACTATCGGCCAGAGCCCCTCGATAATGAAAATATAGGGCCCATATTATAGACTATACCTAAAATATATATTCCAACCATAACAAACAAATCTTCCTCTGCATGAACCCAGTTTAGGTTCATAATTTTGTACAATCATCCCTATTGTTTAATTCAAATAACCAAATTCGCAGCATCACCCAAAGACTTACAAAACAACAGATGAAACACACTTTCCATCGAAGGCTGCCCCTAATCCCTTAATCAGTTTACGCGTGTTTTGATACAGTTCCTCACATTCGCCTTAATGAATGTTTGCGAGCGAGGGGAGCTTTCGAGAGCTTTCAGCGCTGCCTTTTATTAGACGGCTGAATGGCTCAGCGGAGCCTGCTCTGACCTCCTTACGTCAGTCGCGGTTCCCAACTGATAGAGATTCCTTTCAACGAGTACGACTCGCTTAGAGCGGGTTATACCTAGTAGTTTTAAATTAGGAATTCTAAAGTCCTTATTACTGGGGCAAGCCCGGTAGCACATATTGTGTGATCAACAAAAAACGAAAACTCACGTTACCATCATTGTAGCGGACAGAACGACCTTTTTTATATACTTTTACCTTTTTAATAGTTTTGTACAGCAGTTTTATATTTGGAAGTGTTTTTTAAGAATATTTTGTTGCTTTGGTTTGTTTATTGTAAGTTAAAAGTTATACAGTCCACCGCGGCTGTGTGCTAGTAAAGTGTTTTGTGGTTTCCCTATTATTTGTTTGACACCACTCGACGCCAGCTCCAGCCGCAACAATCATCATCATCAGCCAGAAAACGTTCACTGCTGGGAATAAGGCTCCCTCAATGACAGTTGTTATATGGGGGATTTGCCACAGTCAGGCTTGGCAGGCGGGTTGGTGACCGCAGTAGGTTTTATTTATATCCAGTAAACTGCCCGAGTCCTGATATTCCCTTAGTCAAGATATAAGGTGCTATGGCGTTGACAACCGGCGATGGCGGAGTTGGTGGGACCTTTGCATGAAGAAGATTATACTATGTACAAACTTATTTACTCGCTAATACTATAATATCCACTGTAGCGATGCACGAGTCTTTTTTTGCCTATCTACTGTCTAATTTTGAAGAAGAACCTGTACATTGTACATACAATACGGCCGATATAACACCTCCACTAAGCGTCAAATTCATTGAGCAATTAATCACACGGCGATCAATATACTCAATTACTAACGACCTTGACAGCGTAATACCCAATTAGCATTTATCTTAAACTCGGAAAATAGCGCAAATACCAATATTGAGAGGTCCCTGATGGATTTCGCTGGAGCGGAGGACTTTGACATGTAAATCTTATATTCGCTGATGTTTATATTGGTATCACCATCCCCAGCATCGGAGAACGATCTCTCTCCAATATTGTCGGACTATCATCCCATGGGATTATGAGTAAAGGAACGGAGTAAGGGAAGTTGCGCAAACATTTGTGCACTTTAACAGATCCTGCTTATTTGGCCGACTCCTTGGTAAATGACCCATGTGGTCGACATTCGGTCAGGATACGTATTCTAAATAGATATTAAAAATCATAAATTTGCCGTGTAGGGTAATAGGTATCAAAACGTTTTGTCGCGGCCCTTTTTTAGTAGCTCGACATAATGGTTTCCCTGCGCCTGATGGAAAGCGATAGAGAAGCCCAAGGCGCTATGACAACGGGCAAGTAACTTGACAGTTACCTGTCAGTTGCCACCACCATGCCGGTCCAACCGCCGGTCTAAGCTCCCCTGAGCTACGGAAACCCTACTCACCGGCAGAAACACGACCCGGAGGTCATTTGGCTGTGGCATTCTATATAGTGGAGGTTCTTCCCCGGACGGGCGGCCAATTCGAGCGAAGATTCGCTATGCCCTACCTCTCTTGAATGAACTAATAGATTCTTCACTTATCTACTATGATGTAACTTAATTTGAATTGACAATCGCACAGCGCCGATACAGGACAAGTCGGACATAATTAGCTGCAAGTGCAACACGCCTCCTGCATAACTATTCCAACTATTTAATATGCCGCATAATAATTGCGTCACTTAGCAAGCCCGTCGTGCGCTAAGAACGTATTTGCATTCACGCACCACCTCGCCAGTTCCCAAATTAAATATTCATTACACAGATATTAAGCGAAAATATTGTAATTTTTTTTGTTGCCGATTGTCCTCTTTCGGCGGCCGAACAGGGTTGTCAGATTTAATTAGACTTAATTGGCTTTGAGCACGAAAAATTTGAACCCATTTCTACGGGGACACCAGACGAATTTATTGCTCCTCATTACTCTTTTAATCTTTTAAAAGAATTTTTCATTAAGTTTCAAAGGTTCGCATAAAAAAGTTAATAAACTTAATGTCTTCAAAGAGGGGTTATATTTTTTTTTTTCCTTTAAAATAGTAATTAATTAAGAGATACTTTAAGTCTGTTGTGCCATTTGTCATTAGAATAGCAAATATGTATACTCGTCATTAATATTGTACGTTACAATATAATAATATTTTACAAAGAAAATAATTAACAAATGAGATACGAAAGTTGGGCTTCACTTTTAAGTAACAAATGAATAAGATTCATTGTTCTGAACGAAAACAAAAAATAAGTACAAGGTATATTGTCAATCAAGAAATCTACAAACTTGTCGTTTGGTTCTCATCCTACCAGGATGAGAGAGTCCTGAATAGCAGCAGCAATTTTTAAATATTTATTGGAATTACTAAATTAGAGGACGATGGTCGTAAAATGTACATTAATCAGAATAATAGGATCCTCTACCATATGTATGAACCTAATGCAATGAATGTCAGTAATGTGGGCAAACAAACTAGATGTTAGTCTGCAACACTAGTATCATATATTGCTTGCTACCATTTTATATTGTACTCTCTCCATGTAGAATATTATTAGAATAGGACCCCCCCATCTCATCCTGTGGGTGTCGTAGAAGGCGACTAAGGGATTATCAGATAATGCAGTAGCGCTTTTTAACCCATTAACGCCCAAAATAAAACTAAGAATATTTTTAAAGTTTTTGCTTTATTTATGTAATAAAAGACATCAAATAAGAAGGATACGATTTAAAAAAATCTGAAAAAAGTTTTTTTCAGCAAGTTAGAGGGGTGTACTCAAGCGTGTACAATGGGCAGATCAAGTGTGAAATATGCCGAAACTTGGTTTTACCACACAAAGGGCTTTTGAGTATTTTTGACAACTCCAACGCACATTATTGGGGCATATGACGCATCTTAGTGGATTTGTGGTCCTTTCGGGCCATGGCCATTATTTTAACGATCAATATCCACTTCCTAGCTCGATAAAGAACGGTTTCCTGAAGGTTTTGTTCGACACTAAGCCCAAGCGATGCTTCGTATGCTTCATATCGTATCGTACTGGTCCATAAATGCAGAATCTTTTTTCTTTCAAGAAATAGTATACAAACGCCAAACATCCGAAACTGCCATATCATGCCTATTATTTTGACCTGCATACAAAAGACTCTGTTCGACTATCAAATCGCAAGCTTGCTTGTAACGGCTCATCATCATTGCTATCACCGTCCGAGAGTTCTCTACCACATTGTACTACTTCTACAGTCCCTGAAACATCCCTCAGCAGTACCTGTGTCACAAGATCATCTTTGGAACCCTCCTCTTCGTCAATTATTGCATTAGATTCTAGTGGCACAATTAGAAAGTCGTAATCAATATCATTATCTTCTGCAGCAATGACATAATTAACTGCCTCTTCTAATGAGGGTGTTTCAAAATGAAATATCTGAAAGATGGTGTCATGTAGCCTTGCAGTCCGGCTATCATGTGATTGGTCAGTTGCCATGTAAATGTCAGTGCCATGACAAAATGAACAAATTACGTTACATTTGAACCTACAGGACGGCTGCTGCCTATGTGGTGGCATCTGGTAGATTTAATTTTTTCAGGAAACCCTCATTGAATATAATGTTTTTGTACTGAAAAGCTTAGTCTGGGTCATTTTGATGAAATATTTATTCCTGAAATAAAAATAAATAATAATATACATCTGCCCATTGTACCTGCTCAGGTACAGTAGAAGAAAAACATATTTTTTTTGTAAATTAAATACTTTACATTGGGTTTTGGTTACTTATTAGATAAAATAGTATATCAACTATTGTTTTAGAAAAGTTTTGTTATGTATGATCATTATTAACCTAAAAATAATAACTAAATTACTTACCAGTTCGCGCTCTCAATTCAACCTTGAATAAATAGCCACTTACCCTCACAAATTAGAAATATCAACTTGTTAAATTTTATTTAAATTATTTACCTGTACTTATGTCTTTACCGTCAAAGTAGTTTTTTATCGATTTGTTGCTAATTACAGAAACTATCGCGATTTTTATTGGTGTACCTGCTTGTGTACGGTGGGCGGTAATGGGTAGAAATTCTGTTTTGTGAGTTTTATGATCTAAAAACTAAATCTTTTTTTCTGTAATGATCCGGTGAATTACATTATATCCAGATTTATTATGTTTTAATTTTACACAGACAGCCCTGTGTCGACCGGAAAACGTGACTGTACCGTACGACGACTCATATGTGCATAATATTATTATCATCACACAATTTATTTTCGATACCTAACCGGGGTTCACGAACTTAACTCGTGACTTAAATATAAAATCCATCATGCAAACCGGAAGTTGGTCCGATGTATGATCTCCGGTAATTTTACACGTCACTTGTCACGTTCTAATCCAGGGATTACAAAACTTTTTTAAAAATGTTTAATTTTCTAAAAAAAAATTAATAGCGAATCAGAGCCAAGTTAAGTGTTCTGTTAATCGGGATGTACCTAGTTTGAAGTTATTCGTGTAAGCTCTACATTATATTTAACCAAACATTGTAAAAGGGATTGTGCTAAGGCACATTCTTGACAGAAGCTTCATATGAGAAAAAATTTAAGCCAAAGAAAAAGTTTTTAAAGGATTATTATTTTTTATCGATATCCCTCTCTTTGCAGGCATTATCGTTACTAATCCCTACTAATATTATAAATGCGAAAGTAACTCTGTCTGTCTGTCTATCTGTTACGCTTTCCCGCTTAAACCGATTTTGATGCACAGACAATCTTTAGACCCTGAGAAAAGATATAGGCTACCTTTTATTGCGATAAAAGGGATGAAGAAACATTGCTGTGACACACCTACTAACGCGGGCACAGCTATAGTTCATTCGCGTTAAGAAAATAGTGACTGACAGGTCACTGACTGAAATTTATTTTTAGCGTTTTAATTGGCTAGTGGCCTGTCAGTGACCTGTCAGTCACTATTTTCTTAACGCGAATGAACTATAGTATGTACATATAAGGATATCGTTTTCATTTGGCAAAACTAAGATGGTTCTGTTATGTCCGCAAATATGGGATATGAAGGGACGAAAACAAGGGCGTGATAAGTTTTGACAGCTATTAAAATTTAAGTGATAGCAGAAGTTATATAGTGTCACGATTATATTATTACTAGCAGTGCCCGCGACTTCGTCCGCGTGGAATAGTTTTTACATTGAAATTTTGATAATCGTGAAGGGATTATATTCGGAGCGCGTGGCAGCTGCGTCTGCGTCAGAGTTCCGTCGTCGACTCCGCTTCCCGGCGTCCCAGTGCAGTGCTCCCGGCGGCTGAGAGGGGGCGGTGCGGGGCAGCGCGGGGCATCGCGGTCGCGGATCGTTTCCCCCCGCCCCCCGCGTTGACTAACACTCCGCGCTCACCTTGCGCGCGAACATACATTTTCCATTATATCTTCGCTCCTAATAGTTTCAGCGTGATGTTATATAGCCTAAAGCCTTCCTCGATAAATGGTCTATTCAACACAAAAAGAATTTTTCAATTCGGACCAGTACTTCCTGAGATTAGCGCGTTCAAACAAACAAACAAACAAACATACAAACAAACAAACAAACTCTTCAGCTTTATAATATTAGTATATAGATGTCTTCTAATGGTTCTCCATTGCTGCCCTAGCCCTTAACGCCTAAGGTAAGAGAATAGTGTATTCATTCATGTAATATTCATGATCCTTATAAATATGTACAAACGATTAACAGATCGCATACTTATTACCAGTTGTAATAGCATACACTAATTTAAAAGGTGTTTTTATCCGCAGATTGGTATGAAGCCAAACCGTGTGTATCTAAAATAATTTTTAAAAT
This sequence comes from Conogethes punctiferalis, assembly GCA_031163375.1. NCBI lineage: Eukaryota > Metazoa > Arthropoda > Insecta > Lepidoptera > Crambidae > Conogethes > Conogethes punctiferalis. The sequence continues at coordinate 4,704,567 of CM062093.1, forward strand.
ATCTTTTACTATATGGTATGGGCACAGCTGCATAGAACATAAAACGGGGGACAAAGCTTATAGGACTTCCTAGCATTAATTTGTACTGCGTATTGGGTTAGAGACAAAATACCAGGTCATATTTCAGTTATATTATAGTAAGACTAGCTTTTGCCCGCGACTTCGTCCGCGTGTTTAAATTTATACATACAAAAGTTTTTTCCCGCTAACTCCCGTTCCCGTGGGAATTTCTCAAAATACAGCCATAACTAAACTTTATATTTACTAAGGTACCTGCATGCCAAATTTCAAGCGTCTAACTTAAGCGGTTTAGATTTTTCATACAAAAGGATTTTCCCGCTAATTCCCGTTCCCGTGGGAATTTCGGGAATTCCTTTCTTAGTGCACCCCTACGGTACCTAAGCTACGTCCCTTCCAAATTTCAAGTGCCTACGTTTAGCCGTTTGGGCTGTGCGTTGATATGTCAGTCAGTCAGTCAGTCAGTCAGTCAGTCAGTCAGTCAGTTTCTCCTTTTATATATATAGATAATCTAACAACAATACAATGATTAAATACGAGTACATATTTTGAGCTAGCATAAGACGAAAACGAAGAGATGAAATGTAAACCGTAATATTCTAAACAAACATAGAAACCAATTTAAAGCGATGTGAAATAAACAGTTTACCTAATTGCAGAGCTTGTTCTAACAGAATGTATAATTTAGCATAACACTTTATTGCAAGAACTATACATGCAAATAAGCAAGGAATCAGCGAAATCAGCGTTTGAACATTGAAAGTTAACGGTAACCACCGGTATCGATGGTCAATTTTCGATTTTATAGTTTCTCTCTTCGCTCTAAATCCAACTACCTATAAGATAAGTTTCCGCTCCGATGGACCATTCGATTCGACAAATTGTGTAAAACACTGGGCGCTGGCTTGATAACGGCCGCAACTCGCCCGATCTCCCACTTCATTGCGAAACTGGATAACATCCGTTGTTCTATTGAATGACATGTCATTTCTAATAATTTTAAATCGGCCATACTTATCAGTACTTATCATAGTATAATATAACACAAAGGTTGCCGTTTCTCTTGGCTGACACACTCCCGTGTGTCTATCACTGTACAAATTTCGAGCGAAATGCACTGGTAAGGGTTTATTTGTAACACGTGACGAAAAACAATACATAATGTAATTCAAATTTTTTTTATAAAATTTAGTACGTAAGTAGTAGAGCAAAAATATCGCATTTCAAAGTTGCAAAGAGAATCCTGCACACGTAGGAAAAAAATAAAAGTCTATAGACGATAGTAAGTAGTCAAAATACGGTGCCGCGAAGAAAAACACCACGACGTTTACTCAGAAATAACTACCCATTTGTGTTATTATAATCTCTGCAGTGTAAAAGGAAAACGCTCGTAAAAGTTTAGAGAAAACACTGCAACTTTTAACTGCAATTGGATTAAACTTTAATAAATAATGAATAGTTTTTCAGGCACGATGCCATTTTGTATAGGTTAAAGTGGAGCTTACCAAAATTTCAGTAAATCTTAATTCCCAACTTGGTCCTCGACAAATCGCTTTATCGCGCCACGCAAAACCAGGAATTTTTGCGTGACGCCAAACCTTACTAAATATTCGAAAGTTTTATCAAATAACAAAGGAATGGAATCAATGAATCCTGGTTAGGATACGAGGGAAAAACATGGCACCGGGTCGTTCCAGGTGCCGTGACTAGATTACGATTTATGACCTCCACTGAAGGGGCAGCGAAGACCGATTTGCCGCCATTACCGTGCCGCAACCATTTCGAAAAGCGAATTAAAACATGTATTTCACCTTGGGGAAATTGGGGGAAAACCTCAAAGGAATAAGTTTCCTGAAACCGCTGGCTTAGGGAATCGTGTATATGTATGTTGTTATCACGACGGAATTTCTTTGATGTTGGTTGTTCAAGAAGAAATTGTTTAATAGGATCAACAGTCAACAAGTCATCTGTAAGCTGTATTTAGTTTCACACCATTGCCATTCTAGCACTACGAGTAGACAAGGAACTGAAGTGTCAAGAAGTAATGCACACCGTACAGATGAGACGGCATGGTGCCACAATGCACTGTGTGGCCTTACTCTTAAGCAGTTGTTGATAGGTCTGAGCTTCCTTTGGTTGGGTCCAAATATCCCCTTATCAGATTATGAGTCTTTTTTTAAAATTACAGTGGGGGCAAGCCAACGGTCACCTGATGGTAAGTCCATACCTTCTTCAGCCCATAAACACTGCAACACCAGAGAAGTTACAGAGAGGCGTTGCCGGCGAAATTTTTTGGCTCGCTTTTTTGAAGTGCGAAAGTCAAATGACGCGAACAAAAACCGTTTACAAACATTAAATTGGTCTTCCAAACTATCTCGCATATTCGCCAAGCGAGCCATACCCTCAAAGTGTAACCTGTTATCTCAATTCGTTCTACATCCACAAACACACTAATTACCATGACTCACATAACAATCGCGTTTAATGCTAACACGCATTGATAGGATAGTTTCTAAGAGGCCACTTTACCCGTTCCGTTAACGAATCTATCGCAACAAAGATCGAGAAACATGCATAGGAGTAACATACCACACATGCATCGACTCATTAAGCTTTCATTAGGGAAGTAGCCATTAAAAAGTGTGGAGCAATGAGCAATTTCCGTCGGTTAACGCGTCTGTGTTAAAGCACAATGCAACGCGCATTGTTTACGATTTTCCCTGGAATCGGAGTTTGTTATAAGTGATTAAACATCGATATGCGTTAACAGCTTTGATGAAACGCAGGCAAGGTGTGCACCGAACTCTTGGTCTAATTTTAAAAGGATTTTTTATTCATTATGGGTTTGCGATCGACCACAATTCACCTATGTTAAGTTCTAGTCAGATTTTGACCGCAGCCTTAATGCGTGTGAATGTTAATTCGAAACTACGGAAGCATTTCGGAGAAGAACGGCACTCTATATCCTTCTCTGTACTTGGTGTTCCTAATGTATATGGATGCCATTTTCAAGAAGATTTCAAGAAAGCTCAGTCCCAACAAATATACAAACTCGCTTTCGCATGTTTCCTTGCGAAATAACCGGTAATCAGATCCGGGAATCTTCTGATATTACCGGTTTATGCGTTTCCGTTTTTCCTCCTTCGCATGATATATGAGATGTAGTGGTATATTTTTAAGGAGGCGTGAAGAACGAAAGTAACAGCAAGCCAGCGCATTATAGATGCAAATGAGAAACGAGGTTATGGGTTTGTACCATCAGCTGATGGCTGATTCTGTAAATAATATTGAAGCCTATGATGGAGCGCACTTACTCAGAAAATAGCGATTCACTCTCGCCTTGATCACCCGAAGATTGTATTTCTCTGGGAACAAAGAGTCCCATAATTTGAAGCAATGAGTTTTATAATTTGGCCGTTCGTATTAAGAAAGTCCGAGTTATTTCAGGATTTAGAATAGGACCACCCTATCTCATCCCCTGAGTGTCGTAGAAGAGGACAAAGGGAATATCGGGAAACGGGTAGCAACGTTTATCTGGGTACAAATAAAAACTACTTCCAAGCGTGGTGACTAATACAAATCCTCCCAAATGACAACTATCATTAGGGAAGGCCTATGTCCAACAGTGGACGTTGGCAGGCTGATGACAATGAAGATGATGACTAAGGAATTAGAGGCAAAACGCACCGTGCGAGTTCTTGGGCAGTGCCGCTTAAAGGTTAGATTAGGTCTTTATTTGCTGCTGTGTTGAAAGCTGGTTTGCGATAATTGCTTTCCGCAAAAGTACGCATAATAACAAAGCCATAGTATCGTTCGTAATAAATTTGGAACAAATCCAAGTCGGAACTACCCCACCGGCACGGGTCATCGCCCACTTGATTTACGGAGCGATCTCGCGAAACGCAAGTTTATACAGACGGGAAAACAAACGGTAACAATGTACAGGAACGTTATGTACCTGGCAGATAGCAAACAATCGGTGCATTGTGCTATAGCGATTATGATATAAAATAATGACGTTAAAATTTCGAATGATTTGATTGATTGAATTAAAGCGTAAAGAATGACGCTTGTAATTTTTTTTTACCAAAGGTGGCAGACGGGCCTGTCTGATGATAGGTAAACGGTAACCTCCACTTAGACAGAGCAATGCCAAAGAATAAAGACGAATGAACTTGGAAGCTGTGATTTTTAAAAATGTTGACTAACTAAATTGCAGAGTTCCCGAAATCGATTTCCATGAAATGTAAAAGTCGGGCAAGAATCCCGAAAATTTTTCAATGTCAACAATAAACCAATTGTGATGTACAAAATCAAATACATCCTACTATCTTACTATTCTCTACCCAAACCAACCGCCTAAATTGTAATTTTTCTTGGTGTACAATAAATAGGTAGTTATCATAGGTTATCTATCATTTTCTATCGAGTATATATTTCGTCTGATCTGAAGAAAGTAGGTTAAGCAGAACATGAAAATAATTCATGTGAATCAGAACCAATGAAGCTACCACAAATACAAAACAAAGATAACAGTTAATGTGTTGGACGTTGGTGTTCAAAAACACGACTTGTTGTTAGTGTTTCGAGCCCAAAAGGAGAGCTGTACTATATAAGCCAACTGGCCTGTTATTATAATATTCAAGGGGCATCGCACCGCACTCCCGGAATATTGACAAACAAGTGTTGAAAAGAACCAGAGCTTAAAAACCGGCCAAGTGCGAGTCGGACTCGCGCACGTAGGGTTCCGTACCACTGATTGAATGAAAAAATTAGGTAATTTGATTTTTGACGTTTAAAAAAAAACTACTGTCTAGATTTCATTCAAACCAAATTTCGTTAGTAGTTTTTATAGTAATACACATCATATATTTTTTTCAGTTTTATCATGCCCATATTTTAGAAGTTAAGGGGGGGGGGACACACATTTTACCACTTTGGAAGAGTCTCTCGCGCAAACTAATTAGTTTAGAAAAAAATGTTGTTAGAAACCTCAACATCATTTTCAAATACCTATCTATAGATACCCCACACGTATGGGTTTGATGAAAAAAAAAATTTTGAGTTTCAGTTTCATGTATGGGGAACCCCAAAAATTTTGGATTTTTTTCTGATTTTACTTTAAAATCTTATAGCGGTTAACAGAATACATCTACGTACCAAATTTTAATAACGTAGCTCTTATAGTTTCGGAATAAACTGGCTGTGACATACGGACGGACAGACAGACAGACAGACAGACAGACAGACAGACAGACAGACATGACGAATCTATAAGGGTCCCGTTTTTGCCATTTTGGCTACGGAACCCTAAAAATGAGCTTTTTTCCGCGCCACAAATTGCCGCGAGTGATTCAGCTGTCAAATTATCTCGTCGTATCGTATATTTATGACGTATACAAAATAAGTAAGTAGCGATTATTGAATTTGCATTGCTGACAGCTGCCCGGGCAGTGTTGTCGAACGATTGTCGACTATCGAAAGGCTATCGCTAAGTCTACGGACAGAATTGTTCGTCATGGTATCAATAGCTCATAATAAAAATCTATCTAAATACGGATTACATTTCGGTCGCACGATCGCGTTGTCCCCGAAAAGCGGGACTGAGCCTGTCCCGCGTGTCCTGGGACATTTAATTTTAGTTAAAAAAATCGGGACGTCTGGCAACGCTGGTATATAATCGTCACCCTGGGCAAGCGGGTTGCCGATCGCAGGGTGTAGCTTCTCGCTCCGGCGACGCTGCTGCCAGTCAGCAGTCGGTTACCAGCGCCTCGTTCGTTATTTGCCAGGATGCACCTCGGCAGGTGAGGTTGGCTTGAAGCGAAGAGATAATAGGCGGCTCCCTTACATCCCAGGGTAGTCTTATTCAGATACAAACGATTTATCAACTCAAATATACAATATCAAACAAATATACAATATCGATTGTTAAACTAGTCGACAGTTCGGCAACGCTATGCCCGGGTTATTTCCGATAATGTCTGCATTGCGAGCACCGACCGACAAAAGGTGCGTTCTTTGAACTAACCTCAAGATAGTCATTTAGGTGTAAGTGAGAACACGACACGGGTTCTCATGTTACCTAGTTGTCAACGGGCGACCCACATAAGTGAGGTTTTACAAGGTTCAAGTGTTAAAACAAACAGTTTTAATTAAGTGTAAAGTATACCGTTGGAGTCAGGTGTCAAATGACATAACACTTTGAAGTTTTCTTGACTAACTAAAATGTTTACTTTTGGATTTGGGATGAACGAGAATATGGTGTGAAAGAGAGAAACTGAGTGTGTGTGTATAAGTACACATATACATATGTATGTGACGTATGAATTATGGATATTTTGTATGGATATCAATATACAGGTTTTGATGAGATTTAGAAGAGTACAATTTTTGAGTTGGTGATTACCATTGTGGTGATAGGATTGGCTAGCCTAGAGTCTAGGCTGGCCAAACCTAACCTGGTAGGGCTCGTGACTCGGCTTAGGGCATTTGGTGGAAGGATCCCTACGCCGATGTCCTTCTCAAGGAGGGCGACTGCTTGCAGGCCAATTTCTTATTCGGGAGTCCCGCGTCTCCTTAGCACGTTAACTGCCATGAGGATTAACGGTGAAAATGTATTGCTTTGCCTGCAAATTGTCTGAGGTCTAAATTTAAGGTTTAAATTGATATCAAGTGAATACAGATAGAAATGATAGAATCGAAGGTATTATGCCCATTTCATTTCTATCGCTACCTAGATTTGGTTTCAGTTCGCATTAATGTAAATATTAACTGAAAAAAATTAGGTAAAAAAGCTTTCATGCATTGTCACCAATTGAGCTTAAATTTGGTATGGACTGTACGTGCATACCAAATTTCAGCTCAATTGGTTGAGGGCAAGTCCCTTAAAATTGAGTTGTAAGTTTCCACCCGAACAAACATACATTGCAAGTTAAATAAAAGTTTGTAAAAAGTATTAGTTTCGGAGTAAACTAGCGTTCTGAAACTAACTGCACCGCTGATTTGAAGCAAATCTAAATTGTAAAGCAAACATCGTATTTTTTTGCAAACCGAAAAACATATTTGCATCATTAAATATGCGAATCAGACGCAGCGTGTTGACGTGTACAGATTAATGTAAGTGCATATTTGCATAGCGTGTAATCACGCGAAAATTATGTTTTCCTTGTTGTTCTCATTGGCCACACATAGTGGGGCGATGATCATGCGTGACAAAACTAATAAATGGGACATTTCATTAAGGATGGGCATTGACGTGCCTAGTTTATGGCACTTAATCAACTCTAATGTGACCTACTAAACTAATAATAGTTTACTTGTTATTTAAGTTCCGTTGCTTATAAATTGAATGAATTCGGAATTCAATTTATTTTATTAACCCTTTGAATGCGAGTAGGTAGAATATGGTTGATTTGAGTTGGTTGATGGCACACTGAAGACACATCAGGACTTGTAATAATATTTCAGAACGACTTATGAACGGAACGGATAAAGAATACCAATCACCGCCCACATATCTTGTGGATGTTGTCAAAGTCAACAAAGAGAATTCAGCTTTTTAGCCGGTGGTAGGGTTACCCGCCTGGCGACTACCCGTGATCCGACTTTAGTCACAGATTAATAAATAGTTACTACGTAACTTCAATCGCGATTCATGATTAGTCGATGTATAGAATATATTTATTTGTATAGTCAGAGCTATCGCACAGGTGCTGCTTTTCTTATGCAATCCAAGAAAGAAATTAATGTCTATGTAATGAAATTAGGTAGCATTGTGTGTTATTTTTATTTTATTGTTCAATTTATTTAATTCTTAATATCCACTTCAATTTGATATATTGTTTAGGTAAATTGACGCTAAGGCTAAAAAAACTGCAAAGTTTGAAGATCGAGAGTATAATGAATTATGTATAGTCTTGCATTTTATGGGCTTATTTTTTATAGGTTTTGTCGCCAGTTTCGTCTGTGACACGCGAAGTCGCGTCAGCCATTTTGCCACTTTATGGCCAATTAGTACAATAACAACGAAACGGGAGATTAGATATACCTACCTCAGGTCAGATTTGGGTAGTAAAATAATAGTGGCTTGGAATAATGACGGCTAAAAAGTAAAAACAATAAAACATATTTTCTGGTTTTCGTTTTCGAATTCTAAATTCCTAATTCTAAATACCAAGCCCTTAGCTAGAAAATACACACAATTTAACATATTATATTAATAAGTATTTATTAACCGACTTCAAAAAGGAGGCGGAGGTTCTCAATTCGACTGATTTTTTGTTGTTGAATGTTTGTTACCACATATCTCATCTTAAAATATTTGTGGTCAACATATTAAACACAATAGGATAATATTATAATGCATTGCTATTTTAGTTTCAAATGAATGTACCTCATGTTTCCATATTATTGGTTTCAAAAATGGTCTTTGTAAGCGATCTATAGATCTGTGTAATTTTAAGTTCTTCCGTCGACCGACAGATGGCGCTGTACCTTAATAAATCGCGCAGGCAAAGTTTTTTCTCGACGCCTATATAGGCAAAATTGTAACTTGCAATAATTGAGCTATCCAATAAACCTGTCGTGTGCTAAGCGAAACTGGCTTTTATTTCGCGGGCTAGTACACACTCGTAGAGGCCTTAACCGAGGGTTAAACATGGTCCTACGGCCGAATTAGGTGATACTCAACCTAACCGGTGTTAAGTCGTCTTGACGGTGACGCATATTTTGGAGGATTAAGGGGAAGTGTGAAATCCCGTTCGGAGGAACCAGGAAGTAGATCAGTTCCGAGGGTTGGAGCTGCTGCAGCAGGGGTTCAGGTTTGGTGGTGAATCCGGCCTTGAACTTCGGGACGGTGCTGATGAGGAGGTGCCGTCAGGATCCTGGCAACTACTGGTGTGGGACAAGGACGACGAGAGGTATACGTTACTAGTGAGTGAAAGAGACGACAAACTGTGAGTGTTTTTATTTATTCAACTTTTGCTGAAGGAATTTGAACCTTATTTGTGAGTGAAGTTTAACTTTGAGATTCGGAGTGGTAAAATTAAGATAACTGGGACTTAGAAATATTTCGTGTTTTTCTTACATTAACTTAGCGTAATTTTTAACAATTAGGGACTTAGAATAATTTTGTTAGTTTACATTAACTTAGCCTAAATTTTAAGAAAATTGGTTCCGACGGGGAACCTATGCCCGATTTTGGTGCGATCAATTGTGTTCTAAAAAACTTAGAAAATTTTACACTTTTATTTTTATAATTAAGGATTGTTTTTACTGTTTACGTTTTTAGAGTTTTATTTTTACATTTGTTTATTGTTGTTTACTTGAAATTAATATTTTAAAGATGGATTCTGAAGTAAATATGCAAATTGATAATTATGAAAAGATTTATAAGGCGAGAGCTAATTTTAAAAAGTCACCAAAAGAGCGTGTAACGGAAGCTTATTGTGAAACGAGGTTAGAATCTTTAGAGGCATTATGGGCTGAATTTGCGAAAACTCATAGAACGCTTGTGAAAAACTATGGGGCTAGTTTAAAAGATCATGAATATTGTAAAAAGGAAATTTATGATATGGTTGAAGAGATTTACACAGAATATAAAACGGAACTTAAGTCTAGAATAAATTTATTTTCAAAAAGTGTTTACAGTAAAGTGAAAAGCAGTGAGGAATCTCACAGGGGTGCTGGTTCTGATTCTTTTAAGTTGCCTAAGATTGTTATTCCTACTTTTTCAGGAAGATACACGGAGTGGATAACTTTCCGTGATTTGTTTATTTCTTTGATCCATAGTAATTCGAAGCTTGATAATGTGCAAAAAATGCATTACTTGAAAAGTTCATTGTCTGGTGAGGCGGAACAATTACTTAGACAAATACCAATTTCTGAGGCAAATTATGATAGATGCTGGTTACAATTAAAATCTAGATATGACAACAAACGCTATCTTTCACATTTTATTCTGAAAAGGTTACTTAGTCAGAAAAATATTAATGCTGAGTCATCTAGTGCTTTAAAAGAATTAATCGATACAACGAATGATTGTTTGAGTGGGTTAAATAATTTGGGAATCGATACTAATAACTGGGACATTATTGTTATACATATTTTGTGCTTAAAGTTAGATGCGGAATCTCGTAAACAGTGGGAGTTCAATATAACAAACAGTACTTCTTCAGAAGAACTACCTACTTTTAACCAATTTAAAGAGTTTTTAACCAACAGATACAGAGCACTTGAATTCTTAGATACTAGAGTAGTTTCACAGAAGCCTGTAATTAATAATAACAATAACCCGCATCATAACCATAAGTTTGTTAAGTTCAAAGCTCTTCATATTACGAAAACTCAATGTGAATTTTGTTCGGATACGCATAAGTTAAGCATGTGTAAAAAGTTTGCGAATGAACATGTTGACCAGCGTCGTAATTTCATCCAGAATAATAATTTATGTTACAATTGTTTGGGAGCCAACCATGGGGCGAAAGCTTGTCAAAATAATAGTAAGTGTAAGCTTTGCCATCGTCGTCATCACACACTCTTACATCCTAAATGTCTACAGTCCACAACTTTACCGTCATCGGGGGATAAGGTCGCCAATAGGGAGGATAGCTCCATCAGGTATACGAGGCCTAGTAATGAGGCAGGAAATAATGCCAATAATTCGTCAGCGTTTGTCGCGTGTAACTTTTCGACAGGTAAATTAAAGCAGGTATTGCTGGCCACCGCGCTAGTCAATACCGAGTCGAAAAGCGGATCGTGTCACGTGTTGAGAGCCTTGTTAGATCAAGGTTCTGAGGGTAATTTTGTCACAGAGGCAGTGGCAAATGATTTGAAATTAAAGAGAACACCATTTCAAGGTACAATTTCAGGTGTAGGTGGAGATAAAAATCTAATCTCCAAGGCAATGGTTACTTTGAAAATAAAGTCAAAGTATAATCCCAATTTTGTCATTAACATTCAGGCATATGTTCTTAAGTCAATTACTTCTTTCTTGCCTGGCAGGAAAGTAGATGAATTGCATTTTGAGAGCTTTAGAGGAATTGAGTTGGCTGATCCAGACTACCACCGGCCTAATAAAATTGATTTGTTATTAGGTGCGGAAGTATATAGCCAAGTTATCGAAGAGGGTATCATTAAGGCACCCAATGGGTCACTGATTGCTCAATCCACTAGCCTAGGCTGGATTTTATCTGGCACAGTAAATTCACCAGATAACCAAACTGGAGGCGTATTGGCATTGCATTGTCAATTACAGGATGATAACGATATTTTAAAGAAATTTTGGGAGTTAGAATCAGACATAGGATTAACGAAAGAACAGACTTATACAGAGGAGGAGAAAAAATGCGAGAAGATTTTTATAGAGAGTACTACCAGAGATGAAGATGGAAGGTACATAGTACGATTACCTTTTAAAACGGATGATCCAGATTGTAAGAGAGGAGATTCTAGATATATTGCTGAGAAAAGACTAAAAGGGTTAGAACGAAGATTTGAAAAAAGTGAAACATTTCGGGACAGTTACAAAGCGGTGATTGAAGAATACTTGGAAATGGGACATATGATAGAAATTGAAAAACCAGATGATAAACAGAATGAGTCAGTTTATTTACCTCATCATGCGGTGATTAGAGAGGACAAAGATACTACTAAGGTACGAGTGGTCTTCAATGCCTCTCAGCCTGGTATAAATGGTAAATCGCTTAATGACGATTTAATGGTTGGTCCAACTATCCAACCCGATTTAAGAAATCTTGTGTTGCAGTGGAGAATGTCGCGTATATGTTTGACGGCAGATATCGTCAAAATGTATCGTCAGGTCAAAGTACACGAAGACGACACAGACTTTCAAAGGTTGTTGTGGCGGGATACTGCAAGCGGAGATGTTAAAGACTACAAACTGCTTCGTGTTACCTTTGGTACAGCATCCGCTCCATTCTTAGCAGTCCGTGCACTCCAACAAGTTGCGATAGACGAAGGCACCAAGTATCCAATAGCAGCTGAAAAAGTGGCTAACAAATTTTATATGGATGACTTAATGTGTGGATGTGAATCTGTAAAAGAAGGATTAGATATTTACAAGCAAATGAAAGGATTATTAAGAGAAGCTGGTTTTGAAATTCAAAAATGGGCAAGTAACGATGAAGAGTTGCTGAAAATGATAGGAAAAATGGAAGATGACGATAAGGAAAGGAAAGGAAATAAGGAATCAAAGGATGGGATTAATATAAAAATGGATGATATAATCAAAATTTTAGGACTTACCTGGGAACGACGTACTGATCACTTCTGCTACAAGGTGAACCTAACAGAGCTGCAGTCACCTATAACAAAAAGAAAAATTATAGCGGACATTTCACGGTTATTTGATCCCTTAGGTTGGATCACACCATGTATAATAGTAGCGAAAGCTATAATACAAAAGCTATGGATTGCAGGTATAGCGTGGGATGAAGAAGCACCTACTGAAATTATAAAAGAATGGTGTACTTACCGGGATGACCTTGTGAAGTTGGCAGACGTCAAGATACCAAGATGGACGGGTTCTAGTCAACAGGATAAGAAGCAAGAGCTGCATGGCTTTTGCGATGCCTCCAAAATGGCATACGCTGCTGTAGTGTATTTGCGCACAATTGATTCGGAAGGAAAAGTACACGTATCGTTAGTCGCTGCTAAGTCTAAAGTAGCTCCAATCAAGCAGGTCTCGATTCCTAAACTAGAGCTCTGTGGTGCGGTGGAAGTAACAAGACTGCTTTTAGATTTGGCGAAAATCCTAAATATAGAGAGAACCAATATCCATGCGTGGACTGACTCGACAATTGTTTTGGCCTGGCTAAATAGTTTACCTAGTCGATGGAAAGTATTTGTGGCAAATCGAGTTTCCGAAATACTTACTTCTATGGATCCATATCAATGGTCACATGTAAGGACTGAAGAAAATCCAGCAGATTGTGCATCTAGGGGAGTTTCTCCAGCCATTCTGAAAAACCAAACACTCTGGTTTAATGGTCCGAATTTTCTATGGGAACAAGAAGTGAAGTACAAAAAGCCTGTGGATATAAGTACAGAAGTAGAAGCAATAAAAATTCATATAGCAAAGGAAGAAGAGAATAGTTTAAATATTTGGGATAGGTTTTCTACGTTAAATAAGTTAATCACAGTTGTAGCGTATTGCAGAAGATTTTTGGAAATGAAAAAGCCGAAATCTGAAAGAAAAGAAAACACATTGTACTTGAAATCAGAAGAATTAAAAGAAGCTTTAGAAATGTGTATTAGGAAAGATCAAAGTATACTTTTTGAAGAAGAAATTAAGGCAATAAACACAAAGATGGAAATTAAGAAAAATAGTTCACTAAAATCATTGAACCCTATTTTAGACAGCAATAATATTTTGAGAGTAGGAGGTAGACTAGAACAAGCTAAATTGAAGTCAAACAGAAAGCATCCAATTATTATGGCAAAAGCATCAAAATTAACCCATTTGTTAATTGCAGACGCACATAAGCAAACGTTACATGGTGGTCCTCAATTAACATTAAACTATTTACAGAATAAGTATTTTATATTGGGAGCAAAGCAATTGGTAAAAGCATATGTGAGAAAGTGTGTTGAGTGCATAAAAAATAATGGACGTACTTACCAGCAGCTGATGGGGCAGTTACCTCCAGCAAGAGTCACTCCGGCTCGTCCTTTCTTGCATAGTGGCGTAGATTTCGCAGGACCAATCCAAATGCGTACGGCTAGAGGTCGAGGTCACAAGTCGTACAAAGGCTATATTTGCCTTTTTGTGTGCATGTCTACGAAGGCTGTGCATATAGAGGCAGTCAGTGATCTCACTGTTCAAGGCTTTCTATTAGCGTTTAAAAGGTTTGTTGCTAGGAGAGGTCGTTGTCAGGATATTTGGAGTGACAACGGAACTAATTTCGTTGGAGCTGCCAAGGAACTCAGAAAACTATTTCTTGATGAGAAGGACAGTATTTTACCAGAAATAGCCGAAAGTCTAGCTAATAACTGTACATCTTGGCACTTTATTCCTCCACATGCTCCGAACTTTGGCGGACTGTGGGAAGCAGGAATAAAGTCGGTAAAACACCATTTGAAACGCGTTATCGGCACCTCGACATTGACTTATGAGGAAATGTCGACTGTATTGGCTCAAGTGGAGGCATGTCTTAATTCAAGACCTTTATCTAGGCTTGATGGTATTCAAGAAGATGCAGACATACTCACTCCAGGTCATTTTCTTGTAGGAGAACCTTTAGTGACTGCACCTGACTATAATTATGAGACAACAAATATGAGTTCGTTGAGACGATGGCAATACACCCAACGCATGACTCAAGAATTTTGGCGTAAGTGGTCGCAGGAATACCTAAACCAATTCTTTCATAGGTACCGATGGTCTACGCAAGCACCACAGCCAAAAACGGGAGACGTCGTTTTAATCAAGGAAGACGATCTTCCCCCATGTCGTTGGCTCTATGGCTTAATTTTAGAGGAACATCCAGGGCGTGATGGAATTACGAGGGTGGTCACACTAAAAACTAAAAATTCTGTGATAAAACGCCCAGCTAATAAATTATGTATTTTACCGGTTACTGAATGAATTTTGTATTTTATCTTTTTTTACTTTCTTGTTTTAAAATATTGTTTTTTAGTTGTATATGCAGGTTTTACAACGTAATAACTTTTTTGATGAAATCATGTTTTGAGATCAACTTGTATCTGAAATATTGTTTTACTGGTTTTATTTATATAGATATTTTAGAGTTTACAGTTGTTGTTATACACATGTTGAAGTTAGATAAGGTTTACAATTTTAGTTTTAAATCAGTTATACATTGTGTTTTGAAGTTTGAGATAACTGTTATTATTTTCTTTGTATGGTTGCGGTATTGTTTTAGTATTAGAAGCATCAATGTAAAATGGTGGGCGGAATCCAATTTGTAAGGACATTATCTAAATATGTCCTTGGTGGGCGGTAAATGTAAGCGATCTATAGATCTGTGTAATTTTAAGTTCTTCCGTCGACCGACAGATGGCGCTGTACCTTAATAAATCGCGCAGGCAAAGTTTTTTCTCGACGCCTATATAGGCAAAATTGTAACTTGCAATAATTGAGCTATCCAATAAACCTGTCGTGTGCTAAGCGAAACTGGCTTTTATTTCGCGGGCTAGTACACACTCGTAGAGGCCTTAACCGAGGGTTAAACAGTCTTCAAATGATAAGCCGGTGTAATTATAAGTATTTCCTGTTTACGACGGAAAACTACATTGTGCTTATTTAGGTATTACTTGAAAAAGTGATCAACCCAGTAATATTTCAATAATTGTAAACAAAACGTTTATATCTCTTTAGAATTATAGAATAATCTGTAATTCGATATTAAAAAGCGCCTCAAATCATCTCACAATTTATATTAATTGATTAAGTCAGAAATATGTTCTGATGTTGTAAACCAAATGATAAAATAGTTTAAACATTTTCTTTTTATTTAATAAATAAACAGTTATTATTAGAAATGATCACATATTTCTTCCTCATTATGCTTTTGGATGCCGTTGTTGCTGTCAAAAGTTTCAATTTCAGCAAAGCATATTTTACTAATTAAAAAAACGCGGAAATGGCATCCTTCGGGACCGGGGTGGGCTCGAGAGGTACCTCGCTATTGCACGTAAGTACTTCACATCGTTGTTCACGAGTACCCTCAAATGAGGGGTGACAATTTGACGAATGAGAAATTTCGTGCTTGAACGACTTAAAAAATTAAAAGCTTTTACGAGAAAATTAAAAACCAAAAGACTAAATGAATTAAAATAAACGTTTATATTGTAGAAAAGAAGAAGTAATTAATTAAACTGATGCTGTTAAGGAAAATGGAGACGAATTATGCTAAATTCTATATGGTAACAGCCTTTTGAATAGCTTCGAAATCTACTAATGGAAAGATAAAAACAAACAGCTCAGTTTTCGTTTATGATTTTAAGTGTTAAGACAGTTAAAGAGAGAGATAATATCGCATTATAGCCACATTAAGACCTGTTTGAATGATCCAAAGGACCATTAGTATTTATACCATAGTAACTTATGTTAAAAAAATATCAGACAATCAGACAACAAATTGTGTGGTTTATGGGTCATTCTAAGTTAAGATGTAATTCGTTGTATGAAATGACGGCATGGCATTTTTTTATACATTTTTACTTAAGTATACATTTTTATTATGGAAACTGCTAAGATCATAATGTTTGCAAAGTGGCCAGTCAATTAATTGGATTTATCACGTTTTATAGGTGACCAGGGGAAATACACAGTCCAGGGGAGGATACTTTATGTATAGGGAAGTCATAAATAAACAAAAAATACAAGGTTATATTTAAGAATCATTTTTATTTATTTGAATTATGAATTATTTAAAATCAGTTTTTTGTTATTTTATAATCTGATCCCAGGTGATAAAAGAAATATTGTCATAATTAATTTTAAAGTTTAACCAGTACAAAATCTCTATTGTAGAAAGATTTTTATCCAGATATTGAGGGATTTGGATCTTCTCTGTAGAGTCTGGTTGCTTGTGGTAGTAGGTACAGAAATTTCTTGAGGCTTCTTCACACATTCTTGACATACGAATTTAATTAGTGGCTCATCATCTAAATCATTAGCTGAGCATGTGTTTGTGGAGAATCTAAAGTACCTAACCGAAAATGACGACATAACTCAGAAGCAGCTCAAATTTTTTAATATCCGGCGAACAGGCAGGGCACGAATACGCAACCGGTAAATTGGTGAACCTTTAGTGTGCCTAAAAAAGTCTTTATACCTTCTAGATCCCAATTTTGCTGTTTTTTTTTCGTTATGTCTGCATCATCTACGGTGAAAACTTTAATATCATCAGTCATCTATTGATGAAATATCTACTAGCCACTAGCAACTAGTCAATGACGCAGCTCTTGCAAGTTGCACCCATTCCATCAGGAACACCCTTACTGTGACCTGCTTCATGTCAAATTTTGAAGGTTGGTGTAAAAATCATCCAACATTGTCGCCAAAACCTTGAACATCATTTTGTTACGATATTAGGTGACCGTGCCATCGCTTAAAAACTTTAGCTGTGCCATTTTTCTGTAAAAAAATACGTAATATTGTATTGTAAAGCTAAGATAGACATAACGCCAAGTAAAGGTTTAGAGAAAACTAGTAAGTATTAATGGAATGGCGTAAAAATGTATCTCCCCTGAACATTAAGTATCTCCCCTGCCATCAAAAGAGCCAGGGGAAATACGCCAGGGGAGATATATTTTCGATAGAAATCTAAAAAAGCCTTAAAACTATTCCTCACACGTAATTCACAAACAAATGTAACAATGTATACATTATTTATAGTAAATATTTAAGTATATGTTATTATTTTAACAAATAATTGCAAAGTAAAACTTACCAGGGGAAAGACTGCATTCACTAAACACTTCTGCGCCCAGCGAGTGGCGTGATAGAAATGGCCGTCAATATGGCTGCGCAGTTGCTTATGCGCCGCTTGCTGCTAACTCCACGCTACACACTATGCATTCAAGATCACAACTTCTACAGACTAGGAATACAAAACTGATTTTTGAATTAAAACAAAAGACCAGGGGACGAGACACGAAACATGATGGACAAATTTTGGTGTTAATATTTTTTTTAAGAATTGAAATATAAGCACTTTTACTTGTTAAATACTATTACTAAGTTAACTATCTTTATAAAATTAACGATGATAAAGTAATTATTGAATTTTAATACATTCATAATTACTGATTTACAAATAAAGTCGGTTCGGGGACAGCACAGGGGAGAGATATTTTGCTTATATTAGAGCTTACTGTGGCTTAATTACGTACATTTCTGCAATAAATTTTAGTGACCACGTTGAAAACATTTAGTTTTAAATGATAGATAGGTTATTTATGACGTTTATTTAAAAAAAATGTACTTTTTTGTCGTTGCCGTCGAAAGTACATCTTAACTTAGAATGACCCTTATATGTCTTGAAGTACACAAGACAACCATCAAAATGTTCACAAAATATAGTGCAGTTTTATTTACAAACTAGCTGTGCTCGCGACTTCGTCCGCGTGGAATAGTTATTTTTCCCCATTATTTTTTCGCTTTTAATAGCTGCAGCGTGATGTTATATAGCCTAAAGCCTTCCTCGATAAATGGTCTATTCAACACAAAAATAATTTTTCAATTTGGACCAGTAGTTCCTGAGATTAGCGCGTTCAAACAAACAAACAAACAAACTCTTCAGCTTTATAATATTATAGTTAAGATTGTCACGACCATGCCCATAAAAACATAAAAATATGGTTATCTGCTAGTTGCGACCGTGTTTGATCCGTACCCCAATAAAATAATAGACTTCAGTGCTATTTTTCACGGGATAACCCCCTTAGGAATGTACACTCCGTGTAGGGGAAGTAAGGACGCCAATCTGGCTAAAACCTCACCAACAGCTCATATTAAATTATATACCACCGAGGGGCTCGAGCCTCCCGAGATAAGGTTTTAGTGAAAAATACTGGCCAAGTGCAGTGGTTAAATGGTTGATGCACTTTACACTAAGTTCTAATTTCTTTACAGGTGTGTCAGGTTTCTTCCAGTTCTTCGCCATTATGTAAACTTTTAAAGTATGTATGTATGGCAGCCGTTAAAGTCCTTTGTTGCAAAGCAATTATTTGGTTTCAATGTATGCATAAGGCATTAAGACCGAGAATTCCTGTCCCAATTACGGGCAAACACCGATGTGTAATAAGCAAATATCATCCCAATGTGATCGAAATGTTCAGAGCAAACAGCTAGACAAACGCACGTGTTGACTGCAGGGGGTTTGGGGACAGTGTATAAAACTACAGTAAAGTAACCTTGTAGATTGCTCAGCATCGGCATGGTTGGCATTCTCTGGGGGAGGCCTACGTTCAGCAGTGGACGGCAATGAAAGTAACACTACACATATAGGTTCATTGAGATGCAAATGGATGTTTTGCCAAGTTTTCAAACCCTAAATAGATATGGGTTGCCTCACTTATTTTATCAACAACTTTTAGTCGCTTTTATGGCCTTAATACAATGAGGCCTATATCTATAATGTTGTTGGATAATTGAATATGAAATTGATAGAAACGAGCGTTTGCCACTGCTATGCTTGCTTGAGGAGGGCTAAAACAATAAATCCATTTCACAAGCCAAGATTTATGCATTCGTCTTAATAACAACTGGACATGCCTCACTGCAAATGACCATACTACGTTACTTTAGGCATGGTTTAGCGTGGTTTAGGACATGGGTTCAACGGCCGCACCACGTGTTAACCTCCATTTATTGGCCATAATTCGGCCACGATTACTTTCAGCCTGTAATGGCCATCTTGACTTGCGCAAGCGTACCATCTTGTGTAATTAATGTATTATACAAACACATCATCCGGCTACACAAATTAGAAGAAGTATGACTCTGTATTGGTATAGGCTTTGGCTTTGTTTTCTAGTATCTATCTAGTCTAGTCATACATAAAGAAAGGACTAATTGACATAACAAATGGAAGGGTTTTAGACTAACAAAAGATGTTTGAAAAAAATATTTCCAAATCAACTGGAAAATGTTGATACAGACGCAGGTATTTTACGCGACTGACCGTTTTTAGCCATACATGTTTTTAAGAAAAACTACCTTTTGATATTTGGTATAAATCATTGGATAATTCGAGTGGGTAACGTAATAAGGTTTTATTCTAATTTTGCTATAGGTAACACTGTATTCCGTGTGTTTTTCAAATTTAGAATCAGATCACCACATCTCATCCGTGGATGAGATGTGACGTTGTAAATGACGACTAAGGGAATATCAGGAAACGAGCAGCAGCGTTTACCTTAGTGAAAATTAAACGTACTGCGGTCACCAACCCGCCTGCCAAGCATGGTGACTAAGGTAATTCGCCCCAAATGACATCATCATGATCACGCGGCAAATGTTCAACTGTGGACGGCTGCAGGCTGATGATGACTGTAAAATAAATATTTGTATAAACTATCATAAGGAGTAGCGTTGAAAATTATCGACAAAATGCCCAAATTAATTGTACCAGAACCTCCATTAATCATGCGGGAAAAGAGTTTGTAAGAAACGAAAGGGAGCGTTGAGTGTACCTACCACTTGTCCGTGCCTTAATGTTCGCAAACACTCGTAATTAATTAGCAGTAGGAGAAAAACTATTTTCCTTTTGTTAACCTTTAATGGGGATACGTTAAACATTAACGTGTTGGGAACAAAGAAAACATTATAGTAAAAAAACTGTAAACTTAATGGTTATTTCTATTTTAACTGGTCTTTACGGTTTTAGAGATCGTAAAAACGTTTTTAAAAGTCCGCTACGCCGATAAGGTGACAACGTTTTAGAGGGAAACAGGACCAATCCTTTATTTACGCTGTATTCTGCAGACAGCCCCAGTCGTTATGGTCTGATATACTAGAAATACTTACCTAATCCAATAGCACATCTGTGTCTTTTATCTTAACTAATATTATAAAGCTGAAGAGTTTGTTTGTTTGGTTGAACGCGCTAATCTCAGGAACTACTGGTCCGAATTGAAAAATTCTTTTTGTGTTGAATAGACCATTTATCGAGGAAGGCTTTAGGCTATATAACATCACTCTGCAACTATTAGGAGCGAAGAAATAATGGAAAATGTAAAAAAAACGGGGAAAAAATTACTATTCCACGCGGACGAAGTCGCGAGCACAGCTAGTATAATATAAGGTGATAACTACAAGCTTTTAAGTAAAGTACAGGTTCGTTGAAGTAAAGTAAGTAAAAGTTTACAAAAATTTCTCAATTTCATTGAAGTTAAGGAATAGTTTCTATAGCAAAATTATAAATTCAGAAGGCAGGATTTGGTCTATGCTAACTAGCATAGACGGTTTACTACAGTTCTACTACTTATTCTAGTATCAAATATTAATGACGTAACCTGGACAGACGCGACGCGGAGATGATGTTATCAGGCTAAAACATAATTGAATTAACCATGGAATTAAACGCCACAGTCCCATCGTGCCACAAATGATGGACTTACTAAATACTAACATTGACAAATGGTCGTTATAAACAAACACAAATGTTGTACGGTCAAACACATAGTGAGAGAAGTAATGTTATCATTAGACGTAATTTGTTAATGGTCAATAAAGTTTTAATGAGTTTCATTTACATACAAGTAATTGTTAATTGAATAGTCAAAAACTTAGCGCACCTTTTAGTCCCAGCGTTACTTCAATTGCTTTTCAAACGCTGTAGACTTAGAGGTTGAAACCAAGCCTATTAATTAATCCGTGATCACAAACTGTCGTATGCTTTATCTGTGGGTTTATATACAGCATAGTGGCTGTCCATCGCCTGCGAAAAGGAAACTAACTAAATACATCCAGCGACAATATAAAAACAGTATTTTCGGTCGGTTTCTTTCAAACAAATCAAGCTGATTTCCTTACGTACGGTATGTTTGACCAAAGTACTACATTCTTTATTTTATTTATTTATATTACTGTCGTAAGATGACTCATCACTGTCATAAGGTCACTTTCTATTGTTAAAACTATTGTGTCTGGTAATCTCGTTTTATGAGGAATGTGTATTTATATTATTTTTACGGAGTAACCTAATGGAATGGAAATCATCCAATTGTTTAACATTAGCATAGATACCAGTCTTATTTTGCGAGTTAGGAACATATATATATGTTACAACAATATGTCGCATTATTTTCATACATTCACATCACATCAGTAAGAATTAAGTCACAAATTATCGATGTTAGTTTTCGTGCGAAATACTAATTGGGAACCGATTGAGTTGACACATTGAATTAAGGTATGATTAATGAAACAATAAATAAAAACTTTTCTTACACCAATTTTACGTGTTAGTCGGAACACTAAAGTTAACAATGATTATTACAAAAGTATTGTCTGTAATTATAACGTCAGATTTTAATCAAAAAATTAAGTCAATCTTTAATTACCACTTTACGATTGCGTGTTAATCAACAAAACTATTGAAGCTTGAACTGATTGTTCCGCCTCTGTTAATATTAAGCAATTTTATTATCATTAAATAAAATTAAATCATTGATTCAATTTAATTTTTTAATTAATTGGTAGTAATAATGAAGTAAAAGTATCATATTTTTTATGTATTAGGTGGCCTGATCCGATTAATTCATCATATTATGAGAACAACAGCTTATGAACATGAAATAGAACTAATAAACTTATGGTTTTGTGAATATGATTTTCCCTTTTCGATCGACATCGTCCTAGTACAAATATAATATGCACACATCCTGTTAACTTTGCTCATCAACATGGTAATTGATCAAGAATCTTGAAACTTTAAGAATTAGAGCTAGGCAATTGACGAAATAAGAACAAGTAGGTAATCGCAAAAGTTGCATTACTAAGAATAATTCCACATTGAATAATTAATTTGGTCCAAGTCACAATAATGACGTTGAACGGAATAAGACGACACAAAAAAGACACAATCCGCTCCAAATAGCTGTGTTTTAAACAAATTTCCAAGTTTCGCGTCAACTTGCATTTCAGGTCCGAAGTACAAAATGGAGGAAAGTTTATTTAGAGGCGTGACTACGCGGAGTGCCTTGGTCCTTCGAGCTAGATAATTGTTCAATAATAGGCTTTATTGTGTTTTGTATGTTAACTGGAATTGGTGTATCATTGATTTAGAAGGCACATTGAAACATTGAAGTTTTGCGAAAACCACTATAGGTTATCCTATTTTTATTACATTCATGAATACATAAGGTATTTAAGGTATTATTTAGCCATTAGGATAATATTGAAAATTGTAGTTCAACATATACCTATAGCACTATGCAAATGATTTCATCGGCGAGAAATTTTCCGCATATTATGTATAAATTTAAACATGGACTTTGCAACGCGGATAAAATCAATCTAATTATTTATGTAGGACGATATTTATATTAGCAATAAAATTGATTTTAAAGGGATTTATAAACGTATTTATGAAAATACACATACGCTGCATATCTTAATTATCTTTCCTTAATTAATTTTAAATGTACAAATTGTTTGTTATGTATGAGTATTATACGCTGTAGTTTACTAAAGACGAAAATTACTGATTAAATTATTCCATTATTACAGAAAATAAATTATTACAACTCTGCTAAGAGTGTACCCATCCAGGGTACGAGTCTTAATGTTTTATTGTATATTTGCAAACTTAAAAACTGTTACATTGTAAATTGATACTAATAAACATTTTTCTTTCTTTCTTTCTAAGAATACGTATGCAACTGCACGATTTAAACTCTTAGCATCATCATTATCACCATCATCAGCCTACGAACCTCCACTAATGACTTTAGGCCTAATAACTCCTGATATTCCCTAAGTTGTCTTCTACGACATACACGGAATGAAATGGGGTGGTCCTATTCTGAATCCGTAAACCACACGCACACGATTATTATATAGCAATAACATTTAAGGACTTCTATTGCAAAATAAACCTGTTTGAGCCTTAGACATATTTAACGTAATGAGAATATATATTTTATGGAGCCGAAGCGTAATCTATGCGTGGGCTCCGTCCACCTTGATGGATGTTTGATGTCCGCCATGTTTATGCCGCTCCAACAACGTCGTTTGTCAATGGGAAGATTATCCCGACTAGAGACAGGGCTGACTAAGTGTCAAGTTGTGACCTCGATGGCGTATTGGTTTCATGTTCACCATAGTATGTCGGGTTATAGGCGGGCCTGAATAAACATGGGATGATGATGATAACTTAAGTTAAAACACTCATTCAAAAGGATTTTAGTTAGAAGAAATGACATCGAAGCAGCACGTCAGGGCGGTGATGGGTGTATCACGTCGCATATGCATGGGAAAGGACGTTAAAGGATATACGTCTGCATAGTATTTTAATGAGGATACTTCCTTAACAATTTAAAATATCATTGCATTATTAAATTTATTTTATCCCTTCATTCTAAATATTATTATGTTACTAGCGAAAACATCAACCGGGAAAATTCAATACTTAGCAACTGTAATAATTACATTTTTCATATTTAATATTAGATATAAATGAGAAAGTTGGTTAATTTGGATGGATGGATGTTTGCGCCCGTTTCCTTATGTCCCCTTAGTCGTCTTCCACGACTCCCGCGGGATGATATTTTAATTTATAAGAATATTCACAGTGTTGCCAGTTGAACAGAATAACATGGTACTGGTCAAAAAGTAAAAATTTGATACAAAAAAATAATTCGTTCACTTCAACACTTCAAAAAGTAACATTTTGTTCCGTGTAACATGAGATAGTCAAAAGTAACACAAAATGTTACAAAAGAAACATTCTGGCAACGTTGAATCTTCACCACACAGATTAATAAACAGTTACTACTACGAGTATTGCTTACAAAACGCGGTCTCTTCTATCGACAACCCTGAGGACAATCCCACTAAGATAATATTGGCAATTTACAGGAACCATCAAGCGTTCTGTCCGACCAATACAACAATTTACTAATGCTGAGTCAGACGTTAAGAGACCTATAGCGAGTCTGGACGTGGATAAACGACTGTGGGGTACCTTCATTGTTTTATATAGGGTTACTAACGATGATTGTAATTTATAGTCGCACCATGCCATGCGCCCATCCTGGGAGCTTTATTGAATTATTACGAGTTAGGAGCGAGTTAAATATGTCGATTAAAGAGAGATGTATCTGTGACATCGTAACTACGTAATATTTGATGCCGGTTTTAATATCGTATTCGAAGTTACTATAAATTACGAAGATTTGTTAATAATTAGATGCAATTGTGATTGTGTGAATTGCTCTGATCTACAACCCCGAGGAAGAAGAACGTGGTCAGTGAACAACGTCGTACCGGGAGGGCACCAGTACGTCCTCCCGAGGTGTGCCGCTATTTTATCAGGCGGCGCAGCGCTACCACTCCTCAGCTTCAAGGAGTGGTTGACAAATCCCAACGGGCATCCCGAACCTCCTCAGATGAGCTCTCGTAGCCGCCCACCGTCAGTCAGGTTTAGTGGGTATTCTCCGTTTTAGGAGTGAGTCCCACATAACCCAGGTGTCCCGTACCTCTGCTCTGGTCGGCTCTAGTGTACGCGTAAAGGCATTCCTGACTTAAAAAAATTTAAAGTTTCAGCAAAATTTTGATTCGGTAGTTTTTGGTGTGAAAGAGTAATTTAACAATCCATCCATACATACATCCATCCATCCAAAAAAACTTTCTCTTTATAATATTCGTAAGATAAGGCCTCAGTAACCTCTAAACACCTCTTTGCTATTACTAAAGGTGCATTTCTCCTAAACGTTTCTCTTTGATGTAAAAGAGTTTTAGGAATTCTCATCCAACTCTCAATGCGATGGCTCCCAGATGTTTTTGGAACAACTTGACAACTTGGTTTATCATTATAAATGACGACTTGTCGTCTCAAACTTCAAAGATAAGGAGTAATTAGTTGCCAGGAAATCTGATTCAGTTGCATTTGCTTACATAGGATAAACAATGTTATAATAACAAATTATTTATGTTTTCTAAGAAAGCATCTTACATATGTACCAGTGTAGTATACTCGTAGTACATAATTTGAAATTGTAATACACAAAAATCTTCACAATCGTTTTCGATTATATGCAGCAGCGTGTGTACAAAATTACGGGATTCAGATTTTTTGAATGCAATGAATACACTTTTTTAAATTAATAAAATTAAAAGATAAAGCAGGTAGTAACATTAACGGGCAGGCATTCAGTCGAAAATTGCAAATTGATGTCTGACTGTCCGCACAAAAAATGCAACTCCTGCGCAGCTGCTGATACGAACGGCGCGGGGGCGCAGGAATGTTGATTAAAACACGCATTTATCGGCAAAATAATTACTTTTATATGTAAACTCGTACGGTAATGAGCAGGTAGACAGATGGCCTTAGGTCTGCCTGTGTTTCAGAAGTCTGCAGGGCCAAAACGGTGGACTCAACCAAAAGTCAATGATTAATGTATTCAAAAACAGACCTTACCACTTCGAGTTAAGGATCTGACTGTACATCTGTTTGATATTATGAATATAATTAAGGTAAGTTTGAATGTATTTTCTTAAATTGCACATCCGAATTTGTAAATATTGCAATTAAAACGGGCCCTTAGGATTGATAAAGATAAGAGAATAATTACATAAAAAAACATTCTGACTAATAACTTAGGACCTAAAGAATATTGTTGATTTAATTTATCCTCGAATTTTGCAGTAGCCCTAAAGTTGTCTTAACTGACATTAGTCCTTTGCTATTCAATCTTTTAAATAAATACATATAGCAGAATCCTGTCAGATTTTTGATTATACATACATTATAATGAAAAGCTAACGGAGTATCGTAATAATAAACGCTTTATCAACAGGTCAACAACCTCACAATTTATAAAATTCAATCGTTTGATTAATAGCCCCTAACGACCGTGGCATCACTAAACGTTAAGGCAATATCACATTTACGCATAAAAAAAACTTTTAGGCGTTATTACGTCTGGGTGAGACGTCCATAATGTTTTATCATAAGAGTAAGCGAGATAGCGTGTGGTAAAAAATTGGAGCTTTTGGACACCTGTTTGCCGTTCGGGTTAGATGCAGGGTCGAAACATCTGGCTTTTTGTTCGAAGTCTGATATGAAACCGAGAAGTAATTTTGCAGGCGCGCTGCCGAATTGTTTGCAGAAAAAAAATGGAAAGGGGACTTTCGTTGCTACGTAATGTAAGTTAAAAACAAAACAAAAAATAGTCGGCAATTCTTATCTTTGCTGCGTCTAAAATGTGGAGCTCATTGTAGGTAGGTACGTGTGTTACCTATAAACGGCACGTAGTAAAATTACGTATAGATAGACTAATAATGTATATTCAGAAGGTTATTTTATAGTAATACAGCATAGTGACTATACTGTTCACCTGATGGTAAGTGAAAAAAAGTAGCAGGCATCCATGGATTCTTGAGGATTGCTTGTGCCACCTGACCGTGCTTCAACAGGACGCTGCACGCACTTTCGATTTATCCCCGAAAAGCGAGAGAGCCTATCCCGCGTGGGACATTTAATTATCATCTAAAAAAAACGTTTCGCAAAATCGGTAAGGTCGTTGCCAGACCTTACCGATTTTGCGAGTTTAGAAATAGGTACCTACCTATATAGGTAGGTACCTATTTCTAAGTTGTTTTCTGTAAACAGCAAGCAAGCAAAATTTAATACACGCGAATATACTATTTCGCATAGCAGGAAGCGAATTGGAGTAACATTGATATACAACGCCATTATAAAGAAAGACCGCTTATTTATCATCCTCACGTTACGATGTTAACAAAATGCAACTTTTGCTATCTCATGCACGGCGCAAGCTCCGCGGTGCAATCAATTACAAACGCAACCAGTGCAATGCGATTTTACAACTCATAAATGGTGAATATTGTATTACAAAATGCACCGCGGTATTATACGATAACGGGGACGTATTCTGGCGTAATTCATTACGATAATTGCAGTGGCGTGTAGCCGCAGACGTCTTTTTATTCGTAGAGTTCTTTAGCGGCTGATCCGGCCGTGATCTTCCTAGAATTCAGAGATATTACAATACGAAGATTCAGACGGGTTTATCATGTCTTGGAACTGCAACTATCAAATAAGATGTCTATTGAAGACCAAGAATTTCAAAATATAACAAACAAAACACCTTACACAACAATTGAAGCATTGAAGTCGTTTGGGGCTTTTGCGCAAGAATAACTAAGAATTCCGAATACCTAGGAATTAATGAATGTATAGGGACACAGAAAATAGCTAAAGTCCGTTATTCGTCCGTATCCGTTCCTTAAAATACAGTTATCAGGAGCTTTTACATCACAAAATTAAATTGAAATTAAAATATCTCCACTAACCAAAACACCAAACTACTTAATGAAAGTGCAAATTTGTCGTCACCATAAAATAATACCTACGTTCGTACTGAACCCTCCAGCTTCAAACACATTCCCTCTTAACAACCGATCTTTTCCGAAGAAGCTCAATTAACCGCAGTTACGGACAGGCTCGTATCAATAAGTAATGATTTTTTTAACGGTTAATAATATGTAATTACCGATACAAGGTGGCAGTCAAATTAATGAGACAGAGAGGAACTTCTGGAGTCCAATTACTGTCAGCATTGTGAGTGATGTAACTAGTTTGTAACAACAATTATAAAGTGGCTGAATGCTTTGTGTTGTTAACCAATCAAGGGGAACGATATACCTCTTTTGATTAAAGTCTTGACGGCTTATCGAAACGGATTTGATGGGTGAAAAATGAAGACATCTGGAGTAAAGGAGGTCACAACACTAGCGAATATGAATCACCACTACACAGGAAAAGATATCACCGCCGAATTAACATTATAATATTATTTTGTTGGAATTTCGACCCCAGTGGCCAATTTCCTTGGAGACTAGTCAAGTGCACAAACACATTGTCATGTGTACTCACTGGATAACTTCTCTCCCATAATTCAGGAATAGACGACGGCAGAAATAAGGCCAGGACTAAAGGTTTACTATACTTTCTGAAGCACGGGGGTGTATTACCGCCGAGTTTTTTACTCCGCGAGTGTTACAGTATAATTTCTTGACAGAAAAACACACTAACAATTTTGGGGCGAATTAGATGATACTTGCGAGCACTAGACAAACGAGGCAGCCATAATACTAAGGTAGAATTTATCTAATCGATAGAAATGTTTAAACAAACCACTGTTAAGATCTTTCCAGAGCTTTCCATTGATATCTAAACAAAAACAAATGTTCAAGTCTTAAACAGTTGGAAGCAGCAACAAAGATAATGACATGTAAGTGAAAAGTGAAAACATGGACTCTCGCTAGTTAGTCACAAAGACAATGCAGCCTGCTATTATGTGTACAGTGCATCGTACACTTCCTACCGAGTCTAGCTGTACTACAATGCAATCTGACAGGCGCCTCGTCGTGATAGTAAGGGCAAATGCCTCGGGAAGGTCACAGTCGTGTCCACTCTCCGTCGCATGCCCATTATTGTCCCGCAAGATAAGCCACGCCACTCACAATCTTATTCCCAAAGCATAAGATAAGGTATCCTGCAGCTTCTCCCCAGATTTTATCTCGCTGACAACCATTTTGTAGGCAATGCCTTAACATTGGGCCCTTACAAGTCATTATGAAAATGCGTGGACCTTGGAGTGGAGCGACGTCCGCTGTGTGGTCTTATTGTTATTCTGTGGCGGTTTTCACTACGGTAAAAGTTTACGATGACCTTTAAAGAAGACGTGCTCTTTCTGATAATAAATGGCTGCCGGCTAGATCGTCTGTGGTAAATTAATTGCCCTAACAAAAGGCAGTTTAATTTCATCGCCGTGAATAGACTAGTCAATAATGTTAAGATGTTACTAACAGTCTTAAATCTATATCTACGAAAAGTACCAGTAAATTTTTTTTATCAGCGTAAGTTGCAATGTTGATAAAGCGTTACAAATTTCTTTTAACAAAAAATTATAATATCCCATTGGTTTTATTAATTCGTGTAATCAGCGTTCTAAGGTAATACGAGCGTTATCAACATAACTTATTTGCTTGTTATTGGTATTGGTACAATAAGTACGCTTGGGTATGAGAAAGTTATTTTCCATTATTTGTTACTGGTTGCATCCAACTTCTTATTCATGCAGATATTTACATCGCTTATGATGAACGCTGATTTAGATACTATGCTGCCTTAAGAATGAAGGTACGTAAGGATGATTCCAAGGTAAAGTATATCATTTTAGCCGTTACTCAGCGACGCAAATCCGTTCTCAGAATCGACCGACGCAACAGACTTGCGTTTTGTTTACTCAATGCGTCATTTCGCTCTTTTGGCACTACGTTTCACCATAAGCACCGTTATTCATTTGTTGCAGATACTGTGCCACTCCTCACTTCTTCGGACACATAGGTTTCTCAACGAGCTCACAGATTTTCTCGATCGAACGAGATGGATAACAAAGTAGCTGGTAGAGATTTCTAAATTGGGAATTTGGAACTATGCATCTTAGATATTAAACGCAAGGTAGGTAAGGTAATTTTAACGCAATGAGTTCCTCTTTTAATGAATGAAGAGTTTTCATCAGGTAGATAAAAGGTAAAGGTGCCTGTTTCAATAGGAATTGAAATATCGGGGTATTTCAATGGGCATATTATTGTAGCCTCTTCGTGCGTAGTTCAAATCTCAATAATGGTCCTGCCCTGCAATTTCTTATCGAAAATTAGCTAATCAGCAAGAATTTCTGTATTTACTTGATTGTGAAGTGTTGTTCAAGCGAGACTTTAGCATTGTGTGTTTGTACTGGGGTGAATCGTCTCAAGCACGGTTTGGATATCAGAAATTTTCTTTTTTGAATATCCATAAAGATTCCTTGCTAAACGTTCAATCAAACGATTTACGATATCATACGTTTAGATATATTTGGTACGAGATCTGATCTCTTTTATTTTCTTTAATTGTCAGACACATCCGGCTTCTTGGAGCAAAAAATAAAACGTGTTTTCTTTGTCGATCGGTGGAGCTGGAGCCTATGAGATCGTATTCGCTATTCATATAGATATTTATTATTTTTATATCACGACTTTCATTAGGTACATATCCATTGTATATTGTATGTTATCATGCATGAGCTGAGCGGTGGAGGTATATGTTACGTGTTTCGCAGAAAGAAATTCATTGTTTCCGTTTAACTCCAATTTCTTACTGCCTAACGTCACTTAAGGTCAAATCCTGTACCTAGGTCAGGTTTGTATTGAATACATTGCAAAAAAATTACCGTTAGTAATAAAAAAGAAAACAATACTAAATGATGAATGAAATTATTTGTGATTTGTATTTTGAGTACCTAACTTTTTATTGATTTCTTTTTACGACAGGTCAAAAGCTGAACCCGACAATTTTTATGGTCGGTCGCCTGCCGAATCTGTCGACGTTGTAGGTACCTACATAGGTATTTCATGCGACTAACTTTTCAATTTTATGAATGAAGAAAAATCTAGAAAATATCAACATTATATCATCCTTATTTTTAAAAATGATAATAAAAAATACTTTAGAATTAAGTATTCTAGATTTCTATTAAGTTCGGTATTATGGTATTTGAACAAAGAAATACATTAATCAAATGGAATGTAAGGTTATAGATAACCTAATAGATCTAATTTAGTCAAAGCCCAAGAATGAGACTGTTTTCTCAATTTGAATAAAATAATTTCGCTTTGACTAATCCGCACAATAGTCAGTCATTAGGTCATACCTAGTAATGACTAGGGATCTTGGTAAATTAACATCTGACTAACAAGATAAGAGGGATTCCACCGAGGTCAAATGAATACGTCATGAGTCACGATAACCACTGATCTTGGGCATGCCTCGGCGATGCGATCCCGTTTGTGACTCACTCATACGTCTTTTTTATGTCAAATAAATCAAAAAGGAGGGCAATGGTTTTGAGGAATGTTACACAACGGCTAGGCGGCCGTCGAATTAGTCAATCGGGATGATTCACTATCTATCTAATAGAGGTTTAATTTTTACATAGGTAATTTTACTGTAGCTAAAGCTATAGCTCAACTAACTTCCTACCTAATTGTAGAGTTAAGCCCGGGGTTCACAATATATGCGGCCGTATGCTTCGGCGCTACTCGAGTCCATGCAAGTTGCTGCCCACTTGCGACACAGGGGGGTTTAGTGGGTAGGCTCTTCCATTTCGGGAGGTATGAGTCCCACACACCACGCTGACTTCCCCCGAAATTCGGTGTGAAGGTGCATAATGCATTCCCCTCTATAAAAAAAGGGTTTCTCAAAGTGGGGTTTGCGGAAAGATTTACGCAATGGTGGCTGGTTGGCTCAGTTGGCTGTCAAGGATTTCACAAGGAGGCGCGTACGCGACTGGTCCCGTTGTCAGAGCGGCTTGAGCTTCCTTTCCTGCTTTCCATCAGGCGGAGAAAAGCTACTATGCTGAGCCAACATAAAAAAAAACATATTTTTATCTACAGTTAAGTTATGATTTCGGATAGGTAGGTATAACGGGCTGCCTAAAGGCAGAAACTACTGTGCTCTGGACTCCTGGCGTAACGTCAGAACATTTATTTGGCTAGGTACAAGCACACTATTAGGTACAGTGTGCTCTGTTTTGCGGCACCTGGCAAAAATGTGTTTCTGCTACTACCATTTTAAATGTAGGTATTAGGCACTTTTTCTTCACTTCAAAATTGTAAAAGCCTAAAGTCTTACTTAGTCCGTTTATTTCTGTTAACACGACTAAAACTTGGACTGTAGGTAGGTACCTATCTATTCTGGCTGCGATTTCCATACCTATGAAACTTTTTGCTCGCAATATAGTGAAACAAACCTAAGTTTTACGTGTGAGCTATCTTACGCTTCTGCAAGTTGAGGATAGGTATGACGACGATTTGGGCATTTTGACTATTAGGGTGAGTGCGCCAGTTCGCGTCCATTTAGCGCAGTTGGCAACTTTGAAGGAGAAAATAAAAATGTTCCAGCGCCAATTTCAATAAAAATCTTATGTCATTTGTTCAGTAGAATAGTCTATTTTAGGGTAACATTTAGTTTAGTTCGAAATACCTTGTGGTTTTTTTAATAAAAATATAAACATCAGAATTAGGCGATTTGCCCAGTTTGCGTCCAAAAATTCTTATTCGCGTCCACACCTGGACCAATTCGCGTCCACCAGCTTTTATATGGAATTAAAGGATGATATTGTTATGAGAATGTTTATTAATATTAATAAATCACTGTTAACGGAGCTGGTAAAGCTCTTGTAGCTCTATTTCTAGAAGCTCGTTAGCTAGAGGGTTAAAATTTTTAAAAAAATATGTATTTTTGCTGCTATAACAACATATACCTACTATAAACAAAATTAAATAAGTATACAACAAATGCGATCTTTTTGCCATTTTTTGATATGGCTACAGGTAGGCACTTCAAAATACTAAGTTGTAGGTACTTACTTCATAATAATAAATTAATTGAAATCTAGTTAATGGTATGGAACCATTTGTGTGCGAGTCCGACTCGCATTTGGCCAGTTTGTTCCTTCTCCTTTCTTATCTCCGAAAAACTCATCTCAAACACAAATAAAAAGATTTTAATAAATTGGTCATTCTATTCTAAGTAGAAGAGGAATTAAACTTGTATCATCATCATCAGCCTATTGCACTTCACTGCTGGACATAGGCCTGTCCAGTTGTTCGCCACGTAGGGCAATCATCTGGAGGATATACCCATAATCGCCACGCTGGGCAGGCGGGTTGGCGATCGCAGGGCGTAGCTTCTTGTTCCGGTGACGCTGCTGCCCGTCATCGACCTGTGATATTTAGCTACGCCTTCTACCGTGATGGCTATACCGCCACCAGTCGGTTTGCCAGAGCCTCTTTTGTTGTTCGGCAGGATGCACCACGGGCAGGTGAGGATGGCTTGGAGCAAAACGGTGATAGGTCGCTGATCTAAAATGTGTCTACATTTTTTACCTTCCGATTTTGTTTATTATTTATTTCATTCATATTTATGGCACATAAAATATTTTACAAAAAGCGGACTTAACGCCGCGTAGGCATTCTTTATTAGTCATCCATTGAGCATTACATTTTTGTTTTCAAAAACAAATAAATCAATTGGTGGAGATTAATTTAATAACTGGACGCAATTAGGATTCTGTTAGTTCCAGTTTGCGTCCAGTGTGGACGCAAAATGGAAGTTTTATAAATTTGGTGTTCTAATTAGCGTCCACCCTATTTTAACTGTTAATTATAAAAAACATAATCAAATTCATAATTAATATAATTCCTTGAATCATTATCCACGTCTAGAAACAGCTATGTATCCAAAATATACATAAATCAACAAAATATTGACTATCAAACTCACTGCTGCCCACTATTTTTTTTCTACCGTCAGAGCTCTCTTGGTGAAAAGTCGTCATTAATTATTTTTTACACAGGATTGATTGAGCGCTCGGAACTTTTGTCAATGTGCATAAATGTCATATATATTGAGCTATTGGCGGTAATTACTTTTCGACTCATTGGTATGTTAGTTTACTTAATTTCGAGAGATTTCCGCGAAATGGACGCGAACTGGGCAGTGGACGCGAACCGGCGCACTCACCCTACGATTCCTATACCTACTAGGTAGGTAGGTATGTGTTTATTTGTAGGCCTATCAAAGATCGTTCTTACCGTAAATACCTATTCATAGCAAGTAGCAAAGGAGATGATATTTTCCAACTAATGGATAGTCGAATGAAGGTACCTTCCAACCCGGTCGTGATTCTTCACAAACTTTGGTTCGGCATGTCTCTGCAACGCCCGGGCCCCGAGCCGAGACTTGAGCCTGACAGGGGGCGCCCTCAGTAGTGTTGCTTAAATTTTAAGGGTTGAGAACAATCCGATCCGTGGTGATGACAAGGCAGGTCAGTCTTCGTAGGTAGGTACAATTTGGTGGGTGTTGCTGATTTGTTTATACCTAAATAAACCATAAAATGCTTAAAATAAAATACCTAGTTTATTTCTGCAAATACCTAGGTTCTACCAATACTTTTACGTCAAACTTCAACAAAGATAGGTAGATGAGGGAGGACCAATATACGTGTATGTGTACGCAATAAATCGAAATTTTGGTAGCTCGACGGATGATAGGTATTATGGTAGATATTTCGAGTTCAAGCTCAAATGGGCGGAGGGCGCAAGTTTTTATCCGTCTGGTTCAGCTCGAAATGGGAAACATAAGCACGTAATATAAGTAAAACAAATAAAAAAATAAACATGCATGCAAGCTGCTTTAATTTATGAAACAGATGTTTCCATAAATTCGTAAGTACCAAACACTGAATCAATGTTCGCTAGTCATAATCGCAGAACCCCGGAATCAGAGGACGAATTGTTCCCATGTTCTGAACACTTTTAAATTAAATAAGTGCAATCTGTAATGAATGTAACAAAATACCCGTCCCCAGCGGTAATAAAAATCGTCTAGCTGTTCGTCGTCCTGCGACCCTCGCAATATTTCTCTGGTGCGCCGTGGGGCGGGCCGTGCGCCGGACGGGGAAAACAATCCCTGCATTGCATGCCACTCCAATAAAATTATACAAAACGCAACAATACCAAATGACACATAAAAACACCACTTTCATTCATACATACCCTCAGAAATGTAGAAAATCAGCAAAATTTTGTATTGATCACATGTGTACACAAATCATTAAAATAAAAATTCGATTGAAAACCATAAAACCACTCGATCCCGGAATATTACTACGTAATAATTCAAAAACCACAACACAAATATCGTTCACAAAATTACACCACAATATATCAGTTTTTGGACTAGGTATCAAGTCAAAAATAAAATAAAATCTTCACTGAAACTACAACCACTCTCCTCCAATACACAGAGGTACTGACTGAATGATACAAAATTCTAGTGAATGAGCAAGCAAGGACGAGAGATCGAATTGTTGAGTTGAGAAGTTCACTTGAGTGAGTCACACACAATCATAGAGTTAGCTGATAGTGCCATCTGTTATATACTTTATTGAAACAGTGACCTTCCCGTGAAACATAGGTAAAAAGTTCAATTCATTTGTAGTAGATGGCGGTAGGTAGAAATCGGTCGGATACACAATATAACGTGTTTTTAAGCATTTAAAATACAAATTCAGTCGTACAAACTTATTTGAATTTAA
Source organism: Conogethes punctiferalis (assembly GCA_031163375.1). Taxonomy (NCBI): domain Eukaryota; kingdom Metazoa; phylum Arthropoda; class Insecta; order Lepidoptera; family Crambidae; genus Conogethes; species Conogethes punctiferalis. The sequence continues at coordinate 4,740,471 of CM062093.1, forward strand.
ATTAAATTGTATTATTTAAATACGAGCTTAAGTATGTAATTTTATTGTGTTTGTAATTGTGTTAGTCTAAGGGTCAATGTTTATCACAGAATGAACTTGATACGAGCGCCAGAGAGAATGTTAGTATTGTGTAAAGAAATGTGAGAGAATATCAGCTAGCTAGCATTGTGTTAGCTATGAGAGAAGGACCCATTAGAGGACTTCATGCGTACCATTTTACCAAGACAGCGAATATTATCCATTAAAATTATTAACTCTCCTCTAAACCTCGCAATATAATGTCAAATTTATTAATAGTAAATAATTCAAGTCAAAAAGTTTTAACAAATTTAAATGAAACTATGCATGATATGACATCCAAACTTAACTCCGAAAAAAGTATCGCGTGATAGAGTCCATTCCAAAAAAAAATATGTATAAAATTGCATTGTGTGTGGGTAGTATTTACCATGGAAGTATATACTTCCATGGTATTTACACTCACACAATGGAAAGTATAATAAATAATACACTGTAGGTAACTTAATTTATCAATTTATACCATAAGACTTCCAAAGAAAATATGAATAAATAAGCAGCATTCTTTACCTACATACTCGTTATTCGTTTCGTTTTCGGATTTCGCTATTATAATGACAAACAGAAAGTCAGATCATCAAGTTTTACGTGTATCCAAACGTAAGTTCATTGCTCTCAATACGCCGTCAACTTCAGTTCCTCCTGTGCTGTTGTCATTTTCGCATACGTCAAAAATGGAGGAGGATCGTCTCTTCGACGAGAGAGTTGCAATTCGGGAATCAGCTCGACCCTTGAAAAAATACGGTAGCACATGCAACCACATGAAAAGGAATGAGGAATTCATTAAACATGTCATGTCTAAAGGTGATACATTGCAAGGACTCGCGCTCAAATATGGTGTGACTGTAAGTGTAGGATTCCCTTCACAAAAGTGTTATTATGTTGTTTATTTGTGAATGTGCGTTGCGGAATTAATAATGTGTTGTGGACGTTGCTTATTGGTTTTAGATGGAGAAGATAAGAAGAGCAAATCGGCTATTCGCAACGGATAGTTTGTTTTTGAGAGAATATTTATTGATTCCTGTGACGAAGGAGTCTCCGTTTTATGAGAATGGGGAGCGGGTGTCGGAGCCAGCGCCTCCGAGCCACCGAGCCTCTATCGCTGGCATGCCCACAAGAGACTTCTCCCCCGGCAGCCCCGACGAAAAGAAGACTTTTGATGACTTTTTGAACAGACTGGACTCATCCTTGGCTGATATCAAGAAACATGTTGAAAAATCAAAGGAAAACAGTGAGTAAGTAACACTTTACTCTATTTTTCATTCCCTTCCAGTGTATATGAAAGTAGGTATGCCATAATTATCTAATCAGAATGTGCATGTTAGAAAGTAAGTAATGTAAATTAAGATAATGGCCAAATAATTTTAAGAAGAGAATATTCTAGAACATAAAAAAGCCCACAATTTTGCTTATGAATGTGTTGCTTTGTGTAAACAAATTATGAGACACACTTTAAAATTTTGATAATAATGTTTACATTGTCTCTGATAAGAATAAAATTAATCTTGGTAAAATAAACCTACTGCATGTTTGAATATCATGCAACATCATCAAGTGTTAATACAGGTATATAGAGTTCAGTAGTGTTGTTTAGAAAACATTGTAGGTACCTTATATTTCACCCTTGTCTCTAACAAAGATTTACATTTGCACTTATGACTATCGAATTCCAACCTAGTACCGATACACTCATACTAATACTTATATAGGAAAGATTGTCTTCCTAATTGATTCTAATAGAAATCAAACAAGCCCACCTATTTGCAAATGTCACAAAGTTATACAGAAAGTCTATGCTTTGTTTATGTTTGAACATTTCTAATTATACTTTCCGAATTTAAATCAGGCGCTGGGGATTTGTGAAAATGGGGTCATTGACCTTTTTTGCATGTTCCGTGTTACTATTTTAATTTTAAAATAAATAAATAATATAAATAAATAAATTCTCTATCTGTGGCCAATCTATTTCATGTTGCTCCTGCAACTTTCTTGATATCGTTCACCCATCTCCTGTGTGGACGACCCTGTTTTTTTCTCTTTATTGATTATAAATCAACTTATATGTAGTTCTTTAACTTCTGTGCCTCATCTCCTATATCTCTTGGGGTCAGCCCCCAGGAGGTCATTTGGCTGCGGTATTCTATAGGGTGGAGGTCCTTCCATGGGCAGCTCAATTCGAGCGAAGATTCGCTATGCCCTACTTCTCTTAAAGTCTGATGATGATGATGATACCATACTGTACCATACTACTGACATTTTATTTAAGTGTTAGTATCTTGCTATAACAATGCAGCATTATAGATGACATACTTAACAATACTCTTGTTATTATTAGATTCCCAAATATAACAAGAGTAGTTTTCATATTGGATATTCATTCATTGAATAGCAAATGATTTATTATAAGTAGCACAAAGTAGCACAGAATTGTAAAATGTTAAATAGTTAGTTGTTATTGGGAACAACTAAACTGACAGTATATTATTCTTATCATGTTTTACAGTCAATTTTTCAAGCTGTTTTAAATCACTGCAATGATAAGCAGTGGTTTAGATTTTTTTTCCAACCATTATAAAAATAATGGTAATCATTGGGCACTTTAGAAGCATATGGGACATTCAAGAGTTCATCTTTTAATTTCGTGAACTTCATGCTGTACATATGGCTTAAACATCCCGACTTCTTGGTCATCAACTGCAAAAATATTAGCCTACATATATAAATTTATTTGTCATAGGTACACAGGTGTACCTTTAAGAAAATTATTATAATATTCTTACATTATATGTTTTATATTCGCCTACTGAATACACACATTCATAACTAGGTAAAATTACCAGAAATTTTTGTCACTGTATTTCTAAGGATAATCATCATGTTTCCTGACTTCTGGACATTTTCTGTTCCTAAACTCGGATCTTAATTCATAGGGATGATCAGTTCCATAAGACGTGAGCAAAAGCGTCAGATCAAAGACTCGAGGACTTTATTGTCTCACAACATTGCCATTTACTCACCATGTTTAGTGTAAAAAAAATGTTATATTGCGTTTTTGCACGTCTCATGACTCGTTCGGCCAAGGTCGGCGCTGTCCGGCACACGCTACAGCACTTTCTACCGGCATAATCACATGACTTCCCACCACGTTTTAAGATTGCATAATGACGGGGCTCTATTGAATTCATCTGATAGGTAATTATACTCGTACTTCCGTAAATATTGGATTGCGTGTAAGGATGCGATGGCAACGCGCCCTTTAATATCTATCCTAATGTGTCGCATTATGCTTTATTTAAGACTAGCTGTGCCAGCGACTTCGTCCGCGTGGAATAGTTTCTTGGGTAGTGATTTTAATGACCCCCAGTGCCTGGCAGCTGGCAGCGGCGCGGCGCAGATCTCGGCGCGCTTTATATACCCGCGCAAACGTACAGCAGGCTCGACGTGATTAGTTAAATCGGCGTAACTTTTTTATTTATGGACCGATTAACATGAAACAAACACTAAATGTTAAGGGAAGCTTCCAGCAATATATTAGTGAAAACCGCATCTTAATCGGATACGCGGTTTCTGAGATTAGCGTGCACAAACATACAGACAAACAGACAAACCGACAAACCGACAAACAGACAAACAGACAAAAATTCCAAAAATCATTGTTTTGGGTACTATTGCATTAATAAAGGCCTCCCATAATATTTTTTCACAAATATCTTCCATGTACAGACAGCGATTCGTTAAATTTTTATTATATGTATAGAAGAAGAGCATTCAGGATGACCTCACTCCACCTGATGGCGTTCGTGAGGTCCAAGAGTAAAGTCGACAGGTATAATAGAACAAACCTACCGCGCCTGTCGCCCTCACCCTGAAGGCCCACTGAGATGACGCTTGACGCCCCGCCTTTCTTTAGGATTGCTTAATACCTACTTTCCGAAACTATTACCTATTTTGGTTTTGGTTTTATTTATTGTTTAATAGGAGCTTCGTAATGTCCCTGACACATTGTCTGATCTGTTTGCTTTATCTTGAAGAGTTCTGTATATCTCCTACTAATATTATAAATGCGAAAGTTAGTTTGGATGGATAGATAGATGGATGTTCGTTACTCTTCCAAGCAAAAGCTACTGAACGGATTTTAATGAAACTTTTCAGTAATATAGCTTATACATTAGATTAACTATACTTTATGAGAATATTCACGCGGGCAGAGTCGCGGGCAGCAGGTTGTGTACTCGTATTAGGTATAATTCTGGTGTGGCATTGTCAACCTCGAATCAAGGTTAAAAAATAAACCACTTGACTGAAGAGAGTATCCTTCGAATGGTAGAGTTGTGCTATGACTTGGGTTTGTATATTGTCATCAACGTTATTCTGAAGAATTCAAGCCTAACGCAGTTATGAAAATATACAAAACACCAATGGTTTCTTCTGTTCTGTAGCGGTTGCTTACGACACGCTAAAAAATTTGCTATTATCGTTTAAACAATATGATTAAATTATCACGCCCCCATAGTGACATCAAGTATCATTGATTCAATGTGAATGAAGGAACAGAGATAATGGAATCTGTTTGACGCACTTCATAATATAACGAATTATATTCATTGTAACGTTTCTTGTGATGCTACAAACTTATACTAATCTACTCGGTGTGATTTTTATGAAATTCACCTAGTTATGGAATGCACGTATTACCTATTCTTTAATTAAATAAATTTGATACAGCTCTCTGTCTAAGCCTGGTTATATTGACGATTTTTAATGACCACACTGGCGCTGTATAAACGCGATACCGCTAAGTACTATAAAGTGCTGTGTGGTCGTGCTGCAAGGGTGCGTTTCTACTGTATAAGCCCCGCTACGTGAAACTAACAAAAGTTATCCAATGATATTGTGGAGACAACTGCATTAGTAAAAACATTTGTTAGCTCCGCGCATAGCCGCTTTTGTGAATAAGCACCTTTAAACTGTTTGCAGCTTTTATTACTTACAAAATCCATTCATTTGTTTCACCTTGCTTGCCATCTTTACAGTAATAAACGTTTGAATTATATTATCCTTCAATATAAATTATTCTATCTGTATTTTTATAGTTGTAGAAGTGTTTTTGTCAGGCTCACGCTTTAGTGATCGATCACGAATCGATGAAGATTGTACTGTGTACCTACAGACCAAGTCTACGAAATATCAGCTGCAGACGAAAGACAATTACTTAGATATCACATCATTATTAAGCCATACTGCTCCCTGATAAACACGGGTTTCAAATCCTCTCGTTTAGACGTTCTCTTTCTACCCCTTCATTGACTTTATCAGATGCTTTTGATATACTGAAATCTACGCAGGTAAAGTCACTGATGATATTTAAAGGCCTACTCTGAAGTTTGTCACTGTTTTTCGGAATAAATACGTTATGGCTAATGCTACACTTCTTTAGCCTTAAACCGTAAACCTTATTTGTGTATGGGTATGAACAAGTTTGATGTGTTTCATGTAGTAGTGAGTACCTTCTAGTAGTCTCAATACTTTCGTGAAACTTCAGTACTACACTTAGAGTAGGCTCTCCCCGGACCAGGAGTGCCGGACGCTTGTCATCTGCTTGGCCAGCCGTCAGCCGTTCTTTTGTGCTCCCCGAATCCCTGCAAGTTGCTGCCCACTGGCGAAACAGGGGGGTTTAATGGGTATACCCTCCCATTCTGGAAGGTGTCGGTCACAGTCAGTCCCAGTCACACCAAGCTGACTCCCCCAGGAGGCGGCGAGAAGGTGCCGAATGTATTCCCCCCTAGAAAAAAGGTTCTATTTGTTCAAAATGTGGACAAGTAACGTTAAAACCAAATGTAACGGGGCACGATAGTGTTGGTTTACGATTACATCATACGCTGCCTTAACTAATAGCTTTTCGTCCGTACTGCCGGCGTTATGACGTGACGCAGCGTTTTGGGATCAATTGGCTCGATTAACTCTTCGCCAACTTCGCCAACTTTCTGTGGGAACGCGAATGACCTTCAGATATTTACGAGTACTAGGTTCCAAGTTGAATCTAGAATGTTCTACTCGTAGTACTCCATATAACTCGATGTGACACTTACTGTATAGACTTACATTCATCAAACTGCTGCAGAAACGCATAAGATTAGACAAAACAAAAATATTAGATTCAAGACAGGAAGGTTAATGATGACGAATGGCGTGAAACGACTGTAGAATACTCTAGTTCTAAATCATAACATAATATCTGGATGACTTTATAGCATAAACAATCAGACTAAATCCAACCGGGCCTTTCGTATATCGGCGGTCTATTATTAGCACTATGGTCGTATTAATGAACACTAAATGCAAAATGTTGCTACTAACTTCCCGTGAAATGTTTCAAGAAGTTCCTTAATCGACTCTGCCTTAGTCACGGGAATCATGATGGGACAAAATGAGGCGGTAATTTGTACTTTTTCCATCACCGCACGGAAAAGGACTAGGTACATTAGACACTGCAACTTGTCATAAACATTATTTACAAAAATATATTTCATTTCCTTAAAATACGAAATGAAATGAAATGAAAAATATCTTTATTCAAGTAGGCTTATGACGAGCACTCATGAATCGTCAAATAATGCAAGTACAAACAATGAATCTACCACCGGATTCGGAAGGTCGTTTTCTACCGAGAAGAACCGGCAAGAAACTCGATAGTTACTCTTTTTCATCGCCAAAATTCTTTCAATTTTTGTATTACAACGTTTATAAATAAGAAAATGTAAACTTATACAATGCAAAGCTATAAATTGATTTTATACAATTCAATAGGAGTGTTGACTAAGAATCTGCAATCCAAGGAATATACGGATATGAAATTAAAAATAAAAACTGAGCGGGCGGAAAACGATGTTGGGGGTTCGCTCGCACGCAACTATGAAACTAAAAACGTAAATAGAAGGAACAAAAAGCGTGCACTGAGTCACCGTGCCAACAAATTGGACCATTGCAGCGGCACAATTCCGTTTGGCATTTAGACCGAGTGCACTTTAAGCGATGGTTGGGACACTGCACTCTAGGGAAGAAGAGAATGTATTTATTTATTTATTTGTCGCCAAGGGAGGCCTCCCTTGGCGACTGCACAAGGCCATCCGAGGACGCGTGCAGACTAATGATGATGTATGGTTTTTTGGCTCAGCATAAATAGGCTATAACGGTACTATATTTACCATCTGACTACACATACAAGTAGGTACGAAAAAAGCTCTGAGAAACTGAAAATATTTGTTACTAGCTGTGCCGGCGGCGTCGCACGCGTGGATATCGGGTTTCAAAAATAACGGACTACCATAATTCCTAAATTTTAAGTTAGATCTCTTGCAATACATTGGTGAAAACCGCATTCAATTCCATGCAGTAGTTTTTGCGTGATGTGCGATCAAACATACAAATACAAAATTTTCCCGAACAAAAACGAACAATTTCGAAGAATAACGAACATACAGACAGACAGACAGACAAAAATTTTACTGATTGCATTATCGATCACTAATCACCCCCTGATAGTTATTTTTAAAATATATTTCATGTACAGAATTGACCTCTTTACAGATTTATTATAATAAGTATAGATGCACTCTACAGCCTCCATAACTACACCACTCGACTATTTCATTTACAACGTAGTTACGTTGTGTAAATTATAATAATCACCCTTCTGTAACCTTTAGAGGCATCGTTTGTGTACAACTGATAACGTTACAACTTAATGAAAATATCAACTCAAGAGCACTCCATATTGATTGACTGTTTGGAGTTATTGACTGTTTAAAAGCATACATTTACATATAACTTTTAGATATTTCCAAAATTCGTGGTAAACAGTTTTTCATCCTACATTCACATCGTACATCCTATTTATTATTATAAATGCCAAAGTCAGTTTGGATGGATGTTCAATACATTTTCACGCGATCCTAACTAATAAAGAAACTTAATATGCAACTTCATGATCATGACAAGAATCTGATGATGGAGTTAGTAAATAGATAGGTAGGTAGTATGATTTTTTCGATCGTAGTCTGACTATAGCTTAAATTTTTAGTAGCTCGAATGTTCCTATCCCACAAAAACCAAGGTGAAACACGCGATGAAGGTTGAATGGTACATAATTAAAATGTCATAAAGCTTATTTTCTTTTAACCGTATTTATGTTTGGAAAAAAACAAATGAGCAAACGGAATATTTGTTGGAAAGCATGTGACCGCTGCTGAATTTATCTACCTATTTTATATGTAGGTATTAGGTACGTAGATATATTCTAAACGTTTCAAAACCAATGATCAAATTTTGATGAACAGAGAAAACACAATAAATCTTTACATAACATCAGCTTGTAAACGTCCACTGCTAGATATAGGACTCCCCCAAAGACAATAGGGACGTTTCCAGGGTCAAAATAATTACATTGTATTTAGTTCGTATTTTAGATTATAAAAATATATTGGACATGTATTTTTTCATTTGAACAAAAAATAATAAAGACACAAGGCATCAAAATGTAGAAGTGGGGGTATTTGACGTCACTCAGCGGCAAAAAAACTCCCACTCTTTGACGTCAAGCGTAATTTTAACGAGCTATATCTTGGTCTAATTTACAAATGAAAAAATATGTGTCTTTTATTTTTTAACAATCTAAAAGACGGGCGAATTACATTTTTACGGAAATAGACCTATTGTCATATGAGGGATGTCGCCACCATTCTTGGCAGGCGGGTTGGCGACAGCAGTAAATTGTGTTTGTACCCAGATGTATGCTGATGCCCGTTTCCTGATATTCCCTTAGTAGTCTTTTAAGACATACCTACAGGAAATTAGATGGAGCGATCCTGTTGGTAGATCAATCACCACCTAATGTGTGTACCTTATCTGTGATGAATTCGTATGAGAAATACGTACGCTAAATAAATATTTTTGTATTAGACACCAGTTTGCACATCCAGTTGCACTGCGAAAATCGATCTCATGAATACTAAATATTTAAAGGGTGGGTAATCTACTTTAAGACCGTAAACATCTCTGCGATAAGTTCAGTTGGAAAATTTCTTGACAACTAAGTAAACGGTTCATGATTTCCTGTATGAATTAGTAGGAAGAATTACCGCTCAGCCACGCGATACTATACAAGGAATAATTAATACATTCCATCAACGTTAATCAGTTGAACCTAAACAGAACTGTGTAATATAGTTTCGAATTGGTCTGGAATTGTCTATATACCTTAATAAGGTCATTACCTTAAGTATATATCTACGAGTATACTGCCGCATTTGCGATATGCCAATTTTAAGTAAACATACACTTGTATGTTTTACTAATGTCTACTCGACATTCCTATTAATATTATAAACGCGAAAGTAACTCGTGTCTGTCTGTCTGTTACGCTTTCTCGTTTAAACCTCTCAACCGATTTTGATGAAATTTGGCTCAGACAATCTTTAGATCCTGAGAAAGGACACAGACCTTTTATTGCGAACAAAGGGATGAAGAAGCACTTCTGTGACACACTTAGAAAATAATATAAGCTATCGTCACGATACCTTCTATCTATATGAACACACAGTAATTTGAATATTTAAATGGACATAGAAATAACGCCTGTGTGCTAATTTAACGTGTTAGCAATGTTACTGTAAAGTTCCATTAGTGTGTGAAAGACAAACAAACATTCATCCTACCAAACTAACTTTCGTTAATAATGGATTAGCCGTATCGAAAGGAAAACTTCAAGATACTCTTTTCGCGTCAATTGCTCCAAATTATGAATAAAAATTATAGAAAATGGGTACCTACTGATAATATAGCTAGCGTAATAGAACATATAGCAAGATGTTGAAAGTATTTCAATAAGAATACTTATGTCGTGCATCATAGGAACGTTTCTAGTCCTAAGTTACTTGATATGACGGGTCTTGTTAACACAGACATACATTTATATGGACGAGTACATTGTAGATCCGTTGTGATAACTTTGTTTACTCACCGCCTTTAAACCAATAACAAGGAATAAAATAAATATGGCCACGGAAATAGATTTATCTACGTTACAGCTGCACTGATAACATGAATGATAGTCTTTGTAGGGAGGCAATGTAAGCTCAAGTTTAAGCAGAGAGGTCTTGGACGTTTCTTGTTACTCATTACGAAAGACGCGACACACGATGCGTCAACAAGGATAAACAAAATCTAATTTATTTCTTAGTAACTAAGAATTTTCTTTAGCAATTGTCCTGAAGGTTGTCTGGAAGAGATCGCTCCCAGCGATAAGACCACCTACATTGTACATACAATATGCCTAGTATACTTTTTCCTGTAAATGTTTAGTTTTGTGCAATAAAGAATATTCTATCTATGTAATATTTATTTAAAATAGGTTTTCGTTGAATGAGGGATTTTGCCGTGGATAATTATAGTAATAAATGTCTTATTCAGAAACAATACTTATCTATCAAAACTAACAACACTATGCGAAGTAAGGCATTTACAATGGCGACCGGTACCTCTGCGTCCGCGCTGTAACGTTTGCGAAAACGGGTGTGAGTTATTAAGTTTTGATTGCCAACATAGCTACCAATATCATAATAACGTTCAGCCAAAACAAGTTCACTCCAATAACAATGCTAGGTCGTAAGTTCGCGCTCTGACGTCACACATTGTTGACATTTCGCTCGCCACCGACGATCGTGACTGCTGCCCGCATTCAAGCCTATTCGCCTGACAGAGACATCACGAAACATAACCATGAACTGGGGAGAAATGTCTCATTTGTATTACCTTGCTGTATTGTCCCACCCATCTCTTTGTTGTTAGTTAAACATACAAAATCAACTATGAATTAGGTAGGTTTGTAAACGTTCTGGTATCATGAACTGGTCCGTTTGTCGAAGAGTTGAGTCGGCATAGCGGTGGCAACTGACAGTTAACTGACCAGTTACTTGCCTGTTGCCATAGCGACTTGGGCTTGTCTTTCGGTTTCCATCAGGCGTAACCACGCCACTGTGTCGAGCTACTATAAAAAAAACCTAATGATATTCATCGTTATGATGATCCATCTGACGAATTTAAAACAATCGATTTCGTACACGACTTAAACATATACCGTGAACATTCGGTGCCTTATCCACGCCTTTACATTCGACAGACAATAAATGTAAAGTGCATGGCAGTCAATTGGCAAACATGAATTTATACAAACTGTCAGATGGGCGGCACGCGTCTACCGCGCATCGCATTACCCTTTTATCATTGGTAACTCTGTATACGAGTATGTCATAGCATTTCCAATTATCATGTCCTACGTTATCCTCGGAGCAAACAATGGAAGGAGACAGTCACGAGTCTTCATTCACAGGGCACTGAGCTTGTAATGTGCTAATGTGGGCGGCGTTAGGCGGTGCGCAAACGTATACACTGTTTTGTTTCGGACACGAGGTACCAGTGAATAATCGATATGATATCAACCACTCCCTTTACTTGTATACTTTGTGTCCAGTTATTTTCTTTTGTTATAAGTATAGATGATTAAAAATATTTGGTGTACCTGAGCGCAGGCGGCCAACCTACCTTCTTCTTATATTTGTCACAGACTTTCTGTACCGGAAATATTGGTAACGTTTATGAAACCAAATTTTGAATCCACCTGAGATTCCGATTTTATTTAGCTGATTTTTAACAGACTTCAAAAAAAGGAGGAGGTTTTGGAGAACTTTTTTTATACATTTATTAAGACATCATGGTGGTCCTGAATAAGTTAACAGAAGACATAGAACTAAAGTTGAAACACTTTACACTACGGGACTACTGCGTTATTTTGGTAGGAGATAATGACTTTTCCATCACAAACAACTATGTGAACGTTATCATAAGTCTAAGGGAAATGTTACAATCCCTAGTACATATTAATATAATAATATGTTTGCCTACTTATAAATGTATAAATTATTCAGCAATGTTTAACTGGAGAGTGGAAACCTTTAATAATTTATTCTATTTGGACGTAATGAATCACAATTATGCATATTTGATGGATTCAAACCGCCAATTGACATATGATAGTGCTATGTTTTCTAGAGTTACGGGAACGCTTAATAATAGAGGAATGTATAATGTGTTTCAAAACGTTAAACGACTATCTAATGAAATAATGTTCTATAATGAAAATTCTGACATAATTCACGAAAATATTGACTTGTGTAATAAAAATTCTAACTTAAGTAATGTAAATTCTGACATAAGCAATGTAAATTCTGACATAAATAATAATGTAATGGATACATCTAAAAAATCTGAATTGACACATGAATCCCAGTTTTTTCGTTCCCAATAATCAAAATAAGTACTTGCGCATCATGCATCAAAACATTGCTGGCCTGATTAACAAATCAGATGAACTTATGGTGTATCTGGACGAATTATCAGAAAAAGATAAAAGTGTAGATGTAATTTGTATCACCGAACATTTTGTCATGAGTGGGTATGAAAAGTTTTTGTGCATACGTAATTATCAATTAGCCTCCATTTACTGTAGAGATAATTGCAAGAGAGGTGGAGCCTGTATATTTGTAAAAGCTGGATATCAGTTTAAGCCTATTCCAGAGGTCACTAAACTTTCCATGCCGGGCATTATTGAGTGTTGTGCGATCGAGTTGATCGAAGTAAATACAATAATTGTATGTGTTTATAGGGTACCAAAAACGAAATTTATTAATACATTTTTTTGTAAGTTAGAGCAATTATTAAGACTAATAACAAAGAAGAAGCAAAATTGTCACATTGTTCTGGCAGGTGATTTTAATATTGATGTTTTGAAAAATAACGACATTACTTTGGAATTAGAGTGTATACTTTTAAACTTTAACCTAAAACTAGCAATAAGAGAGCCAACTAGACTAAGAAGTAACACTTGTATAGACAATTTTGCACATAATTTCAAAAAACTTTGTGGGACGGAAGTGTTAGAGTTTGGTCTATCAGACCACACAACACAACTTCTTCATATTCCCTTGGAGCATCTGCCGCATCTCAAGTACTTTCGGGTAAAGAGAAGAGACTTCTGTAATGAAAACATTACTAAGTTCAGATACTGTCTAAAACAGTTGTCATTTGCCGATGTATATAGTACAGAAGATGCAAACAAGGCATTTAATCATTTCATTGAAGACTTTAAACTCTTCTATGAGTTATGCTTTCCATTTAAACTGCTTACTATATCAACCACAAAAAAGACTAAATGGATTTCGCGGGGAATAAAATTATGTAGTAAACGAAAACGATATTTATTGTGGAATTCGAGATTGAACCCAACTAAAACCAATAAAATTATTTATAGTAGGTACACAAAAATATTTAAAAGAATTATAAAATTAACACAAAGAGCGCAAAACGATTTCTCTATTAAAAACTCATCCAACAAAGTCAAAGCTTCTTGGACAATTATAAATAGCACGAAAGTAAACAGACTTAAAGACTATATACAAGAAATAAAAATAGGGAATGAAACAATATCACATCCACAAAGCATAGCTGAACTGTTTAACAATTATTTTGTGGATAAAATTAAATCAATAGAGGGATCAGGCATCAAACCTAGCAAAAACATACACAATCAATTAAATTCAATGTTCATGACACCGAGTTCACCATATGACATACTTAATATAATAAATAAATTGAAAAGTACGAATAGTGAAGGATACGATGGAATATCAACTAAGATAATAAAAAAAGTGGGTGACCTAATAAGCAAACACTTGAGTCATATTCTTAATCTATGTATTAGTGAAGGAAGTTACCCAGAATATCTAAAAACATCTGTGGTCAAACCTTTACACAAAAAAGAAAGTAAACTCATACTTGAAAACTATAGACCTATATCGCTAATACCTATTATATCAAAAATCTTTGAGAAATATATTTCTAAAGAAATATACTCTTATTTAGAAAAATATGACATTATCTGTAAGGAACAAAATGGCTTTAGACAAAATAAAAGCACGTATATGGCAATTTTCGAATTTTTGAATAATGTAATACCTAATATTGACATTAGAAATCCCATTTGTACTATATTTTGTGATATGACTCAAGCATTTGACCACGTAAAGCATGACATACTAATAGATAAATTAATATCATATGGCATTAGAGGTAACATAGCACAATTAATAAAATCTTACTTAAGTAATAGAAGGCAATACACTTCGGTTGCGCGTATTAATACGAACACAAAAATGGAGGAGGAATATTTCTCCCGTGAAAGGATTGTTGTCTATGGAGTGCCTCAAGGTAGTGTGTTAGGCCCTCTACTATTTATAATTTACATAAATGACCTCCCGCTGACAACTGACAACCCTATGACGCTTTTCGCAGATGATAGCACATTGACAATAGCACGTAATCAAACTGACAATTATAAAAACAAAATTAATAATTCATTGACATCTATAATATCATGGATGAATATTATTAATTTAAAAATTAATTTATCAAAGACACAAGTAATGAAATTCCGACAAAGAACAATAAACTCACCTGACGTAGATATAACTTATCAAAACGAACATATAAATGAAGTTGACTGTGCAAAATTCTTAGGATTATATATAGACAGACAACTGAATTGGAAGAAGCACATAGAGTACCTTAGTAAAAAAGTAAGCAGTTCCTCTTACGTTTTATATAGATTAGCCCCTCTGGTAAATATTGATACTTTGCGTTTGGCTTACCATGGATTAGTTGCGTCAAATTTGAGATACGGCGTTATCTTCTGGGGAAACTCCACTGATAAAGAAGTCATTTTTAAAATGCAGAAACGATGCATAAGAGCTATGTTTGGACTAAAACCAACAGATAGTTGTAAACCCTTATTTCGAAAGCATAAAATTCTAACATTTCCGTCTTTATACATATTAGAGGTAGTGCTGTTTGCAAAAGCAAATCCACAACTATTCCCAATAATATCCGATGTTGTCAGCAGGAATCGACGCGACAACATAAGATTATGTGTGCCTGCCTCAAAGACGGCACTCATGAATAAGAGTATTTTATGCATGGTACCTAGAATTTATAACACTCTCCCCCTGACATTGCGAAAATTAGAATTAAGCGAATTTAAATGTAAAATGAAACAAATACTAATCAACAAATGTTATTATAAATTGACGGACTTTTTATGTGACAAAAATATTGATTGAATGATATTATTATATACGTAGTCTGACTTTATATAAATTTGTACACCGTAAAGGTACGACATGTTGAAACCTGTATTATTGACCTGACATCTATGTACACATGTTTCGAACAAATAAATTATCTTTATCTTTATCTTTATCTTGTCCCGTCGCCAGGTGGAAATCCAAAGAGAGGCCCAAGACGCTGCGGCAACGTATAAGTAACCAAAATTAATCATATTTCTGTTGCCACCGCCATGTAGCACCATAAGATTCCGGCTGAACCTGAAACGCGACCGAAGTAACTTCTCGGGTATTTCGCCGAGTGTACGGTGGTCGCCACGCAGAGAGCTCACTACTGGCTGAGAAGCTAAAAAGTAAAATTCTCAAGAAGTCTCTCAGTCGACTCCTAGTAAATTTACGGATTTTTTTTTATAGTAGCTCGACATAATGGCTTCCCTACGCCTGTTGGAAAGCGAAAGAGAAGCCCAAGTCGCTGTGGCAACTGGCAAGTAACTGGTCAGTTACCTGTCAGTTGCCACTGCCATGCCGGCCCAACCCTAACCCCCCAGGAGCTCCGGAAACCCTACTACCCTACCCTACCGGTAGAAACACGATCTGGAGATCATTTGGCTGCGGTATTCTATAGGGTGGAGGTCCTTCCCCGGACGGGCAGCTCAATTCGAGCGAAGATTCGCTATACCTCTCTAAGAAGATTAAATGAAGCGGAAATTTATATTATTTTCTGTCACGGAATCTTGATGTATGATATATGCAGTAATAAGACGCTTACTAGTCAGATAAGAGCATTTGCTCGCCCACTATTGGACCCGTTTGATAATGACGCACTATAGTAAGCACGGTTACTGCCCTCGTTATATTGATGTCGTTATGTCACGCCTTATCAGCCGACAGTCGACGAAAATATTCGCTTGGGACTGTGCGTTAATTAACTGTTTGCTGTCTAAATAGTAGACTCGTTTGACATTTATCAGCGAAATGATGATGAGGAAAACAATCATTAGTAAAGTGTAGCTACTTCTGAGATAGACCTGTCGAACAGACACTTATCAACCTGCCTTTATCTTTCCAATTACCCCTAAAATATAATAATGATAATAGATTATATGCATTGGACTTGGTTGAAAACTTGAGGTTTTAAAATATCACATAGAAAATGAACTCTTTGGACATCTGGATCTGGATAAATATTGTGCTGAATTTTTAAAGATGGGGAATACAGGCAGCTCCCTATCACGCATCATGCTAGATGAGACCAAGTTGACAAGACGAAATCTTAACTAATATTATAAAGCTGAAGAGTTTGTTTGTTTGTTTGTTTGTTTGTTTGTTTGAACGCGCTAATCTCAGGAACTACTGGTCTGAATTGAAAAATTCTTTTTGTGTTGAATAGACCATTTATCGAGGAAGGTTATAGGCTATATAACATCACGCTGCAACTATTAGGAGCGAAGAAATAATGGAAAATGTAAAAAAAAAACGGGGGAAAAAATAACTATTCCACGCGGACGAAGTCGCGAGCACTGCTAGTAACCAATAAAAAGACGTTCTGATGGCAAATCCCTCTTGTAAAAGTTTTCATCGACGATTATTTTGGCGTTTTGTTACGTTGGCGTGTTATTTGTTGATCCGATCAGATTTCCTTGCTGTTATAATCGCGAAACACATTTTTATTTGCAATTATAAATAGAACCCCACCCCACCGTCCCTCCCTTAACACCTTCTAAACTAAGACAAATCTGCGAAGATGTTTAGTCATCATCAGTTTCTTTCTAGTTTACTGCTCGACACAGACATGTTTTGTGACGAACAGTAAGTATTCGAAACGAAAGCTTCGAAACGTACGAACCGTTAAAAATAGAATATGTTTACGGTAATTTTTCATAAATATCCTTGTTTATTCTATATTTTTCGAGTTCTATTTAGGCACAACACCGATATAAGTCCGCTCCATCTATCCGCACCTCTTCCTGTTTTGCTCAGCTAAATCTGCTTGAATATTATTCATATTGTAAAAATTGTGTAGATACAACATCGGGAAATCGTTATTCCTTCCTTGATTGGAGTGGTTGTGTTGTAAACAGACAATATTATCATAATATAAATTGCATTGATATATATTGATGATACTCTAAGGCAGTCTTTCTCAAAGTGGGTGAAAAGGCCCCTTTTTAGGGTTCCGTAGCCAAAATGGCAAAAACGGGACCCTTATAGATTCGTCACGTCTGTCTGTCTGTCCGTCCGTATGTCACAGCCAGTTTATTCCGAAACTATAAGAGCTACGTTATTAAAATTTGGTACGTAGATGTATTCTGTTAACCACTATAAGATTTTAAAGTAAAATCAGAAAAAAATCCAAAATTTTTGGGGTTCCCCATACATTTTGATTTTCTATTAATAAATCCTGCTTTGACAAACAGGAATCTAAACCGTTGCAATAAGGTACATCCTGTCAAGAATTGTAACGGAAACTGGACGGTTAACGCGGTGACTCGGTGGGAATAGGGTTGCCACTTGCATATCTCGGTGACTTTAGCACTTTAAATTCTTAAATACGGGCATAGCCAAGGCGGTCTTGTCATCACCGGACTGCGGAGGAGCGGAAGGCTCCTCTGATGTCTACTAACTTTCTTTGTATTCATGTTTATCTACTGTGAATGTGTATTTTAATTTAATTTTAATAATTTGTTTCTTTAGATTTACGCAGTATCGAAAAACACTTTACTGATTTTTTTTTAAATCTATTTATTTTGCTGCTTTTACAATTCATTCCTCATTGTTAAAGAGTAGCTAAAACATTGAATGACGCCGCTCCCGTAACTGCCGTTCTGAAAAAGACAAACGTGCCAAGTAATTTTATGTTATGTAAGAGAATCTCAAGTTTTTAACATTTTCAAACTAAATAACTTCCTTAGTTTAGTTTTACGCAAAAATAAGGATAAATTAATAGAATAGAAACGTAGTAATATGTTTTGGAACCTTGGACATCCCTACGTGCGAGTAATATTCCGCCTCTTGCGATGCTAAAAATAATGTTTCATCGAGTATGAAGATTGCTTAATCAAAGTCTAGGATTACTAGCAGCTATAGGCTATAGTTAATTATTGGTTTCAGAGAAAAAAAGCATAGATTTATAGGTGATTTTCCTATGCTTTATTATACGTACAATAGTGTCACGACTTCTAAGAACAATAGATTTTTCTAGATTTCTGCTTGGTGCCACCCTGAAAGGATTCGTCATCGAATCGTTTACGTTATTATTCTGATTAGTGTACTTTCAGTCCCTACGGATTCCCGCTACTGGTGTTCCCTAAAGAAATTCTCTAGTTTCATACAAAATAATACTAAACGACTCAAGTTGATACATGTGCGCTGTCCCACACACCACATCCCCTTCTGGGGGAGTCTGTGACTCACACCTCCCAGAATCGATGGGCATACCCACACAACCCCGCTGTCTCGCCAGTGAGCAGCAATATGCAGGGATACTGATAGCATAGAAGTATGCGGCCGCGTCCCTGCCTGTTCTGGCCTGCAGATAACAAGCGCCCGGCACTCCTGGGGAGACTCTAGGGAGGGTAAATACCCCTGGCTCCGGGGAGTGATGGGTAGATACGTCACTGGCCAAATTCTTCGATGTCGAATATGACAGGGGATGTAAGGAAGCGACCTATCACCTTTTCGCTTCAAGCCATCCTCACCTGCCCGTGGTGCATCCTGCCGAACAACAAACGAGGCTCTGGCAAACCGACTGGTGGCGGTAAAACCATCACGATAGAAGGCGTAGCTAAATACCACAGGCCGATGACGGGCAGCAGCGTCACCGGAGCAAGAAGCTACTCCATGCGATCGCCAACCCGCCTGCCCAGCGTGGCGATTATGGGTATATCCTCCAGAAGTTTGCCCTAGGTGGCGAACAACTGGAGAGGCCTATGTCCAGCAGTGGACTGAATAGGCTGATGATGATGATGATGATGAATATGACAGGAATTAACCATTTATTTATTTATTGGCTAAACAATTACGTTAATTTGACAAATAACTACAGTATTCGAAAACCACTGAGGTTTATATTGATACTGCCCCTTATTAATTATTCTACCCCTTGTCTACTATCGAGTATATGCCGTTATTTAGCAACACTTGTATTACAAATTCTCACTGTATGTTATGTAGGTGCGTAATAATATGGCAGTAGATAGTAGATATTGATTATCCCAGTAGCGATGGAAAAAAACAATATATTAGTCCCATCGGCGACCACTATGACCTTTAACACTGCAGATAACACGAGCCAATATAAACCTTGTACGTTCTTATCACGCAACATAGTATGTAATTATCAAAATAATGGCGTTTTGGGGAATGTTGTAGATTAGGAGCATTTTTATGAGTTGCTCTGTTGATAATATTATGTTAACAGAAGATTAAAATGTAATTCCTGCTATATTATGTATTTTTGATTATATTAAATGGAATTTTCTGATTGAAAAGATTAAGATACAACTACTACCTACTTGTATAAATTCATGGTCACTTTAAACAATCAACAGCCTTCGTGCGTCCATAAGTCGCGCAATATACGTCTATTATCCGTAAGGTTTAAAATAGGATCACCCCATTTGAACCCGTGGTTGTCGTAGAATAGGTACGTACCTACGACTAAGGAAATATCAGGAAACGGGCAGCAGCGTTTACCTGGGCACAAATTAAACGTACTGCGATTATCAAGCGTATTGACTAAGGAAAATTCCCCCAAATGACAAATAGCGTGCATTCTTTTGACACATACCTTTTCCTTGATTACAGGTTCGTTAAGGAAATCGACGAAGACTTCGTGAGACACCGTCCGATGGCGCGGCTACGTCAGTCGGCGTCAATGGGCGCGTCGACGTCGTACAACGAGGTGATACCGCCGCCGCTGCCGCCGCCCGCCGCTGCGCTCACGCAGGGCCGCCGCGTCGACTCGTCCCTCAAGCGGCTGGAGCGGGCGCACGACGACCTGTTCCAGTTGTAGCGGCCGAGACAGCGCAGGTACTGAAGCGACAGCGTCAGGTGACGTCAGCGGCCGCACACTCACGCAGGGCCGCCGCGTCGACTCGTCCCTGAAGCGGCTGGAGCGGGCGCACGACGACCTGTTCCAGTTGTAGCGGCCGAGACAGCGCAGGTACTGAAGCATCGGCGTCAGGTGACATCAGCGACCGTACATTCACGCAGGGCCGACGCGTCGACTGATTACTTTTAGACAGCGCTGTCACTAAACGACTGTCAGTGCCTTTTTATGTCACTACCTGCACTACAACCCTAGCACGGTCGGTTCATCATCATCCACTGCTGAACATTGTCCCCAATGACAATTGTCATTTGGGGGTTTGCCTTAGTCACCACGCTCCGAGGGCGAGTTGGTGACCGCAGTAGGTTTTATTTGTACCCAGGTAAACGCTGCTGCCGGTTTCCTGATATTCACTCAGTCGTCTTTTACGACACGCACTGCATGAGATGGGGTGCTATTCTAAATCCGAAAGCCACACGGACAGTTGTCATGAACACGCGGTGCGTCTATTCAATCCGACAGTGGCTGAAACCGAGAATGCATGGCTGGTTGTAAGTCTGTAGTATGCCGACATTAGTTCTATACCGTCTACCGGGTATTGTTGCTAATATGACCTATCCAGTGATATGCTGACAGTGGACTGCTTTTTACCCGCCTGCCAATGAAAGGCGGGTAATGTTTTTCGAGAGTATGTATGTATGTAGGTCTATTTCTTAGGCATGCTCTACAGCCAAAGCGGCTTGTCGGATGTTGACATGCGAGGTAGGTATTTCAAATCATGAGTGAGCTCGTGAGCGGTTAGGGGGGGTGGAGGGCATGGCCAGTTACTTGCCCGTTGTCACAGCGACTTGGTCTTCTCTTTCGCTTTCCATCAGGCGTAGGGAAGGGAAGCCATTAACTCGAGCTACTATAAGAAAAATATCAATTTCTTGTTCTCATTTCCAGGTATGCGCGGTTCCAATGAACGCGACGCGCCTGCGCTCTGCTGAGCGGCGCGCGCGCAGCCGGCGCGTGAGGTCACACGACTGATATTAGATTAGACACGGACCTAGCTAGGTATCCAATGAACGTTGTAAAGGTACGCGTACACGCTTGTGGAGACTTGGCAAGCTTGTAGAGGCTTGCGAACGAGGTGTTTGGCGTGGCCTGTGTGAGCTTGCTAGAACTAGTTGGCGATCCGTATCCGGCCTTGTTCCGTATCCGAACTTGGTGTAAATGTACCATTATGGTACGCTTGCCAAGACTTGGCAAACATGCACAAGCTCCAAGCCTTTACAAATACTCGAGTGTCATTAACACGCTTGTGAGACTGCCGCAGATTTCCTTTGATCTGTGTTCTAAAACCGACACTGATCCGGATCGTCAACAAGTTCTTGAAACCTCTCGCAGGCCACGCTAAACACTCCGTTCACATGCTCGTGTTTGTAGAGGCTTGCCAAGTCTCCACAAGTGTGTGAACGTACCATAAGGGCTTAAACTTTCACGTACATTACATTGCAATCGTGGTTGCAAGCACAGTGTGCAAGCTTAGCTGTTGAAATGGAACACAGCGGAAACATCAAGCTATAAGTACTTATGTACTAATAATATATGCAAAGTGTAGGCATGGCGGCGGCAACTGACTGGAAACAGAGTTTTTGGTCGCTTGTTGTAACGGATTTTTTTTCATCAAGCAATAGGAAACTACTATGTTGTACAATATCTGAAACTGCATTTGAATCTTAGCTAATTATCGTTACACATTGGCGTCGTCAAAAAGGAAACATAATGGCGTAGTATGTAGATTCTTTGATCGCCGAAAAAAAGACATAATAGAAATTATATTGTTATCGACGCATATAACCGTCAACGGCATTTAAAGGGTTCACTCTTCTATCGGGCTATCAGGATTAGTATTTATTCACGCCCCGCGTCTCTTAAACAAGAACTTTTCACTGTTTAAATCTTTGACTGCCGACAAAACAAGACAATAGAAAACCTATTGTTTGTCGGTCATCGGTGACCACCTTGGCGCTTAACGTGTACAGTCACAAAAAGACGTATAAAGAAAGAAAGTAAGTTACGATCCACTAGAGTTGACCTATTGAAGTCAAACTTGTATGTAATTACCATGTAATAAATAACAAGATGAAAACGCGTGTATAGGACGCTTCAATATCGTCTACGCAATTTCGGAACGTAATTAACCCAAATAAATATTTGGCTGACCTGAAACTTTAAATTAGCAATCTACTGTAGATAAATAAATGATAATTTGCACGCATATCAATTTACATAAGAGTAATGAGTGGGATCCATTAATTAGATAAGCTTGATGAATGAAATTGGATGTTTTGTGAGAACATTGTGATATCTGGAAATTAACCAAATTTAATTAGCTAGCAAAGTTGAAATCCTAAATACTTGGTATGTGATAAGCTAATTAATTACATGGCATCAACACAAAATGCTTATACATAATTTCAATAGATTAAGTGCATACATTTAATTTCAATGATACCATTTGTGTGCATAACTTTGGGTTAGTTGAATAAATCTTGTATGTGCAATGTGCATCCATTCTTCAAAAGACGTGTTGTGTACGCACTCTGCTTTGCTCCGGATAAAGCATTTACGCCCCATTCTCTACTTCCCTCTACCTTGAAAAGTTGGGAGCTTGATAAAGTCATCTGCTTTCCATAAAGAAGTCCAATATGGCCAATATCAAAATGAATTTTAAAAAGTCTTGATAAAATTGCTCCGACGCTGCCGGACTTGTCGACCGATCAAATCAATTAGTTAGCACTGTTTTTTTTTAATTATGACTGTAACGATGAATCAGTTAGAACATCTTTTTGATTATTATAGAAAGATGGATTTGTAAGTGTACTACATGAGCTATGCAATCAGCTATATCTTGGGCCGTGTGATCTTGTATGAATGCCTAATATCCGACCTCACGCGCCCCACTGCTGCGCAATTTCAAAGTGATATCTATACAATATATAAACATAATAAACTATAGATAGATATTAGATAGTTAGATAATGCTATTATTATTAACCCGTTATCGTTAATTAAGAGATTAGTGAACAGACCCTTAGCTAACGATGATTCATTATAGGAATCATTTGTGAGCTTGTTTTCGTCAGTTTTTGAAAATACTGACCAAACGCAATTGGTTCCGAGGTAAATCTTGTTTTCTAAAAAAAATTTTATACAAGATAGGTATTGCAAGATTTGCATGAACCTGCAATAGGATCATCTACTCTTTGAGATTTACCTAGTATTAAATGCGAACAAATTATTGGATACGTGTCCATCACTTTCTAGGCTTCTAAAGTATTTAAACGTTTACATAAAAACGTTATACATGCGTACTAATACGGTACGCACCATTGTATACTCAAACAGTTGTGGACACAACTGTTCGGGCAGTTTAGTAGAGATATTTCCGTTTGATGAGGTCATGGTCGGTTTTACGAATATTTATCCCAATTTATCAAAAGAAACCAAGATTTCAATAGGGACCGTGCACAAACAATAGGTGACAGCACTACGTAGTGTAAACTAGGGTAAAACATTCAAATTTATGACACCAGTTGGCAGCACCGTCGATGTGCACGTTCCCTTATAGGGACCGTGCACAAACTATAGGTGGAAGCACAACGTAGTGTAAAACATTCTGATTTATGACACCAGTTGGCAGCACCATCGATGTGCACGTTCCCTATTATGTTTGTCAACTGTTGGTCAACTGTCACAATTTAGTAGATCTATAAACAATGAGGTTTAACATATTAGGAGGGATGTTCATTAAAATCAATTTAGAAATTCTGATAAGATTAAACAAAGAACGGCTCGGTACCTTCTATACTTTAGTAAATCAATAATACCTATTGACTTGTATTTATTATTAGTAGGAGAACATCCTAGTTGTTGCAGCTGAAGATTTGTTACTAATAATGAAATATCCTAAACTATCCTAAAATTGAATAATGTGTATTTTAGGCGCCTGTAAAGTTTCTAACATTAGGTAACTTGTAGCAAATTGTATTTGGGATAGAATTTAGTGGAGATATTGCAATAACTATTATTTTATTTCGTCTTCACTTTGTTTTTGATTTTTGTTTATGATACCTTATATATTATTTTCGTTTCTGCGTTCCTGGGTGGATAAAAACATGTCTATCGTTACATTAGTAACGATTCCAGTATAATAACAAGCAAATAAAGTTATAGATTAGTGACTGTTTTTTGATGCCCAATTATGATGTATTCTTGTATCTGCCTTAACAGAAAGTGTTTCTTAGAAAGAAAGAAAGAAAGAAAATGCTAAAAACTTTTAATAAAATACCTAAAACAAATAACGAAAATATAACTCGCCTACAATAGTGACATATATGCTGCTATGAGGCTAAAGATTAAAGAGGCACTAAATATGTAATATCTTATTGTAAAATACTGTTGAGCTTAATAGAGTATATCAAAGTTATATTTATTATTTCGTGATCGTTTAAGACGCGAAGACTATCCATCTGACTATCCCTTTTGGTACGGACAGACGTGCTCATTATAAGCATAATATGTATGCTTCTGTTGAGTAATTAAGTGCTCATTAATTTAGGGGTGAGAGCCTTCCGCTCCCCCACCAGTCCGGTGATGATGACAAGGCCGGCCTGGCTATCATCGTAGTCATTTAGAAAAAAAAAAAGCTCATTAATAATGTGCAGCAAGATTGCTTGTAATGAGCATGCTTATTTCAAGTATGCTCACAAATCAACAGCCGTTTGATTTTAAAACGTATTACCTGAGGCACGGGTGAACAGGTTAGCTAATGAGCAATATGAATTTGCTTAAAACGAGCATGCTCATTGCTGATACTGATGTGAATAGTTGCAGAGTATGCTTATTTTAAGCAAGCTTATGAATATGCTTTTATAAAGCATTAATGTCCGTATCGAAAAAATTTATTACTTTGTCACTTTTCCAAACCTATGTTTAAAGTGTCGGAAGAGTCACTACTCTTTAGATATTATACCTATAGTGTGACCTATCTGCATACATTGATAAAGTCCATATATTGTTGCACAACTAAGATTATAGGGGCTCATACGGGTCACGGTTTTAAGAGGTTAATGTATGAGTGGAATCGTCATTATTATGTAAATAGTTTATCGGGTCTATCGTCATACATATTTGGTATAAGTATATCGTGTAAAACAGTTATTTAGTGTACCTACTCTAACATTTATGAGTATCATAATCAAACACATAATAGTTCTATTATCGGAACATTTTTACTAAGTATAACTAATATCCTATTTAGTAAAGTATCGTCGCAAATATATGTAAGTGTTATTTATGATAATACAGTCAGTCCAATGTAAAGTTTAATGTGTGTATCAAGTAGCTTTCTGTCAGATAAGTGTTGACTTTTTAAGTAATTGTCAATGTGTAGACTCATGATCGAATCACGTTGTTGCAAAAACGAATTGATACTTTAAAATAATACCTAATATTAACAGTAATGTAGCATACATAGACAATAAAAAGGGTGGAGTCGTTAATCAGCACAATTCTTGGCTTATGGACATAAGCCTCCAGTATAACAATTGTCATTTGGAGAGGATTTGCCTTAGTCGGCAAGCGGGTTGGTGACCGCAGTAAGTTCTATTTGTACCCGGGTAAACGCTGCTGTGAGAGGAGACCGCGTCCGACCGCGTCTCGGCAAACGTGGTGTAGGGCGCCCTCAGGCCAGGTGGAGTGACGAATTGCGCGGGACGGCTGGCAAGTGCTGGATGCGAGAGGCCCGGGACCGATCGAAGTGGCGAGCATTGGGAGAGGCCTATGTCCAGCAGTGGACTGATGTGGGCTGATGATGATGAAATACTGCTGCCCGTTTCCTGATATTCCCTTAGTCATCTTCTACGACACCCACGGGAGGAGATGGGGTGGTCTATTCGGATTTAGATATCACGGAAGAAAATCACACGCAAAAGCAATAATACAGTTTCCATTCAATCCGAGGCTCAACTCTGTGGTTCAACTCTGCCACAATCTGATTCGACCATTTCACTAACATGCATTATGTAGGCATAAACCTTCCTTATTTTAATAAAAATGTTGGGAGAAACATTACTCATGTTTGTTCTTGTCAATTTGGAATTTGTGTGAGTGTGCAATTTAAAACACATAGTTTATAAAAATGTTTGGCTACATTAACTTATCTAAGGGAAGTTTAGGTACTTTTAATGGCCGCCTTTAACTGGGAGAATAATCTCCCAGTTAAAAACAAAACACAGTTGTATAAACAAAGCTTTTTCAGTCGTAGGGACTTGTTAGTTAAAATTAAATGCAACACTTATTTTGCATGGAATCTGTCAAAATGTCAATAAAATAAATTTTCGATCTTCATTGATTAAATTTCATGTGTCTTTTGTTTTTTGCAGTGAGTATGTTGCACAGTCAAGTGCAGAAATATCTATCTAAACATTCACAAAACTTGTTCCAATAACGTTTTACGAACACCCTTGAAACATATTTAAAAGACTCTTTCGGTATATACTTATACATGTCTACATTGGAATCGCCATTTGGATGGGGTCTGTCTCAACTCAATAATATAGTTTCTACCGCATACCCCTTTTTATATCATGCCCCTTTATTGGCATACACCATACTGGGATTATTAGCAACGTTGATGTAGCCGAACGCGCGTGCAATGTGTGTCGTGTTCGTATAATAATATTTCAGTGCCTTGTGGTAAGCTCGTTACTTCCAATGTATCTTACTGTCTATGTAGCCGTCTTAGTCAATATGCTGCTAAATTCATTATTTTGTATCTAGATCTTTTCCTTTCAATTCAACGAAGCATAGTTACAATAGACGTACTAAATGAGGACAATATGAAATTGCATAATTATTTTGCTTGATGATTCTGGTGCTATATTTTGTTTTGTAAGCCTAACCGATCAGGTATACCTATTACATATAAAAACCAAAAAAATGTCGTTTTAGAAATTTTTCTCCAAATTATTGTTGTTACTATGTGTAAGGAATATGTAAAATAATGTATATAGTTGAATGTGTTTATATATACTTTAGTGGCTCTAACGTATAGTGTCCAGTCCATAGGTAGGTCCAATACAGTTTCTATTTAATTTGCAGTTTAGACTATATATGTATGTACGCTTTTATTTTTGTAAATTATTCCCATTAATTTATGCTAGTTGAGCTTTAATAAATAATATTTTATTACATGTTATGACAGCGTTTCATTGATATAAAGGGGTTCCCATTACTGGTTTTTGTAGAAAAAACCCAATGGCTTAAAATGTAATTAAGAGTATAAATAAACAAACTATCTAGTAGGGAGAGAGTTTGAACGAAACCGAGGAGAGGAGTATTCAAAATGTTGTTTATTAACTACAGGTCTGCTATATTTTTATTTTATTTAATAACAACTTTTTACTTTTCAATTAATCCGAAAGGTAGTATCGGATTTACCCGAGGAGCAGAAAAATGAAGGCATCTTTCAGAGTACCTTACCTACCATACCTATACCTACCTACTTCATGTATCCAATAATAGCTTGCGCAGACGAGGGATTTTTGTCCCCTAGAATAGATCGCTTACAACTGAATCCTTTAACGCAAACGAGGGATTAAAAATACCGCGTACAATAAACTCCCTGACTGACTAAAGACATGCAGAGAGCGGACAGGACAAAAGTACGGGGGAGTCCCCAAAATAAATAGAACTCGCGTAACTAGGTGAAGCACATGAGGAACTGAAGTCCCTCTGAATATTTTGCTTCAATAACCTGCACTTCTCTACATTTCAGGACAACAAATGATCGCACTCCGTGTGCGATTAGTTCGCGGTAAATACGCATCGGACGTCTTTCTCCGTCGCGGAGAAAAGTCTGCCATCTGCGTAGGCTATATAACTGTTATAAAAATTCCAACAGGAACAGTATTAAATAACGTATTTGAGTGTAGTAATCCCTAGCACTAGCACTAATACAACTTTTTTTAGTTCTACACGTTCGCACGGTTCAAAAAGCGAATCACTAATGACTGAAATGAAAATGGCTGCGTGCAAGCAAACAACTAACTTTGCCACCTAGTGGACGTTTTCAAAATTATGAACCGGATTCATATGTTGATAGGATGTTATACTATTTACGCTAAAGCGTGGAAGATCGAGTTGCCTCATTATTTAAGTTCTATCGAATGTAGGTACCGTACATCATTAATTAATTTAAAGTTCTTCTAATCAATCAAATTTCTGGTGCTGTTATTACGAGATTAAATTAATACACAAAGTCAATAGTAAAAAACTTTTATTGTAAATAAAAATATATTGTACCCGATATAACGTAAAATATAATTCGTTTAGAATTGTCTTAAACATATTTACACAAATTTGATTATTTACAATTATTTACTAACGGCCGAAACTACGAATGTAACAATGCTAGTTATTGGATCTGGCCAAGGAATGGTAACTTAAAATTGTATGAGCGTGCTATTACGGGCCTTTGGAAAGGTGAGCTTTTATGGTCAAAATAGTCTGCTTGCGATCCCGCTGGATATAAGTTTTGGTAAAACATCAGGCGTGGCTGATAAACACCTGATAAAAATATATGATTTCTAACACTAGAAGGAACGCGATGAGATAATTAATATTCAATGTAGGTACGATTTCTGTAATAACTTGTGGCTGATGTTGTCAGGAGTCGTATATCGTACAATAGAAAATATCCCATCTTCCACTTGTTTGATAGTTTGGGGAATAATTATCATGTTTTTGTTTTTTATTAATTGTTAGATATCTGTCAAGATAGTTTTGTTAGATAGGTAATCATTTCGATTCGCTAAGTGGCATTAAATTTTTCGATAGCTCTGTTTTTGCACAGGGTGGTAAGGATTTCTGGGCTAAATCAGGATATCGTTAGGCCATTCCCATCCCAATCGCTCTTCCAGCGCAATTCAATTTAGTATCTTATCTACTATTGTATGTGCTCGTTTGTCTCATTCTGGATGAAGAATTGTTATTTATATTATGACCATGCTCACCACAATTTTACAATTGGGTTTATTAAATTTTTAAGAAAAAATTAGGACCGTGCCATTAATATTGAAAAGTTTAAATAATTCTAGGATTTGATTTTTGCAGATATTAAAAATTTAAGCAAAAATAATTAAAAAGTGTCACGAATTCAATGTTTTTCTTACCATCAGTTTGGTTTTGGTGGTCAGTTGGTTTGCGATTCTTTAAAATGTAGGTACTTTACATGTTTTTGAAGCTATTGTACGGGGGTATTGCTTTTATTTTCTCATTATACTTATTATACACCTATGGTTATACTAAGATATTCGGACACGGTTCTAATTTTAATTATTAGTTTAAACTTATCAGGTAGGTAGGTACAACAAATTAATGGACATTATATCATCAATCTCATAGTTACTTTTACTATTAAAATGGCATAGCCGCTATCAACAGATTTAATTATTCTTTGCATTGAAATATTTCAATGTCTTATGAAAAATTGCATAGGACATCAATACCTACATGTGATAGGTTGATTGTTTGATAGGTTTTTTAGCTTTGCATTCACAAATAATGAGGAATGTATGTAAATTCCTTTAATTTTTATTGATATGTTTATATTTAGACATCATTGAGATTATTATGAGTTAAACATGAATGAGAGAATGAAAAAGTCTTGTTTTTTACTTAATAATACAAGTAAGTTAAAATAACTAAGCTATGCCATTGTTAAAACAAAATTAATTTGAAAATCAATAAACGTTAAAGTTAACTTATCACATTGTTTGTTAATAATGTTACTTTGTGTTTTAAAAATATACATTACGCAATAGTTGGAGATTATCACAATTCTTAAAATGATCCATGTAACTACTAAAACATGACTAGTCTCTACATTGGGTGAAGTACATTTTTCGTTCTTAATACATTGGGTATTATTCCTAAAACTTAAGAATACACTTAAAGGTAAGATTTTCTTTAATTAACAAAGATTATTAGTACTTTATTAAGTAGAGAGACGTATTAAAATTCAGTCAATTGATATTAATATAAAAATTCAACTAAAATGGACTTTAGTATTGTTTGTGTACTAAAATATACATTATATAAATCAATATCACATTTAGAAACAAATTAATCGTTATATGTACACTTTTACGAAGTAATTTTATATAAACATTTGAGTTTTAATCACAGACGTAGGCTCGTCTGCATTGATAAATTCATTTTCAACATATTTACAGTGCCACTCTGGTCAATTTTCAATTGAAATTTATGATCGATTGCTATATCAGTGCCATAGTATTCATTCGATTGTAATTAAATACCATATAATACCATCTCAAAGTAGATTAACAGGGATTTGTTTTGATGTCAAATCGTTATTTAATTGACTGCTTCGTTGGTCTAATGGTTGCAAGCAGGGCCGCCTCTAGCCCATGTGGCACACGTGTGCAAACATTACCCTAGCGCCCCCTAGCAAGCGCGCGGTCAAAATGGATGGAGGACTCCATATTAGTATGGATCATTTATGCATCCGTGTGCAACGCACACCCTGCACCTGGTCGCAAGTGCTACCTGATGCCCGAAAGGTCCCAGGTCGAGCTATTTAAAAATTGTTACATACTATGTTGTTCTGTAAAGCAATTCGTTGGTAGCAGCCGAAGCCTGGAAGTTGGCATTCACCTCCTGCATCGAAATACACTTTGAGCCGCTAGGCTGCCCTGATCACTCTCCGGATCGTCTTATCGGATTATGAGACTAAAGAAATATAAAGTGCAACCACTTGTGTACTTTAATAGCCTCTTAGTCTACTTCGAGATGATCTCTCTGGCCGGAATTCGGTCAGGAAAGTATTAATTGACAACATTGCAAACTCTCGATAGTAATTTTATTATTGTTCTTTATAGTTTTATTGTATTAACTCTCGCAAACCTGACTGCCTAGTGACAATGAGCAATGCCTCCAGGTGTTTAACAAAAGTGGCAAACAACTGGAGAGGCCTATGTCCAGCAGTGGACTGCGATAGGCTGATGTTGTTGTTGACGTTGTTGTATCAACAATCATAGCATAGATTCATTAGAGCATAAATACATTATAATAGGCATTGATCAGGGGTGTAGCTACCGCCGACCATGGACCCCCAAAGTGCGTAAGCAAAAACTAATAAAAACATTTTGTGACAAATATTTTCCCTTCCTAAGGGCCCCTAAACAAATTTTTAAATGACCTCCCCCCCCCCTCCGCATTTTGCAAGATTATGTCACGCATAGCAATCGACCAGTAATTACTTTGAACATACAGAAGTATGCAAATGTACTATAAAATACTGTAATTATAATATTTACACATTAATTATCTAACGTTGGCATGTTGCACCCCTGTTTCCATGTTATTCGTTTGCTTACACGGCTAAGTATCACTTCTGTCCGCGTCCTAAGTGGGCGCCTCCTCAATTTCGTCTAAAACATTTTTGGTGGTTTCCTGAGTCCTGTTTAAGAGAAAATCCAAATCGTTGGAGATTTTGTTCAACATCCTATCAGTTTCTGGCGAATCATACGCTTTGTTCCACTCGCGGTTCACCTGCTCTATATCGGATTTGGGTTTGGGTTCCTCCTTAACTTCCAGAGACGGCAGTGACGTGCTCGAGCTAAACGTTTTGGTTTTCTTGAGACAGCTTTTGATTGGTGGGGATGGGATTTTGGAGATGTCCGGGTTTGATTGGACGCAGATGGTGCAGTTTTCTTTGGGGGTTTCGAATTTTTCGGAGTAGGGTTCGAAGTCTACGGAGCAGGTGAGGAGGGGGGCGGGCGTTTCGCGCGGGGGGGTGTTGAGGACGCCGAGCTCGAGGCAGACGCGCGCCATGTACTCGGGCTGCGCGTGGGGCGCGTGGGGGGGGATGAGGTCGCACACCGCGTGCGTGGTGGTCACGTGGCGCGACTCGTACAGGTGCGGGCTCAGGACTGAGTCCTTGTACTCCACGCAGCGGACGATGTCCGCGCGGCTGTCGGGCGTCGATAGTCGCCTGGAATTGAGCTTCTATTTAGTACTGGAATAGATGATGGAAAAGCTTGAATTGTTAAATAATAACAAATAACTCAAGACATGCCATATTGAAAGAAAGAAAGAAAAATATTGGGCCTCACAGCGCCATCTAGTTCCAAAGTAAGCCGAAGCTTGTACTATTGGTGCTACACAACTAATAAACTTAATTAGGTACTCTTTTTTTTTGGTAAAAAAATGGCCTATGTTCTGGCGATCCCTGACCAATACAAACAGATGTATTCATGTAGTACACAAATGTTCGTTCTGTGTGGTAATTGAACCCGCGACTACTGCTTGATTTGCTACTGGACGTCAGCCATTTTTTTTGGGGGAATCCCTTCGGACCTTAGGCTTTTGCAACGGGGATGTCAGCCAGTGTTAACTGTCACGTAATTGGCAACATTCTGCTCCTGTCCTCAAATTTCGAATCGGAATTCTATTCTACTAGAATAAATTTACCTATTTATTCTAGTAGGCGTCTCGAGGCCCGGCGCCCGCCAGTAGGAGGTGACAGGAGAGACAGGAGAAGAAGTGGACTCTAGCATGCCCACGCCGCCGCGGCTCTCCACCTCGCCGCCTTGCTTTATGTACACTGGAAAGCACACAAATCACCAATGTGCTGTCATCATCATCATCATCAGCCCGTGTCAGTCCACTGCTGGACATAGGCCTCTCCTAATGTTCGCCACCATGATCGATTTTGGGCCTCTCGCATCCAGCACTGATACGCATACAGCACCAATGTGCTGGATTGCCAACAAATGACACTTGAGCCATTGCTACATGCTGAGTTGTTCGAAAGATCTGTCTGACTTCATCGTTTAGCCGGAGTAAAATTACATTTAGCCTGTGCATTCTTGTACACATTGTCATCTTGTACTATACATTTAATTGCACAATACTTGTCGTATTTTAGTTCATGTCTCGCTAATTACCACCATTGGAATAATTTATAATCTGACTTCATCGTTTAGTTGGAGGAAATTCATATTGAGCCTGTGTAATTTTTTGCACATTGTCATTTTGTACTATACTTGTATCTATATAATTTGGCAGTAGGTAAATAAAATAAATTCATGAGTGATTGTATCTTAAGTTACTAAACCAGAACGGAATAGAATAGAATATTTTTATTTGGTACACACAAAATAATAAATTACACAACATACTTACAACTAAGTGATGTATCTCCAGCAGGCGAGTCCTGCCAGTCTCTGTGCGGGGTGAGCGACAGCACACGCCGCGCTGACCGCAGACACTCCTCATCCCGGATCACGTAACACACTAACATGGCGAGACCCTGCAATTTGTGATCATTGACAAAACTCATTAATAATGTAGACTCCAAAATTGTACCTTGCTGTACTGCGCAGTTTATAGAACTAAAGCTGTTTGTGTTTGAGGAAAGCAATGGGTAAATAATGAGAGCTGGGCTTACTAAATTTATGAGAAAATCTTAATGTTGATACATATCTACATACAAGATTGGTAAGCTTGAGTAACACAATCATAGGCTGTTGTTGCTGATCGTATTTTATTACGTCCCTGGACACAAGAATTTTTATTATTATATCACGTGGGTTTTGTGGCTCGGTACTTACATGATCTTATAATACCTACATACACCGTCACTATTTCATTGTTGTTTTGCTAATAGATATTGCTTTTTATAATCATAGTCATGTTGTAACGTCTACTGCAGACGGTTCACATAGTGCCTTGGATTTAACTTTTCCCATGGCTAAGTGATAAGAGATGATAGAGATGTATGCAAGATCGGCACACCTTCCTCGCAAGCCCGAAAAGGAAAGCCCGCCATGACAAATCAGAGAGGCGAGGAAGAGGCGAGGAATCGGAGGGAGAGGCCCTACAGATGGCGCCTCTTCCTTTCACTACCAATCTGCTAAGAGTGTAATGACGAAAAGAAGAAGATTTTTGGGCAGATGACGAAAAGAGAGGACTTGACCAAATCAGCTCGTGTACTCACATTAGCCAAGGCTGCTGCGGAGAGCGCAGCGACGTGGGCCACGCGCCGCTCGCCGGGCTGCGCGTAGATGACGCCCGCCGCCTGCGCGCCCGACGTCGTCACCAGCAGCACTAACGTGTGCCGAATCACTCGGCATCTGTGGAAAACAACATTTCAGAACAATTGGTGGTAACCAAACTAGGGGAGACCGGGTACAAAAGTAACAGGGGGCGAAAGGTCGCTTTGCCGCCTTCAGGTGATAGTCTTGTGTCCTGACTATCACCTGAAAAGAATTGGATAAATCTATAGAGCGCTTGTTACTTTCGACCCGCCGTTACTTTTGTACCCGGTCTCTCCTATGTACCTATTATTTATTACTTAAGCGGGACCAAACCAACTGCCCTGACACTGCCCGTGGTGCATCCTGCCGAATAACAAACGAGACACTGGCAACCGACTGGTGGCGGTATAACCATTACATTGAACACTACATAAATATATATACAACTACGTAAAAAAATTATGATTTCTACACTGTTTAAGTTAGAAAAAGACGAAGCGTCGATGTCGTATTCGAATTTGTTTGTTCGTTTTTGGTCTTCCGAATAGGGACGGTGCAGAAAGATAACTTACAAAGCCTACTGCGTTTTTGGAAGTTTGTAGTGTAGTAGTAAACGCTGACCTGTCTTTTAAGTAATTTCTCCTCTCGGCAGGAACCTTGTGCGTGATAGTTCTCAACCTTGCAGCAGCAGTGGCGGCCAGTGCGAGACAGAGCAGGGCCAGAAGAGCGCAGCCGATGGCGCACACGGCCTGCGCCGCCGACCCGATCTGCAGCGGCGCGCCGCCCCACAGCCGCGCCGTCAGCCATGATAATGTGCATACACCTGAAATAACAATACACTTCAACTTCCCGCATTCCAGACACAAAGTATATTTTTTTGTTCACTGCCGAATTTGGCAATAAATCAACAGCCTTGATTTGTTGTTTGCACTGCTGAAAGTAGGCCTCCTTGAATTTACGCAACATTTCGCTATCCCGGGCTTTCCCCATCCAGCAACTGCCAGCAGTTCTTCTAAGGTCATCCGCCTAACGATTTGGCGTCATACACTACGTTTGCTTAAAAGAATTTAACGTTATGTGAAAATATAAGATTACTAAGCTCTACGAAATATAATGTAATAAGTATAATGTTTTGTGATTTTAAAATCAGTGATTTGTTTTCATAGATCTTGCCAAAGCCTTTGATAGAGTGGAAATTGGACTTGTACGTACACGATGAAATTGTATATAAAGTAAATTTCATAGTAATATAAAGTAAATTTTATGAACAAGAATAATTACATCATTATATCATAGTCATCATTACATCTACAACTCAAATCACCTGATCATTCATCAAATTGATCTATTCAAACTCTACTACATATTAGACAATTTATTTACATTTTTATTAGCGATCAACGGTAAGATTTTAGGATTAAATATACTGATGATTGCATCGTCACACATCGATTATTAGGCGGTGTCGGGCCTCTCCCAATGATAATTGACATTCAGAGGGATTTGCCATGGTCACTAGTTAAGTTTTATTTGTACCCAGGTAAACGCTGCTGTTCGTTTCATGATATTTTCCTATAATCGTCTTCTATGATACCCATGAGGTGAGATGTTACTGATGTTTTACCAGCCAATAATCCCACAGATGGTGCCCGCTGCGCCCTGCCCGCCAGTTCAGCCTGCAGCAGCAGCGGCTGTGCGCACAACGCGGCGCAGCCCGCGCACCAGCACGCTGCACACACCCAACCCAATGCTCCTGGACACGCTTCCTCCTGAAAGTGACGAGATCGTTTTCGATTTACTACGATATAGGACTTGAGAAGAAAATCAGAGAGATGGACGGGGACGGGATCGATTAATAATTTTTTTTTATAGTGGCTCGACATAATGGCTTCCCTTCGCCTGATGGAAAGCGAAAAAGAAGCCCAAGTCGCTGTGACAACGGGGAAATAATTGGTCTGTTACCTGTCTGTTGCCACCGCCATGCCGGCCCAACCCTAACCCCCCACGAGCTCCGGAAACCCTACTCACCCAGAAACACGACCCAGAGGTCATTGGACTGCGGTATTCTATAGGGTGGAGGTTCTTCCTCGGATGGGCGGCTCAATTCGAGCGAAGATTCGCTGTGGCCTACCTCTCTCAATATAATTACAGCTGTCCCATTTATCACTGAGACAGTTTTTAACTTTAGCAATTTTTAGTTTTCTGATACTATGGAAAAGCAACACATGAAGAGATGCAATGTAGAGTCCAATAGAGTTCTAGGCGGTACAGCAAGTGGTAAGTATGTGTTGCAGGTTGGTCAACGGCCAAGCACGCGAGTTCGAGGACCGAGCAGGAATACGACGAATAGGCACTGTTAGGTATATGGTGCAAGTTCCTAAGACTTTTTTTTTTTTTTTTTAAGAGGGGAATGCATTATGCACCTTCATGCCGTCTCCGGGGGGAGGCGGCATGGTGTGTGGGACTCACACCTCCCAAAAGGGAGGGCATACCCACTAAACCCCCCTGTGTCGCCAGTGGGCAGCAAGTTGCAGGGACACGGGTAGCGCCGAAGCATACGGCCATATCCCTGCCTGCCCTGGCCAGCCGCAGATGATAAGCGGCCGGCACTCCTGGTCCGGGGAGGGCAAATACCCCTGCCCCCGGATCCGGGGAGCAAAAGAGTGCTCCCCGGGCGGACCTCGTGCAACGGTGTGGCTGCACCCACCACACCGTTACGCCCCTATGAGTGGATCGCGCCCCCGCACTCACCACTCGGGGCACGAAGGAGAGGCTCAGAGGGCATACGATGCGTTGTATGCCCTCCGGCGACGCCCGGGCCGGGGGCGGCGTAGAGCGGGCGCGTCTACCGCAGCCTCACGCTCTCTTTCCGCCGCCTCCTTCTGCGAGATCACTGTCTCGCAGAATGCGAGCATCGCTCGCCAGGTCTCCTTCGACGCCGTCATCTGCCGCAAGAGTTGCGGCAGATCGAGGTCCTGTGCGACAGTGACGAGGACGGAGCGCTCATTGGCCCAGGCAGGGCAGTGCCGAAGCGTATGCTCTGCCGTGTCCTCCGAGTCACTGTCGCAGTGACGGCATAGAGAAGTTCCTAAGACTAGCACAACGCGTTTCTGCGCTACCTTCATAGTGCGAACGGCTAAACTATAGAACTCTTTGCCAGGCTCCTTGTTCTCCGAGAGATATAATCTTCCGATGGGCTACAAAGTTTCCTTCTAGCGCATGAAAGCCGAGTCAACGAGTTGGGGTGGAAGTGACCGCCATGGACGAAATCGGTTGAAGATCATGATTTTATAGAAGGACCTTACGGAAAGAATACTTAGGGGCAGCGCAGACGACAGACTATCCGTGACGCACTTTTTAGTCTGTGATGCAATTATATGCAGTAACGCACACGACGCGCAAAAATCTGTCGCGGATATTTCACAGACTCAACGCACATCTTCGATCATTCTGTCGGCAGAGCTGTAGGGACCTAGATGCTCTTTTTAAATGTCTCAGACGCAGACTCTATCGCACAAAAAAATTGTCGTCTGCGCAGCCCCTAAAGGAAATAAATATCTTGAGTTGTTTGTGGACTAACCTGTCTCGTATCACACTCCAGCAACGTTAACATTGCTGCCGAGTGTGTGCCGGCAGTAGCAGCTTTCAGCAGGACTGGCAGCCTGGCCTTCCTGCCGGGCACCAAGCCGAGCAGCTGCAACGCCGCGGCCGCGAGACACATCGCCCCGCTGAGGCTCACTGTGATCTTTACCACACCGCGGAGATCCTTTTCGACGTCAGTCTGTGATAGTTACAAGAGTTATGCATGACAAACGTGCCGTGGCAAGTGGACGCGAGAAGCCCAAGATCAAGCAAGGTGGCGAACAATCTGGGGAGGCATATGTCCAACAGTGGACTGCGAAGGGCTGATGATGAGGATGAAACACTGTTTCAGATTGTCTCGGCCTGAGGAATTCCTGGAAAATGAGGGTGGTTGTAAGAAATTACTCATTTTCCGGAATCTGAAAAGACCTGGAGGGTCTTTGACGTATCGTTGTTTCTTTTTAAAATAAAAAATTAGGTAATTCAAACTCCCAAATTGGCAACCCTTTTCGTTAACGCTTTACGGGAAATGCCTCGATTATTAGTCTGGTCGCCGTTTTTAGTTCGTTCTCGCATGTTAGAAAACCTGTTTGTTTAGGTATATTTCACAAGGAATCCCTTTATTGTCTTGTTATATGATGTTGTTTTCATCATCAGTATTCGTCCTCAAAATAGGAAGATTTGTATCATCAGCTTGGCCTATAAAGGCTCTCATGCTAACTTGCGTTGTGTGCGTGTGTCAAAAAATGCCAAAAATAAAGAAAAGTTTATGATTTTATGAGGGTTGAAGGTGAAGGCCACGAAGAAGAAAGAATCTTCAAAAATTGCGTTACGTTATCCTTGAACGCTCCCTTATGATACGTACCTATGTCCAGCTCTCGCGTCACAGTCGTGGTGACACCAGTCCGTGGAAAGCTTTATTGGACTCTTTCACCTCTAAGGGTCTGTCCCACGGTCTGTCCGCACTGCGATTATTCACCGCGCGATTTTAATTCTCACGATTCTCTTTCCGTGACCGGAATCAGATTTTATACGCACTGCGAATAAAATTCCGTGCCTATTTTGTCATTTCGATGGAGTTCCCGGCTGAACCGGACGTGTACAATGGACAGAAGAAAAATTTTAATTTACTTGATACTACGGCGGCGGCGACGAAATAGAGCTATCAAAAGATGCCAAGAATACTGGATTCATCCCTTTACGGCACTGAGACCTATGAAATGATTTTTCTTCTTAAAATAGCAAGAGCTACGAAAATACAGTAAAAAGTTCTTCGGATATTACAGAATGAGTAAAATATCATTCGATAATATATAATTTCTTAGTCTCCTGGTACAGCACACTCACCAGCGTGGATCTAGCGATGGTGAAGAGCGCGTAGGTCCCGAGGCCCCGGCAGCGGCAGGCCACGTGCGTGGGCTCCGGGACGCGCACCTCGCACGCCTTTGTGGCCCACGCGCGGGGCTCGCCCGCCGTCCGCACGCCGCACGCCAGCTTTGACGCTGACGACAACGGAATGAGGGTGTTTCAAAATGAAATATCTGTGTAAATAGTTCCGTAGCCAAATGGCAAAAACGGGACCCTTATAGATTCGTCGTGTCTGTCTGTCCGTCCGTATGTCACAGCCAGTTTATACCGAAACTATAAGAGTTACATTATTGAAATTTAGTGCGCTGTATTCTGTTAACCGCATTAAAATTTTTAAATATAATCAGAAAAAATCCAAAATTTTGAAAATTGGTTCGCCAAATCACGCACAACGCGTTCCGCTTCTACTTTCATAGTGCGAACAGCGAAAGTATGGAACTTTTTTTTTATAAGCCTTCCCTACGCCTGATGGAAAGCGAAAGAGAAGCCCAAGTCGCTGTGACAACTGTCAAGTAACTGGTCAGTTGCCACCGCCATGCCGGCCCAACCCTAACCCCCCACGAGCTCCGGAAACCCTACTCACCAGCAGAAACACGACCCCTTTTTTGCTAGGCCGTGGCCGTTTCTACAAGAATTCTTGTATATCAAACATTGTTCACTCACCAACTGCACTGTAGTTATTGACGTGCGTATAGAGCAGCGTGACCGTGTGCAGCGTCGCCGCGTCGCCCGCGCCGGCCGCCGCCAGCTGCGCCTGCGCCGACGACAGCACGAACTCCAGCTCGCGCCCGCTCCTGCAACGCGACCGGCTGCAACCGCCATTGGCGCCAGGGGACGTAAGAAACAATAAAAAGGAAAATAATATAAGAAATTAAGAGCAAAGTAAAAGTAAAGACTGAAGTAGGTAGGTCTGACGTAGGTAAAGTAAATAATACGAATATGAAATGAGTGAGAAAGTAAAGACTGTAGAAAAATCATAGAACTTAGAAGTGACTTTATCATCTTCTCCATCAATAACTTTAAAGGGTGCGAGTTCTCTTAGCGCTGATGTTGAAATATTCCTGGTGCTCGCTCGTGTTCAAGATATAGCACTTAAGAGGTGGTCATCATCATCAGCCTATTACAGTCCACTGCTGGATATAGGCCTATCCAGTTGTTCGCTACTTAAGGCAAACGTCTGGAGGATATGATATATAATCGCCACGCTGGGCAGGCGGGTTGACGATCACAGGGCGTAGCTTCTCGTTGCGGTAACGCTGCTGCCCGTCATTGGTCTGTGGTATTTAGCTACGCCTTTCAGATGGTTATACCGCCACTAGTCGGTTGTCAGCGCCGGTCAACATCAACATCTTGTATTGTTCAGTAGCATGGACGCCCCTTTACAGGGTTCAGTAGGCTTAGCTAGAGGCCGAGTTTCCCCCCCTTGGTGATACATGGTGAGCTTCAAGCCCCTCCCTTCTCCTATAACAATAATTACCAACACGTAACGTGATTTTTTATGGACCCCCTTTGTTTGAGATTGTGGCGTGTTTAACGGACAGTCCCCTTTCCTTACCAGTCTTACCACCAATCAAAAAACAATTCCTGATCACTCACTTGAACTCAATAGACCTTCTCAGCGACGGCAGCCTTGCCGCCAAATTGTGGTACTGCACGGCAACAACAGACGCGTTGCCAGTCCTGCCGACCAACTCCACGCCAACAGAAGCTAGCTGCCACTCTTCAGTACCAGTCCTGGGTAGCAAGTCGAAGTGAGCCGCGTGGTCGTCCAGCACAGGCTTCGTTTTCACTGTGACCTCTTGCAGGCGAAGGTCGAAGTTGCTTCTCAAACTAGCTGTATCGACTACGGCGTTTTGGAGGTCGTAGATTTTCTGCGGAACACGTTAAAAATTAGACCCATTTCTTGTGAAGTCATCTTACTTATGCTACTTTATTCATCAGAGATATCCTAAGAGTTATACGGATGCGGTCAGCCAGTTCTTATACCTTTGTATATCGCAACGGATTATAAGAGTGAAGGAACAGACAAACTGGTCTAGTTAAGTATCTTTTTATGTACAAGTCTCCAAAGAGCTTGCTGTGGCCGAAAATCGACAGTACTTAGCTAGTTTTTTAATGAAGAAGTCGGTTAAAAGGGGCAAACGGCCTTGAATGGTAAGTGATCACTTCAGCCCATAGACACCGCAACACCAGAGTAATCACGGGTGCGTTGCCGGCCCTTGAGAAATGTAATAATTCTTTCACGCATTTCTCAAGGGCCGCTCTTGGAAGGTCCCTAAGTCGTATTCATTCGGAAAAGTCGCAGCTGAAAGCTGATTCCAAAGAACAATTGCACGAGGCAAAAAATCTCTATAGTCAGTCTTACCTCCTCATCCAAAAATGCATCAGGGTGCTTCAGAAGCGTGTCGTATATCTTCAACAAATGTTCAGCGCTCTCATATCGGTCTTTTGGTTTTCCGGCAGCGGATTGGAGGTATTTCAGCATGCTCCGAGAGTGCGTGAGCGGGATGGATCCCTCTCCGGGATGCATCGGGAGGGAGCGAAGCACGGAACCGTACTGTCGCGCCACTAGGGATACGTTGCCCCAGGAATATCCATACGATATCCGGTTGAACTGGAAT
The DNA here is from genome assembly GCA_031163375.1 of Conogethes punctiferalis. Lineage (NCBI taxonomy): Eukaryota > Metazoa > Arthropoda > Insecta > Lepidoptera > Crambidae > Conogethes > Conogethes punctiferalis. The sequence goes on from CM062093.1 coordinate 4,782,511, forward strand.
TTATTTTTGTTTCTGTACAATCTCATAAGATTATACATATATAAAAATGACTTCCTCGCTCAAACTCGAGAAAGACTGGACCAATTTGGCTAATTTTGGGTGGTTCTTGAGTGAGTGCTATATATGAAGGTTAAGGTCAAACATATCATATAATAACAACCTTTTATTTGAAGACGTCTTAGATTAGTTAAAACGTGAGTTAAATGAATAACTTTATATAGACTTGTCAGAAAGTACCTTCATAGATGATCATGCAGAAAGCTACAATTCTTAACACATGTCGGATTGTTCGTAAATTCTTACAGGATGACCCTTGAGTCCTACTGAAATGCCGAAATCGTATAATTTCGAGGGTCAAAAATGTAGGTAAAGACTATTATCTAATATGTTTCTTGCCATAAGTTACTAATGTATCTAATTATACCTATGGTACCTATATGTGGTTACCTGTTCGTAGATATCTCTTAATGCATCTGCTATACAGCCAGAGAAATCTGGCAGCTTCCACTTTACCCCATGTTGCCCAGTTTTTGGTTCGCAAAATCTGTAAGAAACAAATGACGGTTTTCTACATGAAAATTCATTCTAGCTACATTTTTGGACCAAGTTCTTGCTTGAAGAAGCCAAGGGAGCGGGCAGCAGCGTTTACATGGATGCGAATACAAGCTACTGTGGTCACAAAACCGACTGCTAACCGCGGTGACTAAGGAAAATACCCCCAAATGTCAAATTCAGGTAATTATTACAGTGGTATGTTTATGGGTGGCTATGCTATCGCATTGGGTTCAACTTGTAATGGTAGCATAAGGTTTTTTAAGAGATAAATAATAAACGTCGTACCTTGTAGTTTCCCCCGTATGCCCTGGAGGGCACGCGGCAGAGGCGTGGGCGCCGGGCGCCGTCTTGGGCCAGCGCAGGCCGTGCGAGGCGCCGGGCTCGCACGCCTCGTCGTTGGGGCCCAGCGCCCACATCGTCACGCCTTTGGCCGTGCTGCCTGCCACCGACGATACTTGACATCGAAATTCTCCCGATTTCTGGAATAAGAAATTCAGTGATCAATCGAGAGAGAAGAAGAAAGAAAGAGAAAATATTAACCTCTCATGACTTCTCATGAACACCATACTATGAGAGAGGAACTAAACCGTTTAGTACAACAACAAACGGTTTAGTTTGAAAAAACGGTCATTTGAAAAAAAAAATTATAAATGGGAAATGTAAGAGAAATTCTACATCTCTCATAACACGCTACAATTCTGCAGTAGTTATGAATATCTGATAATGCGTTACAAGACAAATTTTCTAGTTCTTGGAATAAAATTAAATAATGGTTGTTCATCCTAATGTGATCCTATGACAATTGACAACGCTTTGTTCTAAAACTTTGCCTTTCCTCTACAATTGCAGTTAGTACTTACCTGAACATTATAAAGTTTGAGCACACTTCCTACAGGGTACAGGTCTTCCCAGACCTCCCGGCCGGGCGCGAGCGGGAGGAGCGTCCTCTCGCGAGCCCAGCTGAACCCCAGCGCGCCGTGGTTCCTCCCCACATCCGCCAGGCAAGTGATGCTGACGTTGTCTCCCTGTAGAATAATTAGTTACATTTTGTAGGTCTAATGTGAGCACCTCCTATATGACAGTAAAGCAGCTAATGTAGACCACAAATGTTTCCACTTTCATTGGAATCCTTTTTTTTACGACAGACGGGCAAACGGGCTTGAGGGTCACCTGATGGTAAGTGATCACTTCAGCCCGCAACACCAGGGGAGTCACAGGTGCAGTCATGATTAATGGAAACTGTGCCGCGGCAATAGCTGAGTGGGTCTTTGATAATACAACAGTTTTAAATGTTAGTTCTCAAGTATTTCTTTTATCTATCATGTACGTACCCCTAAAACAAACTATTATTCTATTCTTTAATTGTGAGTCCTAGACGTTTTAGACTTATGATACTAAGCTTTCTGCGTCGCTTTGCAAGGTCTAAAACGAGAGTATGTTAGAGGGTAGGGTAGATGACTCAAACTTCTGACACGGTAGCCCGTGCGGTATCGTAGATATCCACGCTCTAGAGCTTCTTCGAAATTCTTGTGAATTATTGATTCTGTTACCTTGTTTACAGTAAGGGTAGACGGCACCAGGTGCAGGTCCGGGGGCCTCAAGACGGAGAGCCTCAGGGCCCTGCAGCGCCGCCGGCCCGCGTCGTCGGCAGAGCAGGACCACTTGCCGCTATCGGCGGCCTGGGCCTCGGAGATTCCCAGAACTGACATACGCCGCCCGAGTGCATCTTCTGCCACTGTTCGCGTCCAGATGTCCCTGAAATGTGGATGGGATATTGTTTGCTAATGAAGGATAACGAATTTCTGTTGACTTGTCTTTCTACGCCATATTTCCGAACGAAAGAAAGTTTGCCGGGTAGACCGATAGTAACGGCGACAAATGGCGCCATACGCCGGCTGCTCCCATACGCCTCAATTTTCAAGAGGTCACAGGCAGGCCACAGCAGGACAGGCAGCCTTGATATGCTAAGGTGGATGCAAAAAGAGGCCACAAGAATCACTGATCCGTTGTTCTGATTCTATAAAAGAGGTCACGGAGAATAGTGTACAGCTCTCAGACAAGCTGATGACAATATGGTGCGGAAGCAGTTCATCAATCCTTCTACCAAGGTCTTATCAAATCGGAGAATACCTTTAGTAATGCAGAAAACAACCTGATTATGAGTAAGTAGGCATGGGTATAAAACCTAAGGTAGTAAAGTAAACTGTAACTAGGCCTTTAAAGAAAGTTTTGCGAATTTACTTTGTGGAGACACTATCGACTCCAATGGTATGTAGAGTGTTTGGGGATGTAATAAAAAAAAAAAAAACTAGTTCCAAACGATTTCCGTACTGACCTGGTAGTTCCTTCGAAATTGACTTTGGTGCCATCTTTGTACCAAGAGAAGGTGATGTCTGGAGAACCGTTCGCCATACAGCTCAGAATGAACTCTGACCCTTCCCATACTTCGGGCCTTTGATTCACCACTAGTGCCTGGAAAAGGGAAAGCAAATTTGTTAAAAGAAATCCTCGTAGGTTTTGCATGGAGAAATTAAGTCCATTTTGAATCATGTCTATGATACAAGCTGATAAATCACGTAGATTCTTTTTCCGTTTTCTTAGTAAGTCTTGCAACTTTGGGCTGCCTTAACTGCTCGTCATTGCAATAACAGGCCGGCCACATAAGCGCTTTTGGCCAAAGTGACCCCTGGTATGGTCGGGCTGTAAAAGGCCGAGTAGCCACAATCGATCTACACAACATTTCTGCCGAAAAATTTCGTGTTGAACGAAGAGAAAACTTATATATATATTTTAGTTAAGAACCAAAAATTAAGCATCCGAGTTTAATCAGTTTTAATATTCGTACATAATAAGTATGCTAGAGTACCTACGTATCAAAAATATCCATTTTCCTTAAACATTTCAAGATGTTAAGTACCTTTTACCAAACAGTATGTATCAGGGCAATTTCAGCGCCAAATATTCTTCTATCGCGAGATTATCCCGAGTATCTTCAGTACCTAACCTAGATCCGGCACATTAGCATTTTGCGCGCAACAAAAACACGATGTTATCTCGCTGTAACGGCGTCATAGCAATGAGAGTTAATTCAAAAAAGGAAGGCAGCGGCATAACGCTAATTCCAAACAGTGCGGGTATGGTTTCTTCGTGTATAATAAAGAAGTCGCTGTGTCAGGGTAACGGCGACTTTGTAGGGTTGGCGCTCGTATAAAGAACTGTATCTTGATTTTTTATAATCATGGGTACAAACGGTGAGCTTGTGCTTGATTATCGCAGAAACAAGATATCAATTGAAGGACGTTGACGTTGGACGTTGTCATGACGTAGGTACAAGGGGTTGAAGGTGCTGACAGAGTTCAGGACAATTGATAAAAGCGAATTTCTTAAGTTTTGAATGACTGAATTTCGGTCAGAGCCGTTAACGTTTAGCAGCAACAATCTTGTGCATATCTACCATATGCATATCTACGTAAATTAGCTGCAGTTGGATGCCCTTATTGCCCGTCCACCGGCTGCTATAGTTTACCTCTATCAGAATGGTGTACTTTAGTGCCCTTAATGTGGAAATAGTGTCACAGCGCAGAAAGGCTACATAAATAAGCCATGGCCGAAGGCGACCTGACAATGGGTCACAATATAGTGGGTGCGGAAACACGAGTGGACTCTCTGTTTGTTCCCTTTCATCTCTCATTCCAATTTTTTTATGACAGTGGGCAAACGAGCTTGAATGTCACCTGATCATAGAAACCGCAATACCAGGGCAGTCACAGGTGCTGGCCATTGATAAATATGTAGCATTGCTTTTTGAAGGTCCCTACGCGTTATCAATTCCTTAAACGCTACCAACCGCAACCAACTTTTAAACCAACAAAAAAGTAGCACCCCTACAAACGTGCGAACTGGAGGGCAGCCAACTGTTAACAACCCCTCGCAATGCACATCTCAAATAATTAAACTTTAGCCTCTGGACGCTGGTGCCGGCGAGTCCAAGACGTTACATACTCGAATTATTCATAAACTTTAACAGAATTTCCTAGAAAATTCATAATGTTCATATATTTTATATGGTTATATTATAGGAAGTAAGTAATTGCGTCTCATAGAAATTGACTTTAGAGTTGAGTCTCATGAGTACGTATCATAGAAGAGTACAGTAAAGAAAATCGCAAAGATTTTGTTTTACAAAAAATCTTTCAGGATGACCTCGGCCCTCGCTACTCCTGATCGTAAGCGGTCGTAAGGTCTAAAAAGTTAACTCGAAACTAGTTAGGTAGGTTTGTCCCTACTGTGGGCTACACAGACCCATTCTAAGAATATAATAAGCATTTGCATTACCATTTTCAAATAAGGTTGTTATCTGATAACTATTTGATTTATCTTTTGAGAAGTCTTTAGTGTCTATTAATTTTGTGAATGAACCTTTGAATGTTTATTTACATAAACGAAAGCTTCCAATGACAGGGACTTTAGAAGTTTTGATCCAAAATAAACAGATGAATTTAAATCGAATGGCCTTTCATAAACATAATATCTCAAACCTTTAACAAGATAAGATAATATCGTATTACATGACGGCGATTTAATCACCTACATATTTGAAGAGTTGTAAAAGTTTTGAACGAAAACTGGCTAAAATAGGCAATATCATCACCAGTCTGCAAACGTCCACAGTTGGATATAGACCCAAATGACAATTATGAATATGCATGAAAAATAGTGTATTTTCTAATTTATTGTAAAATAGATAAAAATAAACTACGAACAGTAAGAACGAAAAATGGGCGAGATACGGTTGTTGAAAGTACCTAAATATATCCGTCTCTCTCACGAAAAGAGATTTTTCTATGGAGTGAGTATGGCGCGCACGGTACGTGACGTCATCCGCCACGTCGGATCTCTCTGTCTAAGTAATAACTTTAACGATTTTTATCACGCTTAATGGACTGTTTAATCCATGTTTATAAGAACAAGCACAAGCTTCCTAAAAATTCAGATAGTCATAAATTCAATACCAGAAACAGGCACAAGCTAGCTATTCCTAATCTGAGGTTGAATAAATGTGGAAAGTCATTTATAGGGCTTAGCATAAAAATGTTCAATAAATTGCCTCAATGTATAATTGATCTACCCATACAAAAGTTTAAATTATATATTAAAGGATGTCTAATAAAGAAAGGTTATTACAGAATTGAAGACTATTTAAGTGATAAGACTGTATGGTCAACTGCCAAATAAGCGGATGCTGCTCGCCTGCACTTTATCATAATAAAATTATAACCATTTCATTGGTTGTTTATATAGAGTCATATGTAACTTCTATTCTATGTGAGCTACGTCCTTCAGTTAATTTATTCATTTATTAGTTTTATGATTTTGCCAAATATTTTATATTGGGGTAACTGGACTAGTCATGCTCACTAAAATGTTTCTGGGGTGGTGGCGCTGTGTGGCGGGTCGTTACATTCCCTCAAATATGGTTGAATGAAGCGATGGCTGGTACACACGTCATACTTGTGAACATGTGCTGCCTTGGAGACTGGTCTACTCCTGATTGCCCTATATAGAGTATGTTAAGGTTAATTTTTTTTTATCTAATTTATAATTAATTTTTTAAGGCCCCAGACTGTATGACGTGGTCGTAGTTAAAAGTATGAATGTGATAATAATATTGTAAACACCATTTTGAAAAGAGCAACTACACGAGTTTCTTGCCGGTATCTTCTCGGTAGAACGCTGCTTTCCGAACCGGTGGTAGCTTCGACGATTTGTAAGTGTTTTTCATAAAAACCTATACAAATAAAGATTATTTTGACTTTGACTTTGACTTTGACTTTGACTTTGACTTAGAAAAGATAGTTTAAACATTCTTCGATAATTATGTATCTGGAAGATAAAAGATCTCAATAAATCCATAAAAAAAGTTATGCATACTCCCTATTGTCGTTGGGGGATTCGCTTTAGTAACCGCAGTAGGTTTAATTTGTACCCAGGTAAACGCTGTTGTCCTAATATTCCCTTAAAGACGTCTTCTAAGGGAATATTAGGAAACGGACAGGACTGGAAACGATACCCACGGGATGAAATTTAGTGGCCCTATTCTTAATCCGGAAACCACACGGGCAATACATATAGGTAAATTCGGTTTCATTTTATAAAAATGTAAGGTTATTTTCTTTGAAAATTGGCGTGCACCTACTGCTATCTCACATCAGCTGTTGACACCATATTGCAATAAAGTTTCTAGCTGCGCGGGTGGTGGGGTCATAAACAAAGACAATGTTGGTGCATTTTACGTCAGCCTTTGTTAAAAATTATAATTTTAAAGGATGTAAAGGGAGTGACCCATCATGTTTTCGCTCCAAACTGCCCTCACCTGCTCGAGGTGCATCCTGTTGAATAACAGACGAGGCTCTTGCAACCGACTGGTGGCGGTACAACCGTCACGGTTAAAGGTGTAGCTAACTATTATAAACCGATGACGGGCAGCAGCGTCACCGGAGCGAGAAGCTACGCCCTGCGATCGCCAACTGGCCTGCCCAGCGTGTCGATTATGGGTAACCATCGTAACCTTCACGATCAGACAGACGATCGGATGGTTATACCGCCACCAGTCCATTAAGATGACGAGGTTGATGGCGACTCTCCATTAAGATGGGAAAATCACTCCAATTTTCGATTCCCTCCAAAAGAATCGGCAGCTATTTCAAGATTCTCACGAGAATAAAGACTGGACTATCGGAGTTCCGGCAGTGCACATGTTCCGGAAACTGTTCCGATCAATAACGGCGCTGCGCTGTCCGGGTAAGGAATTGCCTCATTTTTCTCCGGGCCGCAACTCCCAACCCGCTTTAATTGTTTGAAATGTGATCTCCTTAACCCTTGTAATGGATAATGCGCCGATATTTTATCTGGAGAAACGTGAGACCGAATGTTTTCTAACTGCGTTAGGATCTGAAATTGTTCCAATGTTCGAGCGAAATTGGCAGGCGATTTTGTTGAAATTCTACTCGAGGTTTCCGGAGCGGTGCTTATTAATTCGAATTGGAATGGAATAGAATGAAATTAGAAATTTTAAGTTTATGATAATGACTTCCAAATAGCTGAACATATATAGGTATGCTTGCTTACTCCGCGACGGCTAGTTAGATTCAGTTATCATACAAACATTGTTAATACAAAAACGATTGTAACACATTAGTAACGTTAACATTAGTAGTACAAACATGAGACCATAAAACATAATGAGACCGTCATATTGTGATTGTGCTATTTAGATACATATACAGATTTAGGTATAGAATTATAATAGTTCCAGCATCCGAAACAAAGCAGTGAAAGAAAGAAATGAAATGTACTTAATAAATCTCAGTGCCAAAAAGGATTTTTCACACGACGATTGTTGAGTTGACGAAGTCTTTATTAGACTGCGAGTGTTCCCCAGAATATTACAAGTTGGATAGTAAACAAAAACAGGCTACGGGCTTTTAGCTTTTCTTTAAGAACTCTAAGTTAAAAGTAGGTATTATTTAAATAACTTATATCTCGCCGGACTACTGTCTATTGTGAAGATAATTTAATTTTAATGTAAATAGGTAAGCAACTTTGTCTTGGCGACGACAGGAAAATTAAAAAAAAGCGCTTGAATAGCGACTGAGCGAACTTTAATCAACTGTAAAAAAGTTTTTGAAATACAACATTTTAATAATGTTTCGCTTGGAGGTAAGCTTGCGTGGAAGTTGTATATTTTTAATAAGCCCACGCTATCTTTAATTTGTTTTCTTTTATAAAAAAAATGTCGTAATTAGTTGCGTGGTCTTATGACAAGATTTGCTGTTGCCTTCAAAATTTTGAATGTGATGTCATCATTATCATCAGCTTACGGACGACCACTGCTGGACATAGGCCTCCCCCAATAACATTGTCATTTGGGGGAATTTGTCTTAGTCTACGCTTGGCCGTGGCGCTTCAAACTACCCTCACCTGCCCGTGGTACATCCTGCTGAATAACCAACGTGGCTTTGGCAATCGACTGGTGGCGGTATAACCATTATGAATAAAGGCGTAGCTAAATAGCACAGGCTGATGACGGGCAGCAGCATCAGAGCGAGGAGCTCCGCAGTTGCTCAGGCCGGTCTATAAAGTTAAAGATAGAGGTCTGATTTATTGACTAATCAAACTTACTTGTAAGCTTAACAGCCTCAGCCTCAGCGATGTTGACAACTGAAGATGCCTTTATCCGGCATTGGACTGCAATAGGCTAATGATGAGTCATACTTGCAAGTTGAGTGCCGGTTGCATATCAAAGTGAAGAGGTGCAGGTAACAACCTGAGCCGGGCCAACGCTTCGCGTCGAGCGATGTTGACAACTGGACAGGCCTTTGTCCGGCATTGGACTGATAGGCTGATGACGTCATGTCTGACGATGTTATACTTACTTGCAAGCTAAGCGCCGGCTGCATATCAAAGTGTAGCGGAGCTGGTAACAGCCTCAGCCGGTCGGCGCGGGTCCTCATGCAGCCAGCCGGGCCAACGCGGCGCGTAGGGCGATGTTGACAACTGGACAGGCCTTTGTCCGGCATTGGACTGATAGGCTGATGACGTCATGTCTGACGATGTTATACTTACTTGCAAGCTGAGTGCCGGTTGCATATCAAAGTGCAGCGGAGCTGGTAACAGCCTCAGCCGGTCGGCGCGGGTCCTCGTGGCAGCCAGCCGGGCCAACGCGGCGCGTAGGGCGCCCGCCTCGCGACGCGCGCCCCACACCCGGAGCGATACGGACCGGGCGCCGTTTAGTTCTGCCGGTCTATAATGGTGAATTAAAAAAGTTAATGCACGTTAGAATTACTGAAAAGCAAAAAAAAAATGTGCTCTTCAAATTTTCCTATTTCTTCCAGTGGGTGAGACTTCTTGAGATTTCAGCCGGTAATAGATAAACGAGGCCTAATCTAAATACATAGGTTTCGATTTTGTTTGGTAATTTAATGTGCGTGTACAAGGTCATTAACAAAGAATAATAATTAGTCCATCCTATGACATTGTAGTTCTTAGACCTTTTTTTAAATGCTTACGTCACAGACACAAGTCTATCAAATCAGAAAATAAACTTACCTATTCGTAATGTTACGTTGTAAACTTTAAAAATAAAAATAATAAATTGAAAAATACGTCACAGGAACTACAAAAACAACATATGTAATTATTAACAGGAACAAAAGTTATTTTATGTAAACAAAATACAATCGATATTCAAAACGAAAAATAAAAACTTTATTTTCGGCCAGTTTGAGTGTGGAATGTTATCATTTTAAAATATTTAAAGAACTTTTTTGGTGTACATACCTGCATAATAAACAAAATTAAGATGTTTCCTTTAATATAATATTATGCGCGTACATTTCCATTTTTTTATATTTCCGTCGTTTTTCTACATATGTATTTAATTAAAAAAACTGCATCACTTTGATATTTTCGCCGTAGAAATGTGACAAAAGGTGTGCCAGCTTCCATACAAAAATTTTCGAACCATTTAAAAAACTTACCCTAAATGTAAAACTTCAATTTCGTCTTCTAAAGTAATATTGGATGCTCTTAAATAGCTCGTTATCTGAAAACAATAGTAATAAAGTTTTAGTGCTAAGGTCTACTATTAAGATAACTTACAAAGATTATGCTGAATTGGTCACGTTATTGCCATTAAAATAATTTAATGAGCCTCCTGTAATAAGCTACCTTTTGTTCTTTGTGAAAATAGGATAAATAGACAGTGCCGTAAAATTAGGTAAGAATAATAAAAAATTACATTATGCCGCACTCCTTACATACAGATTATCAAGAATGGCGAACTCGGAACAAACGCCCTCTTTTTTTTTCCTAAATGACTACGAGGATAGCCCGGACGCTGGGGCAAGCGGAAGACTCTCGCCCCAAGGTATGCTAAGCAACACAGCTATGGGCGTCCCGTAGTCCATAGCTCCCCCTGCGACAATGTTTTGAGGAGAGAGAGCGACCAGTTGCGGCCCGGTTGGTTTCGCGGTCAGGACGCGGAATCTAAGGTTCGACGCGGCGCAGGTCCCCGCCGGCGGGGACGGAACGACGGGCACGAAATGTTAGATTGTGTCGCGAGCTGTTTGGTGGTGGTAAGCATGGAGAACGTAACGGGTACGAAAATTCCTATGAGGGGCTTCGGGAGGGACAAACTAACGACCTCGGAACTAATCGGCAATAACTCACGCAAAATGTCACTATACTCGTAGAATGTAGAATTTTTACATTTTTGTTTCAAGTAAACTCATGTCAATATCACTTGTCGGGGTGTAGGTACATACTTTAATCGCAACTGTTTTGGCAAAAATGGCTGGGGTTTACTTAAATTCGCCTTATATAACTTGGCTTAGCTTATCAGCTTATTGTTAGTGAATTTTCAGAAAATTACACCTCTATTTCAAGAAAACACAAGGGTATGGTCGTTACCTACTAAGTTTACCTACTAAAGGTACCTTATAAGAAGTATAGTTACATAAAAATATAAAACACGATAATTACACTTACCTGTTTCACTATTTCTTGAGATATGCTGATGTTTTGTTGGTCCATGATCTGCAGTCTTGTTTCAAAGCGTGCTGTTGCTGCAATGAATGAAGAATAAACATATTACGAGTAATACTAATATAATATTATTTATGTACCTACTAATAAAATAGATAGGGATCGAATCCGAAACGAGGTGATCCGGCAGAGAACCAAAGTCACCGACATAGCTCAACGGATTAGGAAGCTGAAGTGGCAGTGGGCTGGCCATATTAGCCACAGAACCGATAACCGTTGAGGTAAACGAGTTCTAGAGTGGAGACCGCGTCTCGGCAAACGTAATGTAGGACGCCCTCAGGCCAGGTGGAGTGACGATTTGCGCACGACGGCTGGCAAGTGCTGGATGCGAGAGGCCCAAAATCGATCATGGTGGCGAACATTAGGAGAGGCCTATGTCCAGCAGTGGACTGACACGGGCTGATGATGATGATGAATAAAATAAATAGTAATTGTTTGTATTTAGCGCAATAAAGAATATCTATCTATAGTTTAAACATCAGAAAGCTGCGCATGGGTAATAACTCCTTTATCATCATCATCTTCATCATCATTATCAGCCTTCATCAGTCCACTACTGGACGTAGCCCTCTCCAGTTGTTCGCCAATTAGGTACGGCAAACATCAAAATAACTACTTACAACAAATTAATCACCTAGACTATGACATACAATAGCATTGATATCAAAGTAGGTTCTCCATGATACTCATAAATGTTCTCTATGGTTAGTGTTCTCACACTATGTTGTCACATATAATGGGATAAAATGGGTAGGATATTAAGAGTTAAAATTTTAAACAGAATAGTAATTCTAAATTAAAAGCCAACATACGTATATTGTAACATACGACGCTTGCGGAACTTTGCTGTATTAAAAGTAAAACTCGTGTTAAACGCTTCTTTCAAAGCAAACAATAAAGAGAGCTTTGCTATAATAGCGTGTCAATGTAACAAACACTGGCGAACTTTCGGCCATATCATTTTATGGACCCCATTTCATATCTCAGAGATTTCCGCAGCTGACAATTTTGATGTGCCTGCATTTAACGGCCAAACGTCCATTACTGGATGCGCTATCGTTTCATCAAGTGGTTTAAAATGTAACGATAGCGCAGCGGAGAAGCTTAAAAGTTTGTAAACTTCATTATAAAGTTGTGGGGTCATTGTTTGGTAGATTAATTCCTTCATGGAACAAAATGTAAGAATGTGTTATGTAATTTTAGCAGGCTGCCAAGAAAATGTACTTACAAAAATCTGTGTCTTTAGGATTGCAGTCACAGGACGCGCCTTCCTTACAACCCTCAGAACATTCTTCAGCTCCGCACCCTGAAAAAAAATCAGCATTTAAATGTGATAAGATAATCCTAAAACCTAGTACCTAGTAAAGTACAACCATTCTGTTACAAGCTGCTTACATCGCCGGAATAAGGCTTAGCACGCACTGCAGTAAACGCGAGCGGTTTAGACAATATTGAAAATGTCAAACCGCGTACAATAGGCTTATTTCCGTAAAAAATTTAATTAGTCTGTTTTTAGATTGTTCAAAAATAAAAGACACGTATTTCTACATTTGTAAATTAGACCAAAAATTTCAAAGATATAGCCCGTTAAAATTACGCGTGACGTGAAAGAGTGGGAGTGTTTTCGCCACTGAGTGACGTCCAAGACCTAAATTTTGAAGCCTTGTATCTGTGTTATTTTTTGTTTAAATGAAAAAAGGAAAAATACGTGTCCAACATATTTTCATAATCTAAAATACGGACTAAATTTATAATGTAGGTCCCTAACTATTTTGACCCTGGAAACTTACATCATTATCATCAGCCTGCAAAAAACTACTGCTGCGGGCATAGATCCCCGCAATGATAATTGTTATTGGGGGATTTAGTCACCACGCTTGGCAAGCGGGTTGGTGACCGCACGTTAACGCTGTTGCCCGTTCCCTGGTATTCCCTTAGTTTTCTTCTACGACACCCACAGGATGAAATGGGGTAGTCTTATCCTAAATCCAGAAACGACACGGACAATAATGGAAAGTTAACAGTATTTTTTTTGCGCTTTCAAAATTGATTAAACGCGACCGTTTAACCTCAGTGCGTGTTAAGCCTAAACATTAAACGCCGACATTAAACCACTTTATATTTGAAATCCTTATTAATACCCTCGAAATGCCCTCCAGAGACGTCCTATAATTGGAAAACGGCTAGGATAATGATAAAGAATAATGACCGCTGTTTAAGAGCTGCCCATTCCGACAACTGTTCCGTTCAGAAAGAGGCTGGGTGGCGCTTTACACCTACCGATCTGCAAGGGTAAGGATTGATCGGCCTGTGGTATATAGGTTTTTGGTTAGGTTAGGAGTAACTGACTAACCTAACCAAAAAAAAAAAAAAAAAGGAGTAACTGACTGTGTTGACGCAATTATATAATTCAGAATGCTTGTCAACCGTTTTTAGCACAAATTATAATAATATTTTAAATTATTTATGCAAAATCAAATATCTACATTTACAATAACTCTGTGAATAATTTATTTTGCATTTTCAACTTCACGTATTAATTTAATACGAATTATCTACGTATTTTAATGGTATTAACTTTTGGGGCATTATTTAGGTATTTGTGCAAATTTATTTTAATTAGCAGTTGTAGGTCGCTATATATGAATGAGGTTGTACCATAGGTTATACCTACTCATAAATATAATGATAATTGTGTCCTGCTTTACCATTTTGTATTGATTTCTGTTTTAGTGGGTAGCTAATTGAACTAGTATAATTATAGAACAATTTTGTACGTAGGTACACAATGTAAAAACTAAAAACTCGACGATTTCGACGAAACAGTTCTGTATAATGTATTTTGAAAATGAAACAATCGTAAAACAAGAATAAAGTTTGCATTTTCTAGAAGTATTAGGTACCTACGGTTGTACCTATTTCTAGAAATTCAGTAGATTCAGAGATTCACTGACTAGACGGCTGATTTTCTAGAAAGGGTCCCAAATGCTAAATTTTTAGTATAATTTTTGTTTTGATATAAGTAATCCTATATCTCTCTTACAGTACCTAAATATGTATCCTTACAAGTAACCATATCCCATTTAACTGATGAATCCCACAGATCGCAACTGAATGATGTATCCCAACTGTTGAAAGCCATGTCACTGTGACGTCGTTACCTCACAAGTTTTTTTTATTGCTATTTGGTGGCAGACGAGCAAGCGGCCTGTCTGATGTTAAACAGTAACCGCTGCCCATGGACATCTGCAATGCCAGGGGCACAGCAATACCTACCGTGAGGAATAATATAATAAAAGATAAGAACTCTCTTTAAACCTCGTTTGAAAAAGGACATGTTGTAGCGATCAGGAAACACCGCGGCTGGGAGGTCGTTCCAGAGTTTGCAAAGTCCTCATAAAGCCTTTCTTCATTAAATTGCCCGAGTACTTACTACAAACTAAGTAAAGCAACACGTGTAATTAACGCCATTTCCTTCCTCCAACACATATGTTCCGGCGTTAAGTTTCAAGAACTAGAGGATTAACATCACAAAGCGTGTCCACATGCATCTTATTCTCAAAGCGTCGGCACTAACAGGCTGTGCAATGTGCATTCTGCACACCTGTTGTGCAACGAACATTCCGGAACGTTCCAGAAGTTACTTGTTGTTGATTAAACAGCGGTGTATCGCGGGAATGTTATTCGGACACATTGCCGTTTTTAGTGTTGGACTGGCGTTGTAAAAGGTAGTAAATTAGGGGGAATATACGGTTCTACTGTGGCATTTTGGTTAGCCATTTAGTTGCGTATAGGAGAGAGTTTTTTTATTTTTTTTATTTTATTTATTTATTGACCAACGAAACGGATAGGGGTTCAATCTGAAATGTCGCCGATCTATCGTCACCACTACTTTATTTGGTGATTGAAGCGCAGGCCACACCGCCAGCTGAGCGGGCGGAGCGGGCAAAGTTAACGAAGCTGACGAAGCGGACGAAGCTAACAAAGCTAGCTGAGCTAACGAAACTAAGGAAGCAGACGAAGCTAACGAAGCTGACGAAGCTAGCTGAGCTAACGAAGCTAGCGAAGCGGGTGAAACGAGGTTAATCGATGGACGGATATTTCGTTATCTTCGCTCACGTCGCTCGTATAGCTTGGCTCACGTCGCTCGTAGTTGGCGCTGTAAACACAAGTATGAAAAGAGGTGAAACGATGTCGTCCGCTTCAGCCTCTCCGTTCGCTCAGCTGGCGGTGTGGCCTGCGCTTCAAAGGTCCCAGTTTCGATTCTCGGTCAGCCTAATGTAGGATATTAAATTGTTCTTACCTGGTTCAGCGATTTGTGCTTCGCACAGGTCCCCTGTGTACCCCGGTGCACAGATGCAGCTGACTGCAGCGGGGCCCATCTGTCTGTCAAACACACATAATTGATATAAATGTATAGGTAAATAGATATACGTATATCTTTCTGTTATACATATATCTTAGGTGTTTGTACAATCTCTTGGAAGAAGCCACCTGACCAAGCTGACTACAACAAGTGGAGAAGTTGTTGCCTCCAAGCCTCCTTTCAGAAGTGGAAGACTTCTATGGCCGGTTATACGCCTCGCATGCATCTCGACCTGATCCCGAAAATGATTATACTAGAGCCATATTAACACGCCATTTCAGCGAAGACTTGCCAGAAGTCAGCATTGCTATAAAAACACAAATGATAAATTTCTCTACCTGCTACAAATACGTGAGGGACCTGTTAATAATACACAGTCACAACGAATATAAAAAGGAGGATGATATATGACAGATACTTCCAACCCTTTTCGTTTAGTGTACCTACACACCTCTGTGGAGCACGAATGACCTATCACCTACTTTATTATGAAAAATATCCCTGTCCAATAATCTGAGTTTCGCCTGGAAAAGGGTCAAACCGAATATTGATTGGATAACGCAGGGACCTTGCCGGACCTATTTATCATACAAGCCGTCCCTAGGGATACATAAACGGGGATACACGGTGTAAAAATTGATACTGAACTTCGACTAGTGATGTCCAATGTCACAGTTTTGTCCTACTTTCGTCACAGCTCAGTTTTCAAACTTTGCCGATGGTGGCTGCCAACCGACTGGTGGCGGTATATCATCAAAAAATTGAAGGCATAGCTAAATACTGCAGGCCGATGTAGACAGCAGCGGGAAGCTACGTCCTGCGATCGCCAACTCGCCTGCCCAGCGTCTGAGCAAAATGGTGTATAACTGGCAGACGTCTGTGATGGCTTATTTTTACAGACGTGTGATGTCCTGAAACCTCTCTAGATGTGAGGTAGGAAATGAAAAAAATAGACGAGTCTTTAGCCGGATACGCACGTGCAAATACAAACGATATAGGGTTGATATATAAATTTTCCAAGACATGCCACGCTGGGCCACACAGCGCCACCTAGCCCCAAACTAAGACGAAGCTTGTACTATGGATACTAGACAACTGAAAAACTTACTTATATACCTTTTTTTTGTAAATAAATACATATTATACATAGATTACACCCAGACCAATACAAACAGACATGTTCATGAACACAAATGTTTTGTACTGTGCGGGAATCGAACCCACGACCCTTGGCTCAGAGGGCAGAGGTCACTACCAAATGAGCTATCGAGCCAGTCGATGAATAAATAAATAATAAACGATTAATAAAGAAGCAGATCATCTTAAAACGATAAGACCGCCTAATAAATAAAAAATGTACTTTAATATACCTACTTTAATAAAATAAAAATTATTTATTGTAAACTGTGCAATATGTAAAATATTATTTATTTATGTAGGTCCTTTCTATGGTTCTAATCTTCTATATGCAGGAGTTTTTATTTATCCATCGGACAAAAAAGTGCAGTAAATGTCCTATCCAAACAGTCGGATGAATAAATTATTTACCTATACTGTAAAAAACATTCAATGGCTTAGTAATATGTCACTTTTCACATTGACCGGTATTTCAATCGCTCGTAAAACGGATCACATTGATTAACGCGTCGGTTCGCCAGTGGCTAAACGTGTCCGGATTTTGGAAAAAACGACTGAAAAACGAGTTTCGTTTGATTAAAATCATGTACCAATTACTGAGTGCCATTGAATGGCAGTTGTGATTTTGTTTCATTGGTGGAAGGTACGTTTTAATATACACGATATCGTTAAAATAGTAACGAATGAAATATGTTTTTGTTTGAATTGAAAACCATCTTTGTACAGATTAATTTGTCCAAATATTGAAAAGATATTTATTATTTCGCAATAAATAAATCGTAAGCTAAATGAAAACCTACAACGATCAATCCGGTTATTTTCCGTAGCCCGCTAATGCATTCACATTAGAACCTCTTGTCATGCGCATTATAAAAAGAATTAAAAAGTTCGTAGAAAAATGGTTGCTATGGCAACGGTTGTTTCTCATAATGCCGCGGCTACACATTGGATTCAATGCCTGCCCATCAAATGCCCAATACTGCCCAATACTAAGCCGCTCGATGTCTTCATTGTGTCAAAGTACCGATACACACATTGGTGCATTGGGCGCAAAACATTACGTTTGGTGCAAATATCTCCAATGTGTGGCCGCAGCATTAGTATTGGCTTTTATTGTTCGGTTTTTGAATTTTTTATTCGTAGATAATTTCAATATTTTATTTTTTGTACAAAGTAAAAGCATTTTTATTTCACGCCGCCCCGCCCACCATTGCTAACAGATTAATATTTAGATAGAAATAGAACCGCGAAATTAAAACAAACTGAAACTGAATTCCAAAGTCAGCTCAAACTTGATTCCCACTCTTGTTCGAAGATTCGCACGGTTTGTTCAGCATTAGAGTTGAAAACATTAACGGAGGTATGTAAACGGAAAGATTCAGTCAGACTTAAAAGTTAATTAGTACGGGACCACGTGAAGGAATTCTGAGCGCATTAACTTGTAACGCGAGAAACTTCCTCGACGAATATCATGACAAATTTATGCGAAGCGTGAGGAAGCACTTTCCGGGACAAACAGACGCCGACAGAAGTATATCTTCGTTGTTACAGCGAATATTTTGTATGCTTGCATATGCAAACATTTTCACACTTCCTGCATATATATACCTATCGCTGTTTTCATATCCAATACGATAGAATGATTTTATAGCATAGCTGACCCGGCAGAAATCGTTCTATCCGTTGTTCACCACTAAAATCTTCCCTGGACTTCCACAAATAAATTTAAGACCAAAATCGGTCCATCCGTTCTCGAGTTTTAGCGAGACTAACGAACAGGAAAATGAGTCCATCAAAATAAATTAATAATTAAAATTAAATTAATTAAATTAAATTAATTAATTATTAATTTTAATTATTAATTTATTTGATGGACTCATCTCCGGAGTCTGAATGACTTGTGTTACTATTAAGATAAGACTATAGATAGATAGACAGATGTCATCTGTCTATCTATAGTCTATGATGTAATTATCATCATCAGCCTGCATACAGACATAGGTCTCCAATGATAATTGTCATTTTGAGGATTTGCCTTGGTCATCTTGCTTAGCAGGCGGGTTGGTGACCGCAGTAGGTTTTATAGATCTTCTGAGAGTCTTTTAGTTGTCTTCTACGACATCCACGTGACATCATGAGATGGAAATCACATCAGATGGCAAGTATTTATTCTGCCGGATAACATTACTATCTCGAACGGCATTAAAGACTCAAGAATACGAAGACATCGTGACTCGCTCAAAAGTTAAATAGGACGGAACCGCGTGGAGTAACGTGCCTTTAACTTGTAACGAGCAAAAGTTCCCTCAGCAAATATCGGCGCGGATCCCGCGGACCGCGCCAAATTCGTTATTCCGAGGAAATTGTGCGGGATTAAAGGAAACCGCGGTATGGAATGAGCGCGGATGTTAAAGGGCTATGAGGCCGCTTATCTGAAGGTAGGACATCGAGTGTACAGCGGTTTTGTATATGGGTCACGTTGCAATTAATAGGCGTAACTTTTAGACAACTGCGTTTGTAAATATACATTCCTTTCAAAGTTTGGCAACCTTTGAAAGGAAAGTATATTGTAGATTCGCAATTAAATAATATTGTCAAATTTTGATAGTATGAGTTGCATCAGCTGTATACAGAATAAAAAGATTTGGCCCCAAAATGGAACCTTGAGGCACTCCTTGATGAACTAGTGGTGCAGTAGAACATTAAGTGGAACCGTCTTCATTTCGAGTGCGCGTCCTGTAAGGTAGCTTTTATTTTAATCATCCCAAAGTATGTGTGTCAAACCCATAGAAAGTAAGTTTTGATAAAAGGAGTGTAGAGTTGATTGTGTCAAAGGCACGTGAAAAATCCAATAAAACTTAGTCATACTATGTTCAGTATATGATTACCTGCATGTTCCTCCATTCTGGCACGTGTTGGAGGTCCGCGGACAGAGGGGCCCCACGCCGCAGTCGGCGCCGGAGTAACCCTCGAAACACGAGCAGTAAAACTCCCTGCGAAGCGGAAAATATTGCGGTTTCAACGATAAATTACACAGAACAGTAGTAGACAAAGATCCCACTGCAAAAAATTGCAGGTATCTGTTTTTTATAACTCACATTTATAAGAAACTAACCTATCAACCGTTCAAAAGCTAAAGGTTTAAGGGTTGGGATTTAATTTAATTTCATAATTTTGCACCAAGTCACCTTTACCTGCCCGTTGTGCATCCTGCCGAATAACAAACGAGGCTCTGGCAACCGACTGGCGACGTATAACCATTATTATTTAAGCCGTAGCTAAATACCACAGGTCTCCAGAGCTGGGTCTAGGCCCTGCGATCGCCAACCCGCTTGCCTAGTATGGCGATTATGGGCAAATCATCTCAGCAAGGAGAGCCTCCATAGAGCAGTAGACTGCGATAGGCTGATGAAGATGATGCGTCAATATCAAATGTAAACATCCAGACACGAAACAAACACAAATGTTCATAACACGAATGTTTGTCCTGGATGGGGATAGAACCACGACTCTTGGTTCAGAAGGCTGGTGTCATCAATTGAGCCACCGAGCCAGTTACAAAAAGCTTACATCTGTTTGATATTTCAATTAAATTAAATATTATGTACAGTTTTTTGCATCGGGATCTCGGAATATAGCGGAAACACTCGTTGTGTCACTGGCTGTGAGATGAGTTGCGCGGAATCACTGTGTAGTTGTAGGGTTGATTTATTTTATTGACAAACATTTGCCGGTTGGTGGCCGGTTTGACTAAACCGATAAATTAACAGTTCAAACTCGTTTTTATAGGTGTTCCGTTTGTTGTGTGATATTTGATAAGCGTGAACATTGTAGCTATTTGATTCACAAAATGTTTAATGCATTATGAATGAAATAGCTTTTTATAAGTACTATGTTCTAGTAAAGCTAAAAACAATATCAGACTTTCCGTGAAAAAGAAACAGTGTAAGCATTTTTGTGAAACGACATTCTGGGACCAAAATGTCGTCACGGGCGCCAGGTAAAGTTACCACGGGCTGAGAAGAAGGTCCTTCCTTAGTCAATTTCTAAGGGAAAAAATTGGGCGTCACGAGCGGGCGCAGGGGTGGCATCCTGCCTCAAGAAGTCAAGGAGGCAGGGAAAACCTACTAAAACTCCAGCGTCTCCATCTAACGCCTTGTGGTGGGACTAAAGTGACGCTCTCAATGATAAGCCAACAACATCAACAAGAAAAAAAGTCTGAATGTAATAAAAAAGAGACGATCCTAGTTTTGAAATTTTCCGTGGCGGAATGTGTACAGTGAACGATGGCACTATATTCGGCGCAGGCCTGTCATCGGCTCCATCGTCCCACTTTGTTCTGCTTTGCACTAAATTTTCACGCTCTATTGACCACGTTAATGGGTTTCCAAGAGAGATTTTTCGTTGATAAATCCTTCCATTAAATACAAAATATTCGGGCATTTTCCCCGAAGCGAAATATTTCAACGGGAAAATTTGCGTCGAATTTGCCGATTATTATGTGTATTATCAACAATTTGCAGTGGAATTGCAAACAAAATTGAATTTTGATTTCGCCAAATGGGAATTAAAATCTGTATCTCTTCAGTGTAACGTCAATTGTCGCAATTTGAACTTGAGTATTTCGGTTTGATTATGCGATGAGGGATAAAATTATAGTCTTTATTTAGATTAACAATATGAAATTTGGTTAAGTTCTTTTTATATTTTAAGGTCAACAACATTATTTTATGCTTTTATTTGTGGTACCTTCTTTGTTCTGATACCCATAACACAAGCGATTAAGCTTACTTACTTTGAGATTAGAGCAATGTATGTGATGTTGTCTGGTATTTATTTATATTTATTTATTTATGTATATGTATATTGTAAAATCTTATACAACTTTTTTCGAAAGCCAACATCCACAGCTGGGCGTAGGCCTATTCAACTGTTCGCCACTTTGATCGATTTTGGGTTTCTCGCAACCAGCATTTGCCAGCCACCTTGCGCAATTTGTCACTCCGCCTGTGGGCGTTCTACACTACGATTATTTTAATAGTAGCATGATATAATGGCTTCCATACGCCTGATGGAAAGCGAAAGAGGTGCCGTTTTTGCCGAGAAGCGGTCTCCACTCCAGAACTCGTTTACCCCAACGGTTATCGGTTCTGCAACTAATGTGGCCAGCCTACTGCTACTTCAGCTTAAGGTTCAAGATGTTGGCAGACATTAATTAACGTTAATTAATGTCTGCTAACACTCTGGACCCGCCATACGAGCCGACCGTTGTTAAGTGTTAAATACAGGTTATATTATAACCAGTAATTACACTGGGTACCGTCCCGTTCTCCGAAACGCAGAAATGCATATTAATAGCTGCAAGCCATATAAATGTTTATTAATTGCTTCGCTCAGGAACACAGTTCCGCCAGTTATAAACGCTACGTTCCTACTTCGCTGAATGTTATGTAGTTCTACATACGGCAGCAGCGTCGCCGGAGCGAGAAGCTAGGACCTGCGATCGCCAACCCGCCTGCCCATGCCAGCGTAATTATTTCCAGTTGTTCCTCTAGCCTTATCCTCCGGGGTGACAGCTGGGAATTGACTTCCCGGTTGTCACCGGGGTGACAAGTCGTGCCGACTGTTCCTTTTGACTGCTGACTAGAGGGGACAACTGGGAATAAACGGTATGAGTACCTCCAGATGTTTGCCCTAAGTGGCGAACGACTAGAGAGGCCTTTGTCCAGCTGTAGACTGCACTAGGCTGATGTTTTTTTTTTTATTTTCTTTATTAGAGAAACATACAGCATCATATAACACTTATGGACTTAACAATAATATGGTTGACACATTAGCCTAATTAAGTTTCTACAAATTTTGGTAGTACACATCAGTTGAACAAGAGACGCGCTAACCATTGAAAAAAAAAACAGGTAAACAAAGAAATGATGATGATGATGTACACACTTACTCGTAGTCATGCCTGGCGTAGCAGTGGCCTAACAGCCGGCACTCGATGGCACTGCAGGAGGGCGGGCCGGGCGCGGCGGCGGGCGCCCTCACGGCGTACGTCACGTTGAAGCCGAACACGGAGAGCAGCCCTAGGGCTCGTAGCTGGGTGCCCTCCAGCCGGCTGAGCGACAGCTCAACCACCAGGACTGGGCTCTGGACCTGGGAACGAAGGAAAAATAATGTTTTGATTTCTGTCATAGCTGGCCTCTCCCATTGACAAAAGCCTTGTTGCCGTAAAAATGTAACTAGTCTATCTTTTAGATTATCTAAAAATAGGAGACACGTATTTTTTAATTTCTAAATTAGAGCAAATATTACAAAGATACAGCCCGCTAAAGTTACGTGTGACGTCACTCCTCGTGGCATTTTTCTCAAGGGGTGACGTCAAAGACTCCCACTCCTACATTTTGTGCCTTGTATCCTTGTTATTTTTTGTTTAATCGAAAAAAGTAAAAATAAATAAATAATAAATAACCCAAGACATGCCACGCTGGGCCACACAGCGCCACCTAGCCCCAAACTAAGCCGAAGCTTGTACTATGGGTACTAGACAACTGATAAACTTACTTAGATACATTTTTTTTGTAAATAAATACATATTGTACATAGAAAACACCCAGACCAATACAAACAGACATGTTCATGAACACAAATGTTTGTACTGTGCGGGAATCGAACCCACGACCCTTGGCTCAGAAGGCAGAGGTCACTACCAAATGAGCCACCGAGCCTGTAAATATATTTTTATAATCTAAAATAAGGACTAAATATAATTTAAGTATTTTGACCCTGAAAATAACCCTATTGTCATTTAGAGTATTCGTATGGTTACCACGCTTGGCAGGCGGCAGGTAACCGCTGCTGCCTCTTTCCTAACACCTAAGAAGTCTTTTACGAAAATCACGGGATGGGGGACTTATTCAAAATCCGGAAACCACACAAAATGAACATGAAGACAATGCCAAAGTTAAACTTGGGCTCCAAAGCTTTATTTAAAGACAATACCTACGAGTGAACACAAACGTTGCGATAATCATAACTGTCAAATAAAAAAAATACGAAAAAAGAAAAGCAAATGTTCATAAAATAACGACTGAAATCGTTTAAGTACCAAAAAACTCTAGAATCAAAAGAATTTTCGAACACTATTCGTTTGCACTTTTAAAGTTGTCTGTTATTTTTGCTCGCAGCTTATCTCGTTATTTTTTAAAAGGCTGATTGTTGGGTTTATAATGTTGCTTTCAGCAGGCCATTAGCGTCGGAATACTGTTGAAGAATAAACAATTTTCTTGGAAAGTCACTAACTTGTCGATTTGAAGTGAAATAAGAGAGATTTTATACATGTTTTTATTGCTTTGATCATTTATGTAGTTTTGTAATCGTACAAGTTTAGTTAAGTGCTTTTGTATAGCGTGACTGATTCTTATCCACGGCTTTGTTCGTGTCAAGTATATTGTCACAGGACAATATTTTTTTATAGGATGAAAAGTACTCTATGTTCTTCTTGGTACTCTTAACTGCAGTAAATAAAGTATAAACTGGTCATTAATCCGTAGAATGTTTATAGTATAAACACCTGTGTGTGCATAAGATTTTATACCCGTACATTCGACGGGTTAACAAAAATGCTAAGTTACTTTCTCATTTTAATAAATTATAAGTTGCGCTATAGTAGTCAATATTTCTTTTTTGTAACGAAAATTACGAACAAAATTAAACCACTAAGCTTACAGAACTTGCTACTTAATAAAACTTAACAGAAATGAATTTCCGTAACCAAACTTACACGATGGTGTATAGAAAACAGAACGAGGGAAACATTTAAATTCACATGTGCATTCCACCGGTCCAGCACGTTTCTTTACAAGCTAAAATGCGTGTAAAAAGTATGAATGCGAGAAAAGGCTTCATAAAACATTCCAGTTAAGTGTTTGCCTTATTCTTAGTAGGTTGTTCTCGGCTGCAGGCGAGTGCAAAATGTGCTCTGTGAAATTCAAATGTGCACTGGGAAATGATTTAATTAACAACACAATAACTCGCCTTGGCGGGGACGGGCTCAGTCGCCTTTTGAGTTTTAACTATATTAGTACAGCTATCTAGATAAACAAATAAATAATCTAAGACATGCCACGCTGGGCCACACAGCGCTATCTAGGCTCAAACTAAGCCGAAGCTTGTACTATAGGTACTAGATAATTACACATAAACCATACACTTAGGTACCTACATGACTGACTCGATGGCTCATTTGGTAGTGACCTCTGCCTTCTGAGCCAAGGGTCGTAGGTTCGATTCCGGCACAGTACAAACATTTGTGTTCATACTGTGTGGGCAACTAGGTACCTATGTTAGAGGGAGTGTTCATAATGCAAAAATGCAAAATCACAAACAGCGTGATGCTGGATTGGTCGTTGGCAAAAATGTACCATTACACTAAGAATATTACCACAATAAGCTGTTGACAACTCGTCAATAGGTAGACAGATTTTTTTTAGTACTTCATCAACTTATAGATACAATTGACGAACTGCGTTTGTTAATAAATTTTTCCACTATCACAGCATAAGTAGTAGCTTATTTTTAATGGAGAAAATAATCATTTTCTCTATGGTTACAAAATTTTATACGTAAGTACAACATCTAAATCAAACTCATTCGATATTATGCTATTAACTACAATAAGCAGAGAACTCGTCATTAATTATTTTTTTGTTACTCGTCAATGTAAAGACACCATTGACGAACTGTATTTTTAGTATCACAGCCTAGCATCTTTTTTATACAACTTTATACAACCTAACTATAACTTAGATCTGTTGTAAAAACTTTCGTCACTTTGTATAAAACGCGCTGTTGTCGGAACCTTAAAGAGTCGAAAGGTACCCGAATTATTTATGAAGTTATCATCGGGGCGCTCCCAACAGGAATTACGCCCCGGGAGCAAATGGGACTTGGCGTATCTCCAGATGGACGAATTATCATTTTTTTTCCCTTTTCGGACTCGCCGCCTTTGATGTTCGCTCGTGAAAAATTATGCGTATAACTAGATTATGTAATCCTGTTACTTTATTGTTCTGATGAATTTTATTTCGATTTTGGAATTTTATTTTGATGGACTCATCTCCGGAGTCTGACAGAATGACTTTAGTGTTACTATTAAGATAACTATAGTAGCAGTGGGCTGGCCAGTTGGCCACATCAGCCGCAGAACCGATAACCGTTGCGGTAAACGAGTTCTGTGGTGGAGACCGCGTCTCGGCAAACGTAGTGTAGGACGCCATCAGGCCAGGTGAAGTGACCAACTGCGCAGGACGGCTGGCAACTGCTGGATGCGAGAGGTCCGAGACCGATCGAAGTGGCGAGCATTGGGAGAGGCCTTTGTCCAGCTGTGAACTGATGTGGGCTGATGATGAGATAGATACTCATTATTATCAGCCTGCATACGCCCACTGCTGGACTTAGGTCTCCCCCAATGTCACTTGTCATTTGGACTTGGGTAACGCTTGGCAGGTTGGGTACTGGGTAGTGAAAGCAGTCGGTTTACCTATTTGTAGCTAGGTAAACACTGCTGTCCGTTTCGTCTGTTTCCTGATATTCCTTTATTAGTCCTCTACGACGCCCATGGGATGAGATGGGGGGGGTCCTATTCTAAATCCAGAAAGCACACGGAAATGCAATACATATATTATTGTAATCTGTGCAGGAGCACAATCACAAGTGTGCTGAGCACAGTTGTGTTACTGATGCTGAGCGCACCTTGAAGCCACAGATAAGCAAACGTACGAAATGTAACGTTAGAGACACATTAGTGGGGGAATATTCGGGTACCACTCGATATTCGTGTATAATTTATGAGAGGTAGGGTTTATAGCGAATTGAGCCGCCGCCCGTCCGGGGAAGGTCCTTCACCCTGTAGAATACCACAGTCAAGTTGACCTCCGGGTCGTGTTTCTATCGGTGAGAAGGGTTTTCGGAGGTCGTGGGGTAAAAGCGCTGCAGCTGGGGATTAGGGTTGGGCCGGCATGGCGGTGGCAACTGACCGGTGAATGACCGGTTACTTGCCCCTTGTCGCAGTGACTTAGGTTCCTCTTTCGGTTTCCATCAGGCGTAGAAAAGCCATAATGTCGTGCTACTATAAAATAAAAACAAAAAAGGCAAAATATAAAAAAAAACAAAATGAACTGATTTTTAACCGACTTAAAAAAAAGAGGTGGAAATGAGGAGGGTTCTCAGTTCGATTGTTTGTATGTTTGTCCGCGATTATCTCGCGTTTGGCATGCGAAGCTAGGGCGGGTTGTTAGTATTTATATATTTATGATAACTTACCCCTTTGGCATGTCGCAGTAGGTTTTATTTTTACCCAGGTAAACGCTGCTGCCCGTTTCCTGATATTCCCTTAGCCGTGTTCGGCGACACCCACGGGATAAGACCGTGTGGTCATATTCTAAATTCGGAAACTACACGGACATTATGCTGTACTTCTATAAAAAATATTATATATGTACCTATATAATTTTTTTCATGTAATATCTAAAAGTGTCGTGTGATTCAGAAATAGTCTTATGAGATCCCGTTTGGCACGGATGTCGCTTTGTGTCTGATAACAATCAGCGAGATACCGTAGCGTCTGTTGCCGCCTGTCATCTTTGTGTCGCGTCACAAACGACACAACCAGGATACAAGGAGCAATAAATGTCTTATTATTATACATAGTGAAAAAGAACCTGACATTACTTTGTTCAGAATCAAGAGTAGACAGTAATCATCATAATCATCAGCCTATCGCAGTCTACTGATGAACGCAGGCCTTGGTCTTTGGTCATATACTGTGGGCTTTGCCCATATTCGCCTCGCTGGGCAGGCGGGTTGGCGATCGCAGGGCTTAGCTCCGCGCTCCAGTGATGCTGCTGTCCATCATTAGCCTGTGGTATTTGGCAACATCTTCAATCGTGATGGTCATGCCATCATCAGTCGGTTAGGCTAGAGATGTCCAGTAGGCATGCACCACGGGCAGGTGAGGGGGGCTTGGAACGAAAATTTGATGGATCCTTACATGTCACACACATAAGCGCCATCTACAATGTTCTATATGTGATTTTCTTTTAAGGCCTGAGCTGTAAGATCCTTTTATATATGTTACATGTGCAATAATTAATAAATAAATAAATGTCTACCTAGTAGGTATAACAATATTTGCACCAATCAATCCAACTATAATAATATCTTTAGAACATTATTAGACGTGAAGCCACGAACATACACACAAACAGACTTTCTGTGTGTGCCAGTCTCAAGCCCGTCTCACATAACGGCGGGTCGGACATCTGCCAGCCCTAATTAAGCCTCGCACGGGCCGGAACTCGCCAAAAGTGTACCTAATTACAAAAGTTCCTTTCAAGTCCTCGCGTGAGTAATGTGCCTCGTGTGAGCAGAAATATCTCATTGTAAACACCCTCTTACGCTCATAAATATGTCTTGTTGTGAAACGGAACAATGCGCTAGAAGAATGTTTTGACTGAACTTGCACGTTTGGGAGGAAATTAGATACAATTGTAATAGGCTTCTTGCTGTAAAAAATGTGATAAGTCCGTCTTTTAGATTGTTCAAAAATTAATGTCATTTGTAAATTAGACCAAAAATTACAAAGATTTAGCCTGTTAAAACTACACGTGACGTCTACGAGTAGGAGCCTTTTTGCACAGAGTGACGTCAAAGATTCCCGATCCTAAATTTTGACGCCTTGTAGGTATCTTTGTTATTTTTTTGTTTAAAAAAAAAGAGGAAATATGTGTCCAATATATTTTTAAATAAAAATGATATACCTACGTGTCAAATTGTGAGTGTGGAGATGACGGCTAATAGAGAAGAGTGGAAGAAGAAAACATGTTGTGCCGACCCACTTAGAGTGGGATAAGGACAGAAGAATGATCATGAGTGATTGTTTGAGGAACAGATTCAAAATAAAGTTTGACAGTATAGTATTGTGTAAAGAAGATTAGCGACCCGTCCCGGCTTCGCACAGGTTCAATACTATTTTTTCCCAATAAATCCCGTTCCCGTGCGAATTTGGGGAATTCCTTTCTTAGTGCACCTCTACCTGAGCTACGTCCCTTCCAAATTTCAAGTGCCTACGTTTAGCCTTTTAGGCTGTGCGTTGATATGTCAATCAGTCAGTTTCTCCTTTTATATATGTATTTAGATACAATTAAGAGTAAATATGTGCCAATTTTCATGAAACCTAGCCAAGTACATTGGAGATACATATAATATCGTGCAATTAGCTATGTTATGGTGGTAGGTATTGAAAGGTCGAAGATTTTGCTGAATGTGGCGTCGAAAACGACCTTACTTCAGAGAATTCGTATGTTATTTTAACCGATAATCCGTGTTGTTTCGGTGAATGTTCCAAATAAATCATTTATTGGGTGTACACAGCGCTCGGCGTTAATGAATATCCTTTAAAAGCTCTCCCACAAACAGCACATGAAAGTTATTCCAGTGTAAGTTGAAATATTCCGTACATCTACAACGTTTATTCCCAATGTCCCCCACTGTTTGTCCAACACTGGTGGATATCGTGAATAAAATTTGCTATGTTTGTGGTAGACATAGAAACCGTGTTGTTTCGTGTTGTGAACCGAAAGTTCCGTTGTCTTATAAATATAAGGATTTATCATCATTCACTAGCTGCAGCCCGCCGGCTGCAGCTAGTTATAAATAGATAGATAGATCTAAGAGATGTCTACTTTTGACGTGGCTTTTACATTTTCTCGTGTAATTAAAAAAAGTTACCACCCGATTATAGCACCTCCTATTTGATGTGTGGTCGTCTGCACAAAGATGAAACTTCGTGCAATATCCATACTATCGTGTTCATAGCGCAAAAGCTGTTAACTCGTTATTTCCGAATTAAAACTTAAACCGTAACCGCTCTTCTGAATTAATGCGAGCTGCGGACTGTTGAGATCTGCAAACTGCTATTAAAGCAAGTGGTTTTAGCGTTGCGTTTGTTTTTTTAAATTGTTGTTGAGAGTAAATTTTTGGAAACATTGCCGGCGAAAATTGTGCGCCTCTTATACTTTGGTAACTGGGTAACTACGAGGAGATTTTGGGATTATAAGTAAATATAAAAGCTCGAAATAATACTCTCCTGACCGAATTTCGGTTACAGAGGACGAACTCTTATAGTCTAAGAATCGAGTAATGAATAGAATGATCTTTATGGAACTGTTTTAATGGATGAAAGGTAGGTGTTTTTAATAAATTAAATATGTTGAAATAAATGTTTACTGGACTGCACTGCACCCACAGATTATATCTGCATAAACAAGATTGACAGGCAGAAAATGCTTTAGCCACCCAGTTCATCTTTTGTACTTTTTAACCGACTTCAAAAAAGGACGAGTTTCTCAATTCTAATGTATTATTATTTGTGTAATAAAGTTTAAATAGGATATAGCAAGTGGGCTGTCCAATAAATTTTAGTTCAAAATATTGTTCTCATCAGCCTTTATCAGTCCACTGCTGGACATAGGGTTCAAAATATAATTATTTAAAAATATACACATTATAATATTCTTTAATCATCAAATTTTTTGCAACATGCGCTTCTATCAAGAATATGAGAAAACTTTTGAAATTTTATTATAATTATTAATTATTCGTTCGAAATACTGATCAGATGTATTTCATTCAATAGCTATAGGTGTGTACCTATAGCTACTGAATCATAGTGTAATCATAACCTCATACTGTTATTAAGCTAATCAATC
The DNA here is from genome assembly GCA_031163375.1 of Conogethes punctiferalis. Taxonomy (NCBI): domain Eukaryota; kingdom Metazoa; phylum Arthropoda; class Insecta; order Lepidoptera; family Crambidae; genus Conogethes; species Conogethes punctiferalis. The sequence goes on from CM062093.1 coordinate 4,812,940, forward strand.
TATTCAAACATTGTCCATAAAAAGGCAGAAAATTACTAAAAATATTCCCTGTGCTTTTTTCCGTCAAATATCCACTAAAATGCAAAGCAGAAATCAAATTTGACTGGAATGCATTGACTCGTGAATGAATACACACGGTCAGCTTCAATCTTTTATTACTTGTCTGTAGCGTGTGCCCTGTCGCTACGATTCGTACCTATATCTATCTACAAAGCTCAATAAAATTGTTAATGGTTGTTTTTCTTCAGTAAAATAATGCGCCTTCTATACAACACAATTAATAATTTGCATTAAAAATCCCAATTTTTATTAAATATCATCATTATCATTGTCAGGCTGCCAGCGTTTATTGCTGGACCAGCCTCCTCCAATGATTATTATCATTAGGGAGGATTTTCCCTTAGACACCACACTTGACAGGTGGGTTGGTGCCCGCAGTAGGTTTTATTTGTACCCAGATCTACGCTGCTGCCAATTTCTTTTCCCTTAGCCGTCTTCTACGATACCCACGGGGTGAGATGGGGTGTCCGTGTGGTTTTCAGTCTGTCCTATTCTAAATAGGACAATAGGGATGTAAGGGAGCGGCCTATCATCGTTTCGCTCCAAACCAACCTAACCTGCCCGTGGCGCAACCTGCCGAATAACAAACGAGGCGCTGGCAAACGATTGGTGGCGGTATAACCATCACAATTGAAGGCGTAGCCACATACCACATACCACAGACCGATGACGGGCAGCAGTGTCACCGGAGCGAGAAGCTACGCCCTGCGATGTTTACTCTAAATGGCAAACATCTGGAGAAGCCTATGTATGTCCAGCAGTGGAATGCAATAGGCTTGATGATCATGAATGAATGAATGAATTTATTTACCTTAAAAAATATACAGGATACCTACAAAATATAGGCTACACAAAAAATAGTTTTCTTAAACACTAAGAACATCATGATACATGATAATAGGACAATAATTATATACCTAAGGATATTACTATTTGGCGTGCAAAGGCACGGCTTCAGCCCAATCGATATTATCGAATCATGGTGACGATCTCGAATAACGAATCCTTCATTATCGGTATGCGGTGCGTGCCGTCGCAACGATTCGCCTATTCCACCCCCCACCGTTCTATTTTTCACTTGCGATCTTTCATTTTCGGTGCTATAAATGCAAAGAGGCGTCGCAATCCCGCCCAGACCGCTCGCCGCCATTAACGTCGCGTTGGTTCATTTGATTCCGAATATAATTCCGGTTGCGTTACGTTGAACTTTTTTGTTCTATTTTCTCTGTGAGGTCAGCGTGTTGATGGAGCTCTTGCTGAGCGTTTTTTTGGCAATTATGTCATTGTTATCCCTACCGATATGAAGAAATTCTTTGTGAAATTCAAATAAATAAATGCAACAGCTGATTATGGAGAGAGTTATCCCCGGAGTTTTCCTACGTGACAGAATCCGTAATGAGAATATTTGCAGAAGGTTTTATGTGACCGACATGACATAGCAAAAATATGTGCAAGTCCAAGCGGCAATGGGTAGTCCACATTGTTCGCTGAACCGATTATAGATGAGCACGAAAGGTTCTTGAGTGATTTGCCGTATTCATCACGCATGGCAGGTGGGTTGGTGACCGCAGTAGGTTTTATTATGTATGTAGGTAAACGCTGCTGCCTGTATCCTGTTATTCCCTTAGTCATCTCCCATGACACCCGCGGGATGAGATGAAGCGATCCTATTTTAAATCCAGAAACTACCACACGGACAGATAAGTATAATATGTGAGTTCGTTAAACTCCTACTGTGACATAACTACAACACGAACGTGGAAAATTATACAGAAGCAATATAAGGAAACGTAGGTGTTCCAAAATTACCCTCCCGAAATATGGTTAGCCGTGTACATTCACATACGCACTTAAGGCAGTACTTAGGCAAGTAAATTTGCTTCAGCCGCTCACAGAACAAGACATAATGGCCCAGTTTTATTATGTAGACAATTAATTCTTGTGAATAATTGCTCTAGATGTGAACATCTTCTCGGCATGTAGTAAGATAACATCGTCGTTTCGTACGTTCTATAATCGTTTGTGCCTAACATCGGTGTAGATTCCTCTCGATCCTACCCTCCCTTAAAAGAATCATTCATTACTTGTTCCTTCTTCTTCAGTCGTTCCCTCATTACTGAGGATCGTGATCACTTGTTAATTTCATAGACTTAATCAACTGTCTCCACCTGTCTCTGTCCAAAGTTGCCCTCACCCCCTGATAAAATTTGTCCAGGGCAGTGGCTTCCTTTACTTGGTCGGACCATCTGGTTGGTGATCGGCCGCTGGCTCTCTTTCCTTCTATGCCATTTTGTTTACCTACTAGGTACAAATAACACCTAATGCGGTTACCTACCCGCCTACCAAGCATGATGACGAAGGCAATTCTCCCCAATGATCATTCATAATTTGCCTAAGTCATGATAACCAATTGGTCATTGCGGGAGACTTATGTCCAGCAGTGGATGTTTACAGGTTAATGATGCTGGCTCTTTTCGCCGAATTTCAGACTTAGCTAGTGTCCCAATCCGGTTACTCTCGCCTTGAACATACTTGAAGGCAATGTCTCGGGGAACAAGAATATTCCTGCAATAGCAGATTTGCATATTATACATATTTTGTTTTAGCTGTTTGGTCCATCTAAACCTATGAACAGTGCTGTCCTACTACAATTGCACTATAAACTCATGTGCCCACCGTGTACGAGTATGCAGTCGTAACTTTGAATTACCAAAAAGTTTTAGCCAACGAGTGCCGTTGCGTCGGGCGAGACTTGGCTCGCGTCCCGGCCGCCGCATCGGTCGAGAACAATACCGACCGGGAACCGACGCACTTTTATTTTAGCCTTCCGTGGCTGGAACGGTGCGTTCTCCAGTAAGGGCAGAGCTATAATTATATAAAATGTCCCGATGTCCCCACTATTGGGACAAAAAGGAACTTTTTGGTTTCAATGTCCACGAAATCTACCGAATACCGCAGCCATATGAACTACGGGTCGCGTTTCTGCCGGTGAGTAGGGTTTCCGGAGCTCGTGGGGGGTTAGGGTTGGGCCGGCATGGCAGTGGCAACTGACTGGTAAGTGACCAGTTACTTGCTCGTTGTCACAGCGACTTGGACTCCTCTTTCGCTTTCCAGCAGACGTAGGGAAGCTATTATGTCGATGTACTATAAAAAAATCGTTTATACTTAGGTATTCTGTAGTGATTCCAATCAATCAATCGCTCTGGTCCGTCCACTGCTCAACGTACGCCACTTTTAATTCGCGCCACATTCCTCTCTTCCTCATCAAGACTCATCTGCTACACCGGTTGTCGATTCTTCGGCAGATTTAACCAGACTTCCTTCGGGCTATGTTGATAACATTCCTCTTTTGACGATAATTCCAAAGTTTCCTCTTAATTATTTAAAAAATCTTAATAATAATACGTTTTGAAAATAAAAGACATGGTGGTAGGTATCCACTTCGCTTGCAGTGGTAACAACGCTTTGCAGTAATGGCCAGGATTTTAGTTGACTTGGGAAAAGGAGGAAATTGACAAAGCGAACGTACTTTTATTTTTCGGAATTTTACGTCTTTTGCTTCGTTTCCGGGGATGGATCCCTAATGCCCAGGGTAGGCGGTAAATCAGCCAGCTAAATTTAGCCAAATCGATTGTTATTTTTGTCTTTCCTTTAGATACAGTCAATTTTCCGTGCGGTAACGAAAATACGTCATACTTGGGAATCGGTCTACTCCTGATTACATTGTATCTGTTGATGTCTAGTCTAATTCATCATGATCAGCTTGCAAACTTCTACATAGTTGTAATTTGGGGGGGATTTGCCTAAACCACGCTTGGCAAGCGAGTTGGTGGCCGCAGTACTTAGGTTTTACTAGCTGTACTCGCGACTTCGTCCGCGTGGAATAGTTATTTTTTCCCCGTTTTTTTTTACATTTTTCATTATTTCTTCGCTCCTTATAGTTGCAGCGTGATTTTATATAGCCTAAAGCCTTCCTCGATAAATGGTCTATTCAACACAAAAAGAATTTTTCAATTCGGACCAGTAGTTCCTGAGATTAGCGCGTTCAAACAAACAAACTCTTCAGCTTTATAATATAAGTTAAGATTCGTATCCAGGAGCTAATACTAATACGAATAGCATCGAAAATAAGAGATACAATCAAATTGATGCAACCTTTTTAGTTTTGCAACCTGTTTTTGTAACTGGCTGTTTTTAATATACTTTTTTTTATTATAAAGAAAATTGTCATGTTGTTATCGTTGTCGGGAAATTGTCTTGCAAAAGTTCACTATAAATTAGAATAAAATTATTTAATCTATTTATTAGTAGGTACATTTAATTTCAGTAGCTTACAGTCCCCAGTTCCGTCGTTGTCACAAATAAAATGTCGTTGTGTTACTAAACAAAACATACGGGTGCCCGTCCGTAGCATTCCAGATAAGAAAGGCGTGAATTTTTGCAACTCAACGCGAGTAAGGCTGCCCACAGATTAGCACGACTTGGAACTACTGGCGTTGGGCCAAACTGCAGTTTTATACAATCATCACTTGTGACGTCACCGCCAACCGCCTCAATCAGCTGGTTTTGACCTTTTTACTGAAGTTTTAGGCTGTTCGGGAAAATGCTCTTTCCGTTTTGGGAATAGAAAACGCATCAACAGCATTTACGAGTATTTTTTACTATAATAGCCTTTACTAGCATGCAGTCTGTATGTGGATCGTTCTTCTTTTTTAACGACAATAAACATTTTCTCGATATAAAATAGTGAATAGAATAGACAAAACTTTATTTGGACACGTAACAGAAAGAAAACAAAAAAATACACCTTTGGCAAATAAACATCAAAACAAAAAAATACAGCTATTGGTAAGTAAGACATAAAAGGAAAAATGCACCTCTGCATAATGCGACAAAAATGGCGTCCACTAAGGTATACGAGTAATAGGGATGATTCCAGGGTCAAAATAATTATATTATATTTATTCCGTACTTTAGATTATAAAAATATATTGGACACGTATTTTTCCTTTTTTTATTTCAACAAAAAATAACAAAGATACAAGGCATCAAAATGTAGAAGTTTGACGTCACTCATTTGCGAAAAAGCTCCCAAAATCTGACGTCACGCGGAGTTTTAATGGTAATTAAAATGCAATCAGTAAGATTTTTGTCTGTCTGTATGTTCGTTATAGAAAAAAAAACTACTGGACGGATTTTGAACAAACTTGGTACACTTATTCTTCATACTCCTGGGCAGGTTATAGTATACTTTTCACTATGGTACAATCAATAGAAACAGAGCTGTGATGGGAAGTGTTGGGAAAACGGGAGACATTTTTATCTGTATGTTTGATCGCGCATCACGCGAAAACTACTGCATGGAATTAATTGCGGTTTTCACCAATGTATTGCTAGAAGTCTAACTTAAAAATTAGGTACCATTTTATGGAAGTCCGTTATTTTTGAAACCCGATATCCACGCGTGCGGCGCCGCCGGCACAGCTAGTGGACATTAAATCCGTACCAAATTGATGCAATACGAAAACACATACGAATGTCGTGAACATATGCACCGAGAATCTTATTTAATTTAGGCGGGACCTCTGAGGGCGCTAAATGGGAGGGCGTGTTGGGGTTACGACGCCACATTATAAGTAAGTACATCACTAAATTAGACACATTTGTTACTAGTGCGGATTTTCCTCTTGGGGCTTACTAATGGCGGACGATTATTAAAATTAAGATATATGTTGACTTGTTTGAAGGTCGTCTGGAAGAAATCGCTATTAGTAGCAAGACCACGTAAATTGTACTATGTTACATAGACCAGGCGTCTTTCAATGTCTTTTTATAATTAGTCTTGACTTGAGGATTTGTGTAATACAAAAAAGGTTTCTTTTTATAGGTCTTAGTATACGGGGGATTTTTATTTCATAGCACGTTTCTAGTGGAAAAGGACCTTTAAGCCAGAAACGAAGAAAAGTGGAAAAATAAGCAAAGTGGACGAATGGAATCATTCCGATAGACTGAGCGGGGAATAGAAAAATGAAGACGGATTTCATTACCGACGGTTGAATTCGAGGAGATTTCTTATTGTTTCCCATCCCGCAACAGAATTCAATAAATTTAACCGAAATTATTTAAATCAGGGCTGTCCAAAGTGCACCCTTTTGAAATGACGCAGGCCGGGTGGTTTCATATACTTAGATGTTTTTTGTACGCGTCCATATAACATGGGGCTAGATCAAAAATAGACAAGTAACTGAATCAATCACATGGAATTTTTGCATCTTTTCCGGCACTAGGCCACCCGTACGTGGATTCTGATGTATGTGCAGAGTCAACACAGCTCTAGCCCCATTACCGGTTAAGTGCGTGGAAAAGGAGTACATATCCATATGACTGGCTCGCTGGCTCATTTGGTAGTGACCTCTGCCCTCTGAGCAAAGGGTCGTGGGTTCGATTCCCGCATAGTACAGAAGTTGGTCTGGGTGTATTCTATGTATAATAAATATGTATTTATTTACAAAAAAATGTATCTAAGTAAGTTAATCAGTTGTCTAGTACCCATAGTAAAAGCTTCGGCTTAGTTTGGGGCTAGGTGGCGTTGTGTGACTCGGCGTGGCATGTCTTGTTATTTATTTATTACCTATTATTTTATTTATTATATGGATAATCCCTTGACTCCCAAACTTTTCCTAGTCAGTTTATCAGTTGTCTAGTACCCATAGTACAAGCTTCGGCTTAGTTTGGGACTAGACGGCACTATGTGACACTGTGTGGCATGCCGGCATGTCTTGTGTGTTTTATTGCGTACTACATTTCTCGCTTCAAATAACCGGATTCGGATAAGGGCTTAACGTTCTAAAATCGCCATTACGCACATTTGAACCTATTGTTGCGACCCACATTAGATATTTTGAAGCGTAAGCAGTTTTGTATTGCGCTGAAACTGGCAATTGTGTTCCGAAATTCGCCCACTCAATTATATTGTCTAGCTAGATTGTGTTGCATTTTGTGGTGAATAATCGTACCGTGCCGGGGATACCAGTTATAATGGTTGTCAGTATTCATTATCCAAAGCTGATAACTGGCATACAGATGATCTTAATGCTATCAACCACCCTCACCCTTTCTTTCTTGCTATTCTCTACACAAAAGTTGTCTGAAAGAGATTTTTTTTGGCCAACTTCTTTTATTTCAATGTTCATGTGACGTTGCCAAATACAAAAATATGAATTTACCTATCATCGACATCGAAATCAAATATCTGTCAATTGTAATTAGCTTTCTTTTCCAAACGGTCAATTTCAATTATAGCGTCCGATTTATCGAACGTTATGCTGTACTAATGGGTTAAATAGACAATTCACACCAACCATTGGTCTCATACGAAGGTTTTCTCTTGCTCTATGAGTAGCAGATGATAATAGGGCGTATCTCTCAGAACAACCAGACTCGAGACAATTTACATGAATGATAGATTAAGCGTTCTTGCCAAAAGTGCGACAATCCGAAGGAAAAATAGAAATTTCTTAATTGACCCGACCTGGAATGGAACCCGGTACTTACTTACCTTCGGATAACCGCACTTTTGGCAAGAACGCTAAACCATCGCACCACTGAGATCTTTTACTGTTATAGTTACATACACAAGCGCCTCATGTTAATTTACTCTGTAAACGGTGCAATGTATGTGATGTTGTCAGATTATGTGGTCGCGATCCGTATTGCGTCCGATGCAAGCTCCCACTATATCGGCACTGTTTCACAATTGCGATCAGCCTCGACAGCCCTGATTAAACTGAATGAATGAACGGAAATACGAACGAACGGCCGGACCGAGGGCTTAAAACAAATCACCTTGATTAAGGCAGATTCTGGGAGGTGATCGTGAATCCGGCGCAGATTTACGAAACGGCCGGCGGTATTTCAAAAAGAATCAACGGCCATGAATAAATTGATGGGATAAGGTGGCTATGTACACGTGGATATTAACAAGGTTATAGTTCCCTACTGTCAGATCAATACTATTCCACATAAAACGCCACTTTTTGCCACTAGAGAGCAGTACTAGCAAACAGTACATAAGGTTTTATGAGGATTTGAGTAGAACAAACAACCAAATTGAGTGGATGAGGTTTATTGATTGATCCCCATTAGTTGATACTAATGATTTCCAGGCTGATGATGAGAATCATCTCAATCATATGGAAATTTGCATCCACAGCTGGACATAGGCCTCTCCAGTTGTTCGCCACTTTGGGCAAACACCTGGAGGCTATTGGCCGGTGGTATTTAGCTACGCCTTCAATCGTGAGGGTTATATCACCACCAGTCGGTTACCAGAGCCTCGTTATTCGGGAGGATGCACCACGGGCAGGTGAACCCTCACCCACTCAAGCCACCCGGCTTGGAGCGAAAAGACAATGGGTCGCTCCCTTACATCCCTACTACCAAGATAATATTGCATGTTTTCGTACCTACGCCTACTCATACCAAGCCTCACTTTTTAATTTCGACCGTACAGCGCATACTAATTATTCGCAGCGTTGTAAAACTACATGTTTCGTATAAGCTCGGAAGCCATAAAAGATAAAAGCAAAGCCAAGTTCTGAAAGTTATTCTTATTAGAAACTTGGGCGGTCTCGGAAAAGTTTAGGTGAAAAGATTTTGAACATTAACTACTTGCGATGTGGGATGAAATCGCTTGATGTGTAATTTAATTAATGAAACATCTACGGTACATTATACACATTGTATAAAGTATAAGTAATAGCAGATTACTTATTAGTTCGCTACGCTCTCACACATTAGTGAGAGCGTCTGTGGCATAGTGGCTACTAGCGTTGACTAAAATGTGGTGCCTGCGGTCTAGGGTGGGCTATGCTCGTGGCATCAGGATTAACCCATGGAAGGTTCGACGAAGGTCCTATTTTTAGTGGGTGTTCCCTGCTTCCCTTGCATTTTGTAGTAAGTACTCTCTTAGGCACTCCTTCCGATAATGAAGATGCGTAAACTGCATTTTAAGGGGACAAAAACCAAGGTTCAAACCCAGTCACCTACCAATGTGTTTCCAAGTTCCAAATTCATATGCACTTTTATTAGACGCAATCGGTGCGGTGACAGAAAATAAAACAAGTCATAGCCTCATTTCTTCCTGTGGGTGTCATAAGAGTCAATTAAGGGATTTCTTAAGATTGCAGCTTTTCAGCCGGTGGTAAGGTTTACCCGTACGCCTGGCGAGTTCCGTACACTCGGTGAACCATTTTTTTTATGCCGAGGAAAATGCTTTTGGGCATCCTCGTCACCCGGGGGGAGCAACAGGGTATGTGGGTGGGACTCACCCAGCCTCAAGGTGGAAAGAAAGCAGGGAATACCCTCAAAATTCCGGCCCCTCCTGTCAAGCGCCTATGGACATGGTGTCACGGGACCCGGAAAGACAAGGGCTACACTCGGTGAACCAATCCCTGAAGTGACTTCAGTTGCGTTTCAGTATAGCCCTATTTTACAGGCCAAGATGGTGGTGGCAGCGAGTAAATTATTGATTCATTTATTTGTTCGTTACCGCAGAGGTACTTGGCTTCTCTTTCCCTTTCCATCACTCGACAAAAGACCGTTATTATATACCTACTACTGTAAAAAACAAACAAAATCGCCGACTTTATTGGCAGTTCGATAAAAAATATGTCGAAACGTCGAGAGTAAGCCCTGAAATTGTGAAGTATCATTGTGTTTTCAAAGCATTAAATTAATTACTTCGATCACGATGCGTGTTTGTGGAGCGATTCATAACGCGGGCCGCTTTTTTGGGTTCCGTACCTCGAAACGATAAATTCGAAACCATTATATCACTTTGTTGATATAAGAACACTTTGTTGTCCGTCCGACATTCAGACCTTTTTATCCTATTTAAGAGAGGTAGGGCATAGCGAATCTTCGCTCGAATTGAGTCGAATTGAGGTCCGGAGAAGGACCTTCACCCTATAGAATACCGCAGTCAAATGACCTCTGGGTCGTGTTTATGCCGGTGAGTAGGGTTTCCGGAGCTCGTGGGGGGTTAGGGTTGGGCCGGCATGGCGGTGGCAACTGACAGGTAACTGACCAGTTACTTGCCCGTTGTGACAGCGACTTGGGCTTCTCTTTCGCTTTCCATCAGGCGTAGGGAAGCCATTATGTCGAGCTACTATAAAACAAACGCCCTATACCGCAGTTGCACAGGGCGCAGGAGCGAGGAGCTACACCAACCCGCCTGTCCAGCGTGGGGATTATGAGTAAAGCTTCCGAATTTGACAGTTTGCTTAACCCTTTCCCTCCTTACGGTACCTCCACATTTTTCGTCTAATATCTTAAGTACGAAAACATTTTAAAGTGGCGAATATCTTGGAGGCTTGTTAAAGAGGCAGTAGACAGCTATCGCAGTCTACTGAAGAGCCGTGGTAGCCTAGTGGTAAGATCGTCGTTTCACACACGTGAGGTCGTCGGTTCGAATCCGCGCGGGGCACGCACCTCTGGATTTGCAAAAATCTATGTGCGGAATTATACCACTAGCTTAGCGGTGAAGGAAAACATCGTGAGGAAACCTGCACATCCAGTTTAATTCTGAATTTGTCTGGTTCCCCTTTCTGAGGGTTACGAAGGTCAGATGGCAGTCGCTTCAATGTGATAACCAGACTCGCTAAATCTAGGATCATGGTCAAAGCGGGCCCTGGGCCTAGAGGCAGAAACCGGGACAACGCTAAGAGGATGAGACTGCGATAGCTGATGATGATGATCTATCTTACTACGGACCCCCGTTCGAGTTTTTGACGCGACACCTACTCGCTCTTGGCGGGCTTTTTTAATTCCGCGAGCCGCTCCGCGCATACTAATTACCTCTACGGCTCCCAACACGCCGTTATTGCCTTTTCATATTTTTATTTTATTCATACCTACACAAGATGAATCGTTTCAATGGCCGCGTTTTGTGGCTTCCTCGGTTTCGCAATTATGACTGTTTCAAATTTCTCTGCAAAATGTGTTATTTGCTTAAGTTTGGTTAATTAGTATTGAAGCCTGTTTACGGAGTAGGTAAATGAAAGGGTAATGTTGAGTGAAAACATTTTATTGCATCGCTTACCGTTTGATAAGGATTCAGTTTCTCTCTTCTTAATAACGACTGTTTTCAATTCTTTACTATTTCTTCCTCTTTTTAAAATAAACAGATAGGTACCTAATATTATTTCTTGTCAAAAATAAACTAACCCTACAGGTCATGTTATCAATAGATAGGTATTTACAAAATGTCTTCAGCAAAATATCTCGAAAACGAGACGGTTTCCTTCATTAAAATGTTCAATCCAAGTTTTTTCCAGATTCAACATTTTTGGGAGAAAATGGAATGTCCTAAACATGTCCAAATTTTTTTAAAACGAGGCGCAAGTGATGTTTTAAAGGCCATCTATTTTTAATAAAATTATGTAATTAAAAATAAATGGCTATAAGAAAAACATACATTTTTAAATTTGGATCATTTCAAAATGTACAAACAACCCAATATTTTGCAACAATCACACCAGAAAGCCGGCCAAACATAACCTTCCAATTAATGTTGATTCCTTTCCGCACGGGCGTTTGTTTTTCTTTTATTCCCTCCGTTGTTATTCACCGAGAAATGAAGGAATTGATTACTTAATCCAATTCTTCGTCGCTTTACCGAACTTCATTATTCCAATGCCATTTACTCTGCCTCCATGAGGCTTCGTCGATTATTTGTCTCGAAGTGTTTTTTCCGAGATAAGAAGCGGATCGCGTCGCCAGATGTACCATTTACGTGAAACGACTCCTTTTTAGGGTTCCGTAGCCAAAATGGCAAAAACGGGACCCTTATAGATTCGTCATGTCTGTCTGTCTGTCTGTCTGTCTGTCTGTCTGTCTGTCTGTCTGTCTGTCTGTCTGTCTGTCTGTCTGTCTGTCTGTCTGTCTGTCCGTCCGTATGTCACAGCCAGTTTATTCCGAAACTATAAGAGCTACATTATTTAAATTTGGTACGTAGATGTATTCTGTGAACCGCATTAAGATTTTAAAATAAAATCAGAAAAAAATCCAAAATTTTTGGGGTTCCCCATACATAGAACTGAAACTGAAAATTTTTTTTTTCATCGAACCTATACGTGTGGGGTATCTATGGATAGGTATTTGTAAATGATGTTGAGGTTACTAAGATCATTTTTTTCTAAACTGAATAGTTTGCGCGAGAGACTCTTCCAAAGTGGTAAAATGAGTGTCCCCCCCCCCCGTAACTTCTAAAATATGGGCATGATAAAACTGAAAAAAATATATCATGTGTATCACTATAAAAACTACTAACGAAATTTGGTTTGAATGAAATCTAGCCAGTAGTTTTTTTTTAAACGTCATAAATCAAATTACCTAATTTTTTTATTTAATTAACTCCAATATAATAAAACGTAAAGAAAAACATTTATTTAGCTGTATAGTGGTACGGAACCCTACGTGCGAGAGTCCGACTCGCACTTGGCCGGTTTTTCTTGGGTATGGCATTCCGTTCTTCTTGATAAGATATAACTTAGGCAACTTCGATTGAAGTAATCAAAACACTAAAGTTATTTGTAATGAAGATATTAGCAGATGACACTAAAGTAATTTGTAATGAAAATATTAGCAGATGACATAATTAGAGATATAATCGGAGCGCCCTCGTAGACTGCGATATTTGCTCTGTGCACGATTACAGCGCCAACTAGCGTCCACAACTTTGTGAGCTCTGTCACATTGACATTTAGGGTTTGTGAGTGTTATTACAATATCAAATTCCAACCACAAACCGTATTTAAAGGAAAGTTGTGGGTATTGGCTGGACATGTCCGAGGACTGAGATGTAGAAGAATTAAGAACAAGGGCAGAGTTTAATAATTCAAGCTCTCATCATAAGGCAAACATCTATGTATAATGTATTATGTAGAATTGCTTTGCCATTGACAGACATCTGATGACAGAGCTTGCATTGGTTTTACTTTTGACCACCATGAGCGCTGCGATAGATTATGTTACCCCCACCTAGTACTTCGCACCCAGCCAATAGCTTACCATCACGTGGATTGCAAGCAAGCGTAAACAAACATATTTCGAATGAACACATATAGCCGTTACAGCTCAAAGAATAAGCAACTTAACGTGGTTATGAGCAGGTCACTTAGCAGTCACAACTTTCAATTTCATCCTTTTATGTAAACTTAACTATACTAAGCTAAACTTAGCCATTTTGCACTAGATGTCAGTAAACATAGCTTTAATTACGTCCCTTTATCTTAATTGGCATTTTGAAATTGGTATGGTTCTTCAGGGATGTAAGGGAGCAGCCTATCATCTTTTCGCTCCAAACTACCCTCACCTGCCCGTGGTGCATTCTGCTAAATAACAGACGAGGCTCTGGCAACTGACTGGTGGCGGTATAACCATAACGATTGAAGGCGTTGCTAAATACACAGGCTGATGACGGGCAGCAGCGTCACCAGAGGGAGAAGCTACGCCCTGCGATCGCCAGGGTGGCGATTATGGGTACATCCTCCAGATGTTTGCCATAAGTGGCGAACAACTGGAGAGGTTTATGTCCAGCAGTAGACTGCGATAGGCTGATGATGTCTTTACCTTGACAACAACTGGTGCATTACTTAACATAGCACAAATTAATTAAAACATAGCTGTGTTCACGTCCGAACACCGGCAGCCACAAGAGAATACTAATAGACCACGCCCACAAATGATATTCGATCTAAGTAGGTACATAATTCTAATTGTCATGTACTTATTATGTGTATATCTTTGTTTACGTTTTATGCCGCGGCCACACATTGGATTCAACTTTGCGTCCAATCAGTGGTCAATGTAACGCGCTCAATGTCTTCATTGTGTCAAAGTACCGATACACGCATTGGTGCATTGGGCGCAAAACGTTACGATGGTGCAAATAGGTATCTCCAATATGTGGTCGCGGCTTTAGTGTAAATGTTTGTTTATTGTGTACGTTGTGATGTCTAAAAATAATAATAAATATTTTTCTATTTCTATGTTTATAGTATAGATATTGGAGTGATGACGTCAGGACCCAGTTGGGAATAACAGTGCACAGATGCTTAGAACGTCTCCTCGTTGTATTCGCTCCGTGTTCTCCTATGTAATTAAACAGGTGTGCCACTTCTGCTTTAACAGAGCTATATGCATTAAATTTAGGGTCACATTAAGGTAGCAAGCTCCTTATCTCAGATGCGAGAATGTGCGAGGCACTTAGTTGCATAGGGACATTAAAATTATCGGAACTGCATCTCAAATTAGACATTCAGGATAAATGGAAAGCAATTCGGTGGCGTGTTTCAACGGATAATGCATTGGTGATTAGGTTGTGGTCACGGTGGGTAAACGTGGTTGTAATGTAAGCGTTTATGTAAATTGTTGGTAACTAATTTACACTAGTATTGTAATGAGCTGCTGGCAATCTCGGGAATGAATAATCAGTGTTTTCGAACAGCTACGATATGGGAACCTTCAAAAAAATTACCGTATTCCTATTTAAAACGCCGGCAGCGAACCGCCTCCGCCTCTTGCATAAAAAAAAACAATTATGTACCAGTTTTTTAACTTGAAATAAATGCAACAGATAAGAATAATTTATTTGATTAAATCACAAAAAACACATTACTTATGTACATAATATTTATCCTGCCTAGTACAACAGCTGTGGAAAGTGCCTAAAGTAACATTGCAGAATGACAACTACCCTCCGCACTAGTTATAAAACTGTATTGCGGCAGTGTAGTATCACCGCGAACACTCATTATAAAATTTACAACAACTATTTTACCCAGATGACGCGGACCTAGCTGATCTGAAAGTACATAAATTCCGTTTGTATGTGCCTACTAGAACAACGATACCTTTTATACGTCAGGAATGCCTTGACGCTTACACCAGACTAGGTATGGGAAACTTGGGTTATGTAGGACCCTCTCCTAAAATTGGAGAATACCCACTAAACCTGACGATGGTCCGCTACGAGCGCTCATCTGAGTCGGGATGCCCGTCGGGACTCGACTCAACCCTCCTCGGCTCAGTAGCATTGCGCTGTCTAAAAGAATATGCGGCACTACTCGAGAGGGGCGTAGTGGTGTCGTCCCGGTACGACGTCACCACCTGTGTCCGAAGACACGTGTCGTCGTCTTTCTCGTGGTCGCTAATTGGAGAGGAAGAGAGTAACGTTTTCCTTTTTAAAAATTGCATATTATGTCACCGGAAAATAGCAAAAATCGTAAGTTGATCAATTTCCAAGGTAGTAGATTAACTTTCGGAATATAACAAACGGTAGTTGAAATGTATTTATTGGATTTCAGTTAACGCTAGAAATTATAATTTCTAGCGTTTTAATTGGCTAGTGGCCTGTCAGTGACCTGTCAGTCACTATTTTCTTAACGCGAATGAACTATAATTGATCAACTTACGGTAGCCTGGCAGTAATTTAATAATTTACGATTTTGACACTAGTAAAATCATCCTCAAATGGGCCAATCGTTGCTCAATGTAATATTACCCGTTAGTTAATACACTGTTCCTTGATTGGTTGACGGGATAACCTCAAGTGAGTCATTGAACCAATCAACGTTCACCTCGCATTTTTCGGACGATTTTTTTTTTTATATTGGCTCAGCATAGTGGCTTCCCTCCGCCTGATTTAACGGCAAGAACCCGTAAATTGATCAATTTACTAAAATACATACCTCAAATAATATATTTCAACTGCCGTTTATTATCTACCTATTTTCCGAAAGTTAATAAAAAATACTATCTAGGAAATTTTATAGTACGAACGGCCAAACTATGGAACTCTTTGCCAGGCTCCTTGTTCCCCGAGACGTACAATCTTCCGATGTTCAAGGCGATAGTGAACCGGTTTATGATGGGTGAGCGCGCTCCATCGTCGACTATGATATCGCTTACCATCAGGTGAATTGCAGTCAAGCGCAAACCCATATTGTATAAAAAAAATATTTTCCGATGACAATTATATATCTTTGACAAAAAAATGCTTGATTCATAAATCCTTTCCCGCTCCCTCTCGTTACCAAGCCGCCCCCTGTCCCAAGGTGTAGTTGTAGTCCTCTTAGAGGCTGTGCCTGTAATCCCACCGACTGAGGTCATTAAGACCAGCTCACCTCCACTGTTCCATTATGCATTATTGCGACGCCGGGTCCCCAATATCAGTTAGTGACGTAATTACGGAGAGGCAAATTGGTTTGTAAATAAAATGGGTATAAACACACAAATCTGTAATCAAAGTAATTGATAATGAAAAATGAAAATGAAAAAAATGAAAAAATATTTATTCACAAAAAGCATTGGGTTGTCTTAATTTATTAGAGGTAGATTTCTCCTTTTAAGTGAGATATCACTTGTGCCAGGAGAAACCACTCTCCCGTAGCTACATAGGTTACATACTATAACAAACAATCGCTTCAAGGCTATGATAAACAATAGTGAAAAATAGTAAGAAAACATAGTCTAATTATGTGTGTGTGTGTGTGTGTGTGTGTGTGTGTGTATGTGTGTGTGTGTGTGAGTGTGTGTGTGTGTGGTGTGTGTGTGTGTGTGTGTGTGTGTGTGCGTGCTCGTGTGCGTGTGTGTGTGTGAAAGTATGGGCATGCGTATAAGTGTGTCTGTTTGTCTTGCTTGCTGTAAGAAAACCAAACGAAAGAACCATTTAAACAATATCTACCTGTCTATTTCAGGAGGCATTCAGTTTCCTCGTAATTTAATCGATATCGTTATATTATTTGACAAAACACATCATCATCATCATCAGCCTATTGCAGTCCACTGCTGGCCTCTCCAGTTGTTCGCCACTTTGGGCAAACATCTGGAGGATATACCCATAATCGCCACGCTTGGGCAGGCGGGTTGGCGATCGCAGGGCGTAGCTTATCGCGACAAAACACATATAATGTAAAAAACTATTTATTGTAGCGTTGCATTTCGCCTCTGACCGCGGATCTCAATGACCAACGAAAGAAAACAAAATATAGGTACCTACATGATGTCATATTGAGCTTCTGTTGAATACATAATAATACATACGTGTGTGAGCTGACTGTGTTCTTAAAACGTGGTCCTACAGCCACGGTCCAAATTAAGCTTACCTGTAACAAGAAAAATATTAATTTTAATAAAAGAGTCCCGACTGGTACATGTTTTCTTGATTTAGGGATTTTTTATTTCCAAATTGCACGGATGCCCTGTCAGGTTTTTCCGATTTTTACGAGTATCATCATCAGCCTCTCACTGTTCTGACTCTCTAATTGCCCGATCCTGGGTTGCTAGCATTAAGATGTTTTGATTTCATTTCATTCAAAAATGTTTTTTAGGTTCCACAAACGACTCAATACTATTACAGCACGGTTAAATACAAAGGTGTACCTAAAAGGTCTCCGCTCAGCATTATGTCGCTGCCCAGATAAGCGCTATATTTATTTTTTAATTAACGCTTTTTATTTTTACATACCCAATATCACCATAACCACTCTCAAGTTCAAATCGAGGCGTGCAGTCTGCAGAGCGTGCCAAACATTTTTTCTCTAAGAAGACGTTACTCTCCTAATACACGGGTAAAAACAGGCGCACTTAAACCGGATCGGGCTGAAATTGTTTTAGCCCCAGTTATCCGGGTAAGGTCAGCCTCGTTACCCGGCCGCCGTGCGAGTAACTAGGTATAAAATAAAATTGCACGCAATTGCTCACGGGTTATCCGGTAGAGCGGTCAAAGTGTGCCGATTACCGGCCAGAGCTTCGGGATTCGTGTTTGCGGTAGGTTGTTTCTTTACGGTTTGATGTTGATTATCTGTTCTAAGTGGCCACGGAGTTGCCGTTAAGGAATTTCTAGCTACTTCTTGTCTTTTTGGAATCAAATGCGACTGATTGTATGACCACTAGAGGTAGAGATTGTCTAAACTAAACGATGACGCGCGACGATATTTAATTATTTTGTTTAGTTGGACAACAAATCCGAGAATAGGCCTGTTGCCGTATAAAATGTATTCAATTAATCCGTCTTTTAGATTGTAAAATATAAAAGACACGTATTTTTACGCGTCCGTTAAAATTACGCGTGACGTCACAGAGTGGGGGTTTTTTCGCCACTGCGTGACGTCAAAGACTCCCACTCGCATTTTGATGCCTTGTAGCTTTGATATTTTTGAAAAAGTAAAAAAACGTGTCGATATATTTTTATAATCTGAAATACGGACTAAATACAATGTAATTAGTTTGACCTCGGAAACATCCCTATTGCGCTATTCCAACGATTGAATCTAACCGTCAACTGAACAACCAATCACAGCTGAATGTTTATATGTATTGTGTTCATCTTTGATATTTGTTTGTGGGCGTAAAAGCAGTCGTGCCGTGCATCATTTAAGATTAGACGATCGCTACTAAAATAATAAACACACACTCAGTCGCCGTTAGCCACTGCCACTGTATAACGTGAAAAATAACATACAAAACAAAACCAATAGTACCCAAAAATTATCAATTGCCCGCGAATGAAGTAGACTTGATGATTTCGGGACAATACCTGGTCAAAAATTACGAAACGAACCTATCAAAATTTGCTTTGGTCGAGTAGTTCTTTGAGATTTCATCTACTAAGTAGTCATAGTATAAAGATAAATCTTAGTTTGAGACTAGATTTTTAATGTAGGTATTTATATTGTCAAATCAGTTATGAAGTGCGAAACTCCCGGCCTTAGTTTGAAGATTTATTAACTTAATCATAACACATTCTAACACGATTAAGCAAACGTCCTTTGTAAACCAAAACAACTGGAATAGCTCATTTGTATTGAAATACTGAGTGGTTTCAGTTGGAATAATACGAAACATCTGTATCAATTATGAAGTTGGTTGGAGCCCCCGGGCGGCCATCGCGCGCCCTATCTGTTTCAATTATTGTTCCACTTATCAAACAACCTTTAGAACGGCGACGAACCCATCCTGAGGGATGCCTCAAAGAAAGGCTAACTAGTTCAATTCTAGCACTCTAAGGGTGCGTCCACATCTGACGAATGCGTTCCGAATGAGCGGTTCGCGGGCGGCGCGTAGATTGCGCGCGAACTGCGGGCGGCGCAAGAGTGGAGAACGAAATAAAAATGCACGCGCGCAGCTAATGAACAGCTCTGGCTGGCGCAGCTAGCGCAAAGCTCGCGAGCCGGTCGCGATCCGCGCGTTCGCGCGCATTCGTCAGATGTAGATGTATAAGGATGCATGGTGTAAGGACACCCAACGTAGGCGCTCAGTTGTCGATTTGTGGAAATCCGCCGGTTCTAACTAACTACGTTAATACTAGAAATTTTAACGCGCCTGTATAGTTAAAAATCCTGAAGTAGCTTTTCCATGCGGTGAATAATACAAATTTTAATCACAGTCTGATTTTTCCCTTTGGTGGAAAATATATGGATGAGTCGTCGTATTACATGTAAAAAAAGTGAAAAAAAATTAAGAACACTCCAAAAGCGAACACTCAAGCCTTTCAAAAAGGTAAGCACTCACACTGAAACAATATACCGTTCAGGTAACTTGTGAGGAAGTAATTACGTGAAATGTTTACTCTTCGCACGTGCAGTGAGTGGGGACTGTCCAGCTCTTAACCGATGGAGGGTGCTTCTTGTGGAGTCGGGTCAGCTAAGTGAGCACGCAGCCTTTGTTTGCTTAGGTCCCACAGGTAGAATATAAATTGATGTACGTAATGACTTTGGTATACACGGTCACTCATCACCCTAAATGTCTGTCCACTAACAATTTTTAATTAACCCGCTCTCGCTTCGCTTTGGATATTTAAGACTATTGCGATGTAACTATAACAGATTGACATTTTCTGACGCGACATTGTTTGTATATAATTAACTAATTAATTAATTCTGCAACGTCGCTGTACATTTTTTGTTCTATAATTCAATAGATTTCGCAGTAGGTACACGTGTTGTAAGAAAGTTGGGTACTCCAATAGGGTAACACACCTTGGGTTACCCTATTGGAGTTTTAGTATTGACCCCTAACTATTTTTAAAAATTAACATAGCCTATGTTCATCGGAGATAATGTAGCATTCCAACAGTGAAAGAATTTTTCAAATCAGTCCAGCAGCTTCGTAGTCTATTAAATGAAAATAAACAAACAAAAAAACAAAAATGAAATCTTTCGAGTTTAGAATAGAATGCAAATTCATAAGTCTATTATCCACCTTCATGTTTTGACAGTTATGAGGAATCTTTAGACCTGTCCGATTCTTATTTAGTCGTATAACAATTATATATTTAGATAGATATATTTAAACAATACTTAATTATAATAAACAGCGAACGAACGTAAAATGTGTCCCAGCTGTAATTTTTTTTATTCAATTTAGTTTTTTTTTGTTTTTTTTTATAGTGGCTCGACATAATGGCTTCCCTACGCCTGATGGAACGCGAAAGAAAAGCCCAAGTCGTTGTGACAACTGGCAAGTAACTTTACACTTTCATCTCTTCTCAGTTCCCTCATTATTGAGGATCGTGATCACTGGTTGATTTCGTAGCTGTTATCACTCACTGTCTACACTTATCTCCGTCAGAAGTTGGTCCTCTGATGATTTTTATCTAAGACAGTAGCTTCCTTGACTTGACTGATAATTTGGTTGGTGAGGGGCTCTCTTTCCTTCTAAGCCGTAACCAACATAAAACGAGAACGTAGTTGGCACAACCAACTTTTCAAGAATTGCACAACACTTAGGTAGATATACTTTTCTCAAAATAAAAGGAATTGTTACATCCCTCAACATGAACACGCGATTACTGTACAAGAATGTAGGAAACATTTCCTTGAGCACAGTAGGAGAGACGTCAATTTTGGCCAAAGTAGATCTGTAGGAGAATTGAACGGGCAGCCTGTAAGACTTGTATTAGGACGCGAAATTGGCTAGCCCCGAGGCTATGATGCTAGGGCTGCTACGTTATGGTCGCTACAAAATCACTACATACATAGTATACAACAAAGTCGCTTTTGTTTACTGTCTGTCACTATGTATGCTTATATCTTTAAAACTTAAACGCAACTTAACCTAAAACGCAAACTTAAACTAAAACGCATTTTGATGCGATTTTTTTATTGAATAAATAAATAACCCAAGACATGCTGGTCCACACAGCGTCGTCTAGCCCCAAACTAAGCCGAAGCTTGTACTATGGGTACTAGACAACTGATAAACTTATTTTTTTTGTAAATAAATACATATTATACATAGTAAACACCCAGACCAAATACAAACAGACATGTTCATGAGCACAAATGTTTGTACTATGCGGGAATCGCACCCACTGGACGACCCTTGACTTAGAAGGCCGAGGTCACTAACAAATAAGCCATCGAGCCAGCCAATAGAAGGATTCAACAGGACGGTTTATGTGCATATAGTAACACTCGTAGTGTGTATAGTAATATAATGCATATAGTAGATAATATAGTGCATAATATAGTCCTACTATAATAATATAAATGCGAAAGTTTGTTTGGATGGATGCTTGTTCCTCTTTCACGAGTATTTACTGAACGGATTTTAATCAAACTTTACAGTAATAAAGCTTATACGTTGGATTAACACAAATGCTATGTTTTATACGAACATTCAAGCGGACACAGCCGCGGGCAGCAGCTACTAGATAATATATGCATATAGTATTGCACCCGTGCGAAGTCGGGGTGGGTCGCTAGTTAAATTTAAAATACCAGATAATTTCCTTGTTTCTTCATCATACCCAATTGTTCGCTATTTTGGTCGACCCTGTGGTATTTACAACAACCATACGTTTAAATAAATAAAATCTCCGATGTTGGAAGTTTCAAGTGGAAATAAAACAATTACATATTGTGGTGTCTTCTCAACGTTGCCATAGCAACGGATTTTGTATAGTCATTATAAATAAATACCCCAATAATATGAAGACGTGATTTCATTATATCTAGTGAGTAAATACATATCACATATTATGAATACGTATAACGTTTCAAGTGCGTAAGCTGCTTACTCGATGATCGGAACAATGTACGTGATGTTGGTTAATGTTTACTCTTGTTAATAATACAATTTACGATCACGTATATTGCACTATTCCAATAAAGTATTTGCGAACCGCTGTGTTTGGTAAAACAGAGATAAATTTTCACTTCGGTGGCATTTAGTAATTATAATTAATATTTTATAAATTCGAAAACATCGGCCATGTTAGTATGCCATGGAAGTATTTTATAGTATAGAAGTATAATACAAGCTTCGGCTTAGTTTGGACCTAGATGGCGCTGTGTGGCCCATTGAAACGAACGAAAAAACGGAAATATCGTTGAACATACATAAAAAAAAAAAATTATACATACAGACGAATTGAGAACCTCCTCCTTTTTTCGAAGTCGGTTAATAATAGTGTCACCCGTTGCGAATATTTATTCTCATCTAGTAACACTTATTGTAAATAGTGTTACTGTAAACTATATTACATGACAGCCCTACCTCAACAAGTCTAGACCTAAAGCCAGATCTAGATCTGTGCGGGCCGTGCTCCCGTTCGCGGCCGGGAACTGATTGGGTTCCATACGATGCACTTACATTGCTACCGGGTTGACATGTTCGACATTTATACCGTTTGCACTTGTATTGTTTTAAGTAACAGTATTGTAGTTTACAGACTGTAACTTAAAACAACGGTTTTTTTTATAGATAGAGGGATCCAAGAGTAAGTAAGGTTTATATGTATAATATATGCACATACGCATCGAATTTTAATGCAGTATTTATGAATGACATAGATAAAAATAAATAAATAATTATATCGCCACCAGTCGGTTGCCAGCGGCAGGGCACGGGCAGGTGAGGTTGGCTTGGAGCGAAAACATTACATTCCATCTCTGCTGTTCAGCTGATAACAATGATAGCAGTTTGCAATTTTAATTGTTATTTTGATACCCAAGTTAACACTGCTGCCCGTTTCCTGATGAAGGAAAATGCTTTGCTACTACGAAAAAAAAAAAAATTAAAATTTTAACATTGAAACAAAATACAGCTAACGCTTAGTTAGAGATGTACCTTAGCGCCCTTCGGGGCACGGTGCCCTAAATAGGCCAGGGGCGAACAAGGTGCAATTACAGAGGGCCGCCCGGGAAATCGCCGAGGAAATGTTAACAATTCAGATCCGGCTGATGTGAGTAAAAGAGACAATCGTTCCGGATTTGGGCGCACGCCCCGGGGACCGCGGAAGGATCGCAGCTAGCTGTGCAAATGATCGTGTGAAAAAAAAGTCTGTGAATACAATCGAACGCACGTTTGTAGGCAATAGGCCTGTGCCCGTAAAAAATAACCATCACAATAGATGCGTAGCTAAATACCACAGACCGATGACGGGCAGCAGCGTCACCGGAGCGAGAAGCTACGCCCTGCGATGCGCCAGCGTGGCGATTATGGGTGTGAACAACTGGAGAGGCATATGTCCAGCTGTGGACTGCAATAGGCTGATGATGATGATGATGAATGTGTTATACATGTAACCACAGTATTATCTATTCCACATTAAACCTACATCGTGGACTGTATCTGATGAGTTTATTATACTTAAATTCTTGTGTTGTAAGAATCCGGAGGCATTCTGAAGATTTAATTGTAAGTGGAAGCAGGCCTTATTTTGTAATGAATTCGAAAGCGATCTCGGAAAGGAATTTCCATTACAGCGGTATTCCTATAGGGCTGCCTTCCTTAGCAAATATCATAAACTGTTCTGTAGGCTCATTCTGAAGTGGCGACTTCAAAGAGTATACTAAGTGCTTTTTCACAATAAATGTAAATTGGAAGATTATTGTAGGTAGTTGAATGGAAAGCTTTGAAGATCGACGTATTTCATTAACCGATTTCAAAAAAAGAGAAGGTTCTCGATTCAACTGTTTTTTTTTGTTGTTGTAGGTATGTTTGCTACCACACATCTCCGAGTGACTCGATTTGAACATTTCTTTTTTTGTTAGATTACCTACACCCTATCCTTCTGAGATGGTTTCATTGAAGTCGTATTTTTTTGCTAATATGCTGTTATTGCTTTCTTTTCATCACATAAGATGAGCGAATTGTATTTGTTAATTGGATGTAAGGGAGCGATCTATCATATTCGTTCCAAGCCATCCTCACCTGCCCGTGGTGCATCCTGCTGAATAACAGACGAGGCGCTGGCAACCGACTGGTGTTCATGAACACAAATGTTTATACTGTGCGGGAATCGAATCCACGACCCTTGGCTCAGAAGGCAGAGGTCACTACCAAATGAGCCATCGGGACAGTCGTATGTATAGGTATCTTATTTTGGTTATCTGAACAGAGTGGTACATACCTGTTTCTTTTAATATCAAAATCAAAAGTGTTATCAACCCTACAGATGTTTATTAGACAGAATCTGAACTAGAGCAAGGGTTGTGTTCACACCATCAATATGAATTCCTTGAAAACACTTATGAGAAAGCCAAGGGAGCGTACAGCCATTATGGGTTAGAAAGTTATTGAGAACAATTTGACAAAGAATTCCTGCAACTAGATAAAAACACATAGTACGAAAACGTCACCGTTAGAATATTTTATGGGTTTAGTTTGTGCTTCTGTTTTGTGATTTTTTAATTAAGTAAGTTTAATTAGTTTAAAAATTCTGTCCTCGCATCTATCTCGCGATACTCAAAAGGTTACTAAGACATAAGTTCATACATTGTATAACACCTGCACTGTACCTACACTTAGTGAGCAAATAAAGAAATTGAAATTCTTTGTTCTGTGCCTTCGAGTGGTGATTATGGGTAAAATCTCCAGATGTAAGCCCAAAGGGGCGAACAACTGGAGAGGTCTATGTCCAGCAGTGTACTGCGATAGGCTGATGATGATGACTAAAAAGATATTAAAATTAAAATCCATTTTCAATGTAGGTACTCACCCCGTTTGCTCATTGCAGTCTAGATGGAATATTCCAATACGAAATAGTTTATTGTGGGCGGCTGGAACGACGCTACGGGAAATGGAACATCGCTGTTTACCGAATTCGTTTTCAATCGGCACAAGTTGCGCGCAGGGAGCGATCGGAACAAGACCGTTTGGAACGAACAATATCTTGTTACGGCCTGATCGGATGGAGCTTTGCACTTGGATTCGAAAGTTATCATTGCTATTATAAAATGCGACGGAGAATATTTTCTGATTGGCGGGGGATTTCTTGGTTAGTGGATTCGTTGCGGACATAATTTTTAAATTACATTTTTTTTTTAACCGAAATACTGGTCTAATAGTCTTATTTGGTTGGTGCAAGCACAGTACGATTCATCATTATCATCAGCCAATTGCCGTCCACTGCTGGACAATAACCTCTCCAGTTGTTCGCTAATTAGGGCAAACATCTGGAGGATTTGGGGAAGGTATTATTCTTAACTAGTAATTTTATTGTCTCCGCATACAATTTATGATCGTTGAAAACTCCTTTAGCTCTACCTTCCTATTAAAAAATTAATAATAATCCATGAAATAAAAACGAGTTAAAGACAAGCGTAGTTACAATGGGCAGGTGTTCAAAAAAAAGGGATTATTATTAATCACGATCGGATTACAATTAAATTGGAAACTGCCTTAGAGGATTATTCGCCTAGCGATTTGAGCTCCTCTTTCAATTATTAAATTCATTATTTTATTTCAATAAAATGTAATTAGTTACTTTTGCTACTTTTGTGTCTGTTATGAATAAAAAGGGTAAAAATCATTTCTAAAAAGTTAGCACCTTGGTAGGTATTTAAATATACAAAGTTAAATCACGGTAAGTTACGGCAATAGACCGGGTGGAGTGACGATTTGCGCAGGACGGCTGGCAAGAGCTGGATGCGAGAGGCCCGGGACCGATCGAAGTGGCGAGCATTGAGAGAGGCCATGTCCAGAATTGGACTGCAATAGAAAAAAGAATATGAGTTTTACTCATCATCATCATCAGCCTATTGCAGTCCACTGCTGGACATAGGCCTCTCCAGTTGTTCGCCACTTAGGGCAAACATCTGGAGGATTTACCCATAATCGCCACGCTGGGCAGGCGGGTTGGCGATCGCAGGGCGTAGCTTCTCGCTCCGGTGACGCTGCTGCCCGTCATCGGTCTGTGGTATTTTGATACGCCTTCAATTGGGATGATGACTAAAAAATAATTTAATGTCCATCAGATAGATTAATGAAAAATATTGGATACGTATTTTTTATTTTGCCTCTTGTTCAAAAACTTACGAAGATACATTGATTTTAAATGTCACATGACGTCACGTTAGAGTACAAAATATACTCTAACGTGACGTAGTTAGCCCCCACTCCGTAACTTTAATGCGCTATATCTAAGTATTTTCGGTATTATATACGGGTCTTATATTTTTTTATTATCTAAGAGACGGACTAATTAGTTTCTTCATTTTCATACCTTGTCATCATCCGTATTGTGATGGTTATACCGCCACCAGTCGGTTGCCAGCGCCTCGTTTGTTATTCGGCAGGATGCACCACGGGCAGGTGAGGTTGGCTTGGAGCGAAAAGATGATGGGTGTTGTGTGAAAAATGCTCCCTTACATCCCTTAAGTTTTACTCAATTTATCATCATTTGCCTGCTCTGCTCGTATTCTGGGGTCAGCGCAATACGTTTATTTCTTCTATCCATCCCCATCAGCCGTCATAGTTCCATTCACTCCTTTTGTGTCATATCATCCTTCACGCAGTCCTTTTTCGTGTCTGTCCCTATGTAGGTATGCATAGATCTATTGCATCATTGACATTCAGCCTGGGACGGGAAGTGGGAAGCGCGAGAATGTAAACAGGTGATTCGCGTTGATGCTGCCACTGCCGTTGACATTGCCCCGCGCTCCCTCTATTGTCGGTTTTTCTCGCGGAAGTCACTGGACGGTAACGTCAACAGCAGTGGCTGCGGCTGAATGTAAACCGTACATATGTCACCGGAAAATAACAAAACTCGTAAATTGATCAATTTCCTAGGTAGTTGACTAACTACCTAGGAAATTGGAGTTGAGTTGATGATGAGGAGAGTGGAGTTGTTCGCGTCCGTAGGAAATACCTCTCACAACCCTACACGTGCTCTCCGGGTGGTGCTAAACGAACAACAACGCCGAGTCTCGGGCGGCGGTCAATAAACCCGACCCAACAGACCTAATCAGTTTGTCCATTTGGAGGTAGGAAATGACCACCAAACCCCGTTATCCTGTAACCAGAGACCGGGAACCTTGGCTTAACTGCCTGGGTTAAGAAGAAGAAAACTTCAATAAATAATCACCCCAATCCCACGGTGTGTAGCGTGCCTAGGGGATGCATGGCTGGCGGGAGGACAGTCTCAAGCGACAACCTCGGTGGACCTGGCAAACGCCGTTGAACAGCCCTCTTGGGGGAATGGGCGTCACCCCTCAAGTGACCTTTTAGATCGGCCCTACTCGTGGGAATTGTATGGAGATAAGAAACGAAAAACAAAACATAAACCCAAACCCAAAGATGACCCAACAAATTTTCCACAAAAGCATGTTTGCACGTACAAGGAGCTATTCACTAGGAACTCTTCCGGTGGACACTCAGTCACAAGTGAGTGCTAATAATGAGCCTACAACTCACGCAGGCTCATCTGATGCTAACTGTGGAGATAAAAGCAATAACCGACCCTGGCAAAACGATCAAGTACCTACGAAAAGAAAAGCTGAAGCAAGTCCTGAAACTTCAAACAAAAGCAGCAAACTAAGTGAGATGACATACGCAGTATCGACACAGAACAGATATCAAATACTGGAATCTACAAACGAAGATGGTGCAACAGAAACGCAGAAGGAACCTAAACCACCTAAGCCTGAACCAATATTTGTCACTGGGGTTATTGACATAACAAAGCTAAAAGAATTGCTGTCAACAATTGCAGACACCAAGGAGTACACCATGACAACCTTGAGATCCGGTCACGTAGTCAAAATAATGCCTGTAAATGTGGAAGCATACAAAAATATAAGAGCTACATTTGTAAAGGAAAATGTTAGCCACTACACATACAAACTAAAAAGTGAAAGGGCCTATAGGACTGTACTGCGCGGTCTACACTCCTCAGAAGATACTGATGCCATCAAAAAGGAACTGTTTGAGCTGGGACATGAAGTTAGGCACATAACAAATGTCAGACACAGGAACACCAAGCAACCATTACCGCTATTTTATGTGGATCTGGAACCAAAGCACAGCAACAAAGATATATTTAAAATCAAGTATCTCAACCACATGAAAATCACATTCGAAGCACCCTACAAAAAACAAGAAATCTTGCAATGCAAAAGATGCCAAAGGTTTGGTCACGCGAAAAACCAATGCAATAGGCCATTTAGATGTGTGAAATGTGGGGAGGAACACTCCACAGCAAGCTGCCTAAAAAGGCCGGACACCGAAGCCACTTGTGCAAACTGCCAAGAAAAACACCCTGCTAGCTACAAGGGGTGCACCAAATACAAACAATACAAGGAAATATTGTTTAAACATAAGATCACAAAAACTAAAGATGTCAAGGAAAATACAGGCTCTATAAAGCAACATCAAAAAAACACAAAAGAAACACGCCAGGAGAATAAAGACTCCAACTATAACAGTTCATACAAACACCAAAAGCCAAGTAGAACTTACGCACATATAACGAAACAGGACTGCACATTGGGGCAAAAAACTGAAACCAAAGATCAGAATAATGTAGCTGATATGCTGGAAGTAATGTTCGACAAATTCCAAAACATAATCAACAATATGTTAGACAACATGATGGATCGCATGATCCAATTAGTTACAAGCCTTATGAAGCACCCCTAAACTTAAGGATTGTCACCTGGAACGCCAATGGATTGACAGAACGCCGACAGGAACTTGAACTCTATTTAAAAATGGAAAGAGTTGATGTAGCCCTAATTTCAGAGACCAGGTTTACACATAGAAGCAATTTCGTTCTCCAGAATTATGTCACCTATACCACAAACCATCCATCGGGTAACTCACATGGCGGGACTGCTGTAATAATAAAGGATAATATCAAACATTATCCTTTGGAAGAATATAAACTAGATAAAATCCAAGCCACCTCAGTCAAGATCCAGGGCGACAGAGTGGATATGACAGTCTCAGCGGTATACTGCCCACCGAGGCATGTTGTCACATGCGACGACTTCAAGGCCTATTTGGCACTTTGGGAAATGTGTTTATAAGTGGTGGAGATTGGAATGCGAAAAACACATTTTGGGGTTCTAGACTAACACTGCCGCGAGGGCGTCAACTCTTGGCAGCTACAAGGGACCTTAATCTTCACTGTGCCACACACGGCCTACCCACATACTGGCCCACTGATCCAGCAAAAGTGCCAGACCTGTTGGATTTCTTCATCACCAAAAACATCCCACAAAACCGTGTAAATATAGAGGACTGCACGGACCTGTCGTCCGATCATACACCAGTGATAATAAACGTCCACGAGAGAGCTATTGTCACTCAGAGCCCTCAGAGATTATATGATCGTAAAACTGATTGGGACCACTATAGAAACATGATCACACAGACTGTAGACTTGACCTTTCCACTAAACAGCGAAGAAAATGTCGAAGCAAGCATTGAGTCGCTAAATAAGTTCATCCACTCGGCAGCCACAGAGTCCACGCCCAAAATAAGACCTAGCATCACACATAACTTTCATTACTCTAGATCAATTAAGGATAAAGTGAATGAAAGAAGACAGCTGAGGAAGAAATGGCATACCACTGGATATCCATGTGACAAAAAAGCCTTTAATAAGGCCTCAGAGGAACTAAAAAACATGATCCGCGAAACTGAGAACACGCGTATTCAAAATCAATTGGCTAACTTAAACCCAAACAAAGACACTAATTACTCGCTGTGGAAGGTGACAAAAAGGTTAAAAAGACCTAAAATACATATACCACCCATAAAAGATACCAGTGGAAAATGGGCAAGATCGGACCTTGAGAAGGCAAGAGTATACTCTGATTACCTGGAGGACGTTTTTCAACCTCTACCTAGTAAGCATACTGAGCACGATAAGGAAGTTCTTGACTACCTCGAGGCACCCCTGCAAATGTGTTTACCACTTAAAAGTACTAGCCCGAGAGAGGTAGTAACCGAAATCAAAAAACTACCGGAGTTTAAAACACCAGGTTATGACCAAATTGATGCAAGACTACTCAAAGAACTGCCTAAAAAGGGAGTGATCTATATCACGGCCATCTTCAACGCTTGCTTGAGACTGGCGTTTTATCCAGCGCAGTGGAAAATCGCTCAAGTCATAATGATTCCCAAACCAGGAAAACCACTGCATGAAGTAAGTTCATATAGACCTATTAGTCTACTTCCCGTGCTGGGAAAACTCCTGGAAAGAATTCTCCTCAATAGAATGCGAGGATATCTACCAGAAGTAATACCTCCCCACCAGTTTGGTTTCCGAGAACAACATGGAACTATCGAGCAAGTCCACCGAATCACGGACACTATAAGCCGTACGCTGGAAAGTAAAATGTACTGCACGGCCGTTTTCCTTGATATCAGTCAAGCGTTCGACAGGGTCTGGCACGAGGGGCTCCTCTTTAAACTGAAAACACTTCTGCCACACTCCTTTTTTCACATTTTGAAATCATACTTACACAGAAGATGTTTCGAAGTCAAATTTAAAGAAGAGGTGGCTCCCTTAAGAGAGATCCGCTCGGGAGTGCCTCAGGGAAGTATACTGGGCCCAGTACTATACTTGCTCTTCACTGCGGACCTCCCAACCCACACTGAAACCTTGACTGCCACGTACGCTGATGACACAGCGCTCTTGGCGGTACACGAGGACCCACAGCTGGCATCTGCCAAATTACAAGCCCATGTACACAGGGTGGAAGAATGGCTGGATAAATGGCGCATCAAGGCAAATCAGGACAAGTCAGTGCATGTGACCTTCACCCTTAAAAGGAAGACTTGCCCCCCTATCACACTGTATGGTGATGAAATTCCACAATCCGAAGACGCCAAGTATCTGGGTATGCACTTGGACCGTAGACTCACATGGAGAAAACATATCTGGATGAAGCGGAAGCAGTTGGACACAAAACTCAGAACCATGCAGTGGCTGATACACCGCAAGTCAGGCCTCTCACATGAGAGCAAGATAGCTATCTACAAAACAATCCTCAAACCTATATGGACCTACGGAATCCAGTTGTGGGGTACGGCCAGCAACAGCAACATAGACATACTTGAGAGATTCCAAAGTAAGACACTGAGAATGATGCTGGACATACCCTACTATGTGAGCAACAGATACATACATGAGGATCTGAACATGAACACCGTGAAACAGGAAATTGCTAGACATAGTAATAGCTATCAGACTCGTATATCAAACCATGTGAATGACTTGGCATCAAGATTGGAGGGCACAGGGAGTGTCACACATGTGAGGTTGAAGAGGCATAGCGTACCAACCCTATCCTCAAGATATTAGCCAAATTAAAGAAAGGATAAAGAGTTCCTTCTGTATAATCAATTTAAAAATCTCAAATATCAGAATGGCTCATTGTGCTTGCACAGATCGCCAGGTTGCAGAAACAATTAAAAAAAAAAAAAAAAAAAAAAAAAAAAAGTTGACTAACTTCCGGAAAATAATAAATGGCAGTTCAAATGTATTATTTAACGTATGTATTTTAGTAAATTGATCAATTTACGGTGTCTTGCCGTTAAATAATCCGACGAAGGCGAGGTGAACGTTGATTGGTTCAATGACTCACGTGATGTTATACCGTCAATCAATCAGGGAACAGTGTATTAAGTTACGGGTAATAATGCACCGTTAAATAGTACATTGAGCAACGATTGGCCCATTTGAGGACGATTTTATTATGTCAAAATCGTAAATTATTAAATTACTGCCAGGCTACCGTAAGTTGATCAATTAACTGAAATCCATTGCGTTAAATAATACATTTCAACTACCGTTTGTTAAATTCCGTAAGTTAATCAACTACCTAGGAAAATGATCAACTTACGATTCTTGCTATTTTCCGGTGACACATATAAAACTACGCAACGGATTTTGATGCGGTTTTCTTAAATATATAGAATGACTCAACAGGAAGGTTTACGTCATGTATAATACCGTAGCGAAGTGAGGGCGGGTCGCTTGTTTATGATAAACAGAAAAAAAACGATTCAATCTCTACTTTAATGCAATAACTATAATATTATACGAGATATCCGAAAGCAATTCCCAATATTCCTTTGTCCGCAGACCGTTATTTGCCGCGATGCCTATTCGTGAATCGTGATTAACCGAAACGTGCGTTTGAATCGATTCAGCTACGATTCCCCGTATTCGAATATTGCTCCAATGATACTGGTATCATGAGATCGTGTTTCCATCGCCAAACAACCGCTGCGTCCCTAAGGCTAGGTGGAAATAGTATCTACAGCAACCATAGGTACTAGCTAATACGCAGGAGATATTAAAGTGCAATATAATATACATTAGGACTGCATAAATAAATAAATAAATTACCCAAGACATGCCACGCTGGGCCACACAGCGCCATCTAGCCCCAAACTAAGCCGAAGCTTGTACTATGGGTACTAGACAACTGATAAACCTACTTAGATACATTTTTTTTTGTAAATAAATACATATTATACATAGAAAACACCCAGACCAATACAACAGACATGTTCATGAACACAAATGTTTGTACTGTGCGGGAATCGAACCCACGACCCTTGGCTCAGAGGGCAGAGGTCACTACCAAATGAGCCACCGAGCCTGTCGAATATACATTAGGACTGCATAAAAACTATTTTCTCAGTTTCTCCGCTGTGCAAGAAGGTTCAATGGGCTCTGCTTCAATTCAATAGACAGGCATTCTTAGGCTTAAAAATGTGATGCCTACTAGGCTAAAGCATGAGTCTTCTAGGATCCCAGCATGGGTCATCCTAGGACGCACTGCTCCATAAGGCTAACGGAGGGGCAGCGCGTCCTCATAACTGTTAAATGTCCTTCCATTTCTCGAGGAAGGCGTAAGTCCCACATACCCCAAAAGCATTTTCCCTGTCAAAAAAGTCTTAACCCATTAGCTGCCCGCAAAGCAAACATAACAGATAAACGACAAGCAGTGCACGGGATACCCAATGTTAACACATTGGCTGTATTGGCATAATTTATGTAAATTTTAAGACCAACGATACCTTTTGTTTAGTATCAAAAGAGCTAAAGTAATATCTATGGACAAAGTTTCTTACCAAACTGTAACTGTAACTGTACCTCCTTTACATCCCACTATAAAATTTAACATAATTTTCCCTTACATTAGAAGAAAATTCTACTGCAAGCTTGTTTAACGCTAAGTGGAAACTAAAGAAAGCTGAGTAAAAGGATGAGAGTCGTTGAAAGCTCGGACGTAAGAACCTACCTACGGGGATTAGGAAATTGTTTTTTTTAGATAACGATTGATCGTGTCGGCGCATAATGCATCAATGGAGGTTATATGATCTCAACCCCATATATATCGCTGTGACGACATAGATAGATGTTCGTCATTGTATGCAATGAGGGTTTTCTGAAAACTGAAATCCATAAGGTGCCACCACATAGGCAGTAGGTCCAATTGTAACGCAATTGGTTAATATTGACATGGCACTGACATTTACATAGCAACATTTGTTTAGCACACATTTGTTACAATAATATCATTCATTTTACACAGATTTTTTTTAACCCGGAAAAATGCTTTTATACATCCCCGCCGTTCAGGGGAACGACGGGGTATGTGGAACTCACGTCGCCCTCAAAGCGGGAGGGTGGCACCCTGCCTCAAGATGGTGGGGAGGCAGGAAATACCCACTAAAAAACCGGGGCCACCGTCAGGAGCTCTCTGGGTGGTGCCCGGGTCCTTGTGAACTATGACTACCTTGGCACCACGGACGCGGCCCACCTAGTGGCAGGCCCTACAACTTCACCTCTAAGGAGGAGTGATTCTATCGCCAGGCCCTCTCCCGTTAGACAATGACGGGGACCCGTGCTATGCAGGTGGAGGTACCCCTGGAGAGGCTCATGTCCAGCAGTGGACTGCGATAGACTGATGATGTGTTCTTTACAGAATAGGGTATATAGACAAGTGTATGCAATGCAAATAATTTAAACACTGAATAAGTTACTTGTTTTATTATTTTGATACATTACCTTGTCAACAATCCGATGACATCTCGCCCATTTAAAGTCTGTCTTATCGAGCATTACGCGAATAAAACTCAAACCATAAACTGTAAACAGACCTCAAAGCAAAGACAGCCAGTTAGGAAAGCTATTACGCGGCGAGTGCAATCCTTTGAGGCCGCGCGCGCCCGGGGCGCCGCGTGGTAGGCGACGGCGAACACGGGCGACTGGGCGACACCTGCCGCACACACTTGACTTTGATAGGAATAGCACATTTGATGGAAACGGAATTAAGTTTGACTGTATCTCTCGATAGCAGGGCGACGCTTTTCGCTCCGGTGGTATTTAGCTATGCCTTCAGTCGTGAAGATTATACCACCACCAGTCGGTTGCCAGGGCCTCGTTTGTTATTGTGAAAAGATGATACAGGAGCGAGAAGCTATGCCTTGCTATCGCCAACCCGCCTGCGATTATGGACAAAGCCTCCAGATGTTTGCACAAAGTGGCGAACAACTGGACTGTGGGCTGATGATGATGTATTTCTAGCATTTGAATATAGGTATCTATCCCTCGCTGTATTGAATTACCAACAAAATGCTGAGTCAATGATATAATTTATCTAAAGTATATTTCATAGCAACCAATTTCGTTTATTCAACACAAACTGTTACCTATTTTAGTATTAAATAATAATGTGTGATTGTTATTCTCATTCTTCATTATTTCAGCCTGCACTGTACTGCAGCCATAATATTTTATTCAATTTTCTCGTTTCATCCGGTACACAAATAGCAAGTTCAGCTTTTACAAATTGCTTTTCGCATCAAGACTAACAACAAAAAAAAAACAAATAAAGCGCTTGCAAATCCATAAGAAAACAACTTAAAGAAGTTTCCAGAATCGCGTCGCACGTCCCCCGAACAGGACGGCATTATGCACAAACTGCACTCCACTCGCCGTTTGATCGGCGAGTGTTCTCGACGCAATCGAGTACTCGACTCGATCCCCACTCGATTATCATTCGTTTATATTCACCAGCTTTGAAGACAGGATATTACAATGAGGACGTCGGATTGCAGCGGACATCTTTTGTTTGTGTTCGAATTTGGTTTTACAATTGACGGATTTATCTGCAGTGTAGGCGTGAGGGCTTTTTTTATTATTTTTTTAATGACACGACTAAGTTAACAGGATTCAATCTAATGCATTACTAATTCGGTAAGTTATGTCGTTGATCAGAATTCAGCTCAGGTACCACAGAGAGACATCAATGCCTTTCTATAGGTAGCTCGCTGATTCATATTCAAATATGTCTTATTCATAAACGTCACATTAATACAGACACGCGTTATCTATGAAGCAATTGTGTCATATTGCTAACAGTAACACTATGACGGAAATATTATAAGCGACACGAGTCAGCTGCTTTCGTATTCACTTTAATATCTTGCTATTAAAATGTCACTCACGCTCTGACACCCGGGCGTTGCATCTAAACCGGATAACCGGTTTATAACGCCTAATGTATTATGCACCGACATGCTACCGGTTTTGTACAAAAAAGCATAAAACCTAACGCTGACACTTCATAAGGATTTTAATAATTCAATAAAATGGAATAACTCTACTTCTATGGATTTGACTAACATTTTTATGAGAATTCATAACATTTTCCTTGGTCTGTATTTAAAAATGGTCATAATGGAAATAAAATATTACAAGATTTGAGTTGCGGGTGTCCATGGGCGGTGTCGACTGCTTACCATCAGGCATCACATTCGCTCGTCTGCCGCCTCTTGCATAAAAAAGAGAATCTTAGGAATTATTTTTTTTTACTGTGCAAAGGCAGTTATTTAAATAGCATTCAACACGTTATTCAATGGAACCCCCATAGACTGCGAAACAATACTTCTTCTATTGTGTCTGAGTTCACGGCATGGTGGTAATAAGAATGTTCCGGACTCGATTCAAGGTTTATTAGATTAATAAGAAGACGAACTAAATCGTCATCTGATATAGGCTATACTTGTACATGGCCTATTCTATTCTAGAAAAACACTTCATTCATTATTGCCGCAGATATGTCCGGTCATGTTCAAAGGCGCCCTAGTAGCCCGGCGGAGCCCACGGCATCACCTTTGATTCACTGCACTCTCCGCTTAATAGCATTCCTAACTTGCTGTTTACTGAAGGCCCACAGTTTGCAGTTTACTCTAAAAGTTTCAAGTTTTATTTGTTCGACGTGGATAAACAACAAGTCAAAGGTCGTTGGAGGGTTAATTCTTAGGGTATAATGACCGGCAGATTAAACAAGCTGTCAGAACGACCTTTTTGGCTTTGAAATGAAGTTTCATTTTAACAGTTAAATTCTTGCAGTGGCGTTGACTGCAAGAAACGTGATGAATTAATGTTAGGCAGACATAGAGTAAGCATAAATAAATGCAATAGGTAATGCACACCATCCACTGGTTTCAAACTGGGTAACGTATACAAAACGGCTCTGTTAAAACTAGGAGTATTAATGCTGACAGAGCAATTGTGTATACGTTTATGTATATGTACAGGTTTCTATATAAGCTATTTACGTATAGACTTGTAGATATGGATATTATTTATATTCGTATTTTCTCTGCATTGTTGTTAACAGGGATGTAAGGGTATCACCATTTCGCTCCAAGCCACTTGCCCGTGGTGCATCCTGCCGAATAATAAACGAGGCGCAGGCAACCGATTGGTGGCGGTATAACCATCACAATTGAAGGCTTAACTAAATGCCACAGATCGATGACGGGCAGCAGCGTCACCGGAGCGAGAAGCTACGCCCTGCGATCGCCCGCCTGCCCAGCGTGGCGATTACGGGTATATCCTCCAGATGTTTGCTTTAAGTGGCGAACAATTGGCTGATGATGATGATGATGTTTACGGGCCATCTGCGGCTGAGGTGAGATTGGATATTGGTTAATTAATATGATTTCCGGCTTCTCATCGAAGTGTGACTGCACACCCGCTGTTGACGCCGACTCCACCACAGCTATAAAAGATTCTGAAAGATCTCTTTTCCAGTTTGCCAAACAATTAGCTTGATTAAATTCTGAACATTTTCCACGTGGTACGAGTATATCGGTACGGTATCGCTTGTTCGTTCATGCTCGTTGTCGCCCTCTATCGCCGCGGCGCCCCGGGCGCTGGGACATCAAAGAAGTGCACTTGCCCCGTAATAGTTTTTCTAACTGACTGTTCCGAGGTCGCGCTGTTTGCAGTTTTCGCCTGAGTTTTATTTGCTTCACGCCCGAGGCCTAACATCAAAGTGTAGGGCTGAAAGGGTTTTAAGATATTGTGTTATGTTGTAACATTGTATGTCTTTTTCTATGTAAATTGTACCGTTAAACGAACTGCTTATTTTGGCTTAAACGAGCCATTGCTATGTCAATACGAGGAAATGCGAACATCACACGAGTAAATGTTTCACGAACGAATATAGAAAAGTCAAGTACTGTGCTGTGCAGTACCTAAGTGGTTAAATAGAAATGTTTATAGAGACCATAAGGTCTCTAGTCTCTAAATGCAAGTACCTATATGAGGCAACCAGACAGCGGTGTCCAAGGCAATAAGTTTTCGACGGGTCCTAAATTATTTGGATTGATACGAGAAACAGACTGGTAACTTGGTAAGATTTAATAACCTAGACGTATTTCTACATGAAAATGCACATCTCATCTCTATCTACTTAAGTGGAACAAAATCATTGGTAAATTTTTGTTAGCCTCAGTTTAACTTCGTGCAGCTTCTGTAGAAATGCACCTTTAAATTTAACAAATCGCTCTCCGTGTGTGCTGGATGCGAGAAACACCTATGCTTCTCGGTCCTAACCGATCAAAGTGGGGAATATTAGGAGAAGCCTATGTACAGCAGTGGTAAAAGATGATGAAGTTTCGAAACGCGCAATATAATAAATTACATTTTTGGGTAGAGGTTAAAAATACGGCCGTACCTATATCAAAATTACCAATCAATTCCATTGGATGACTGCTTTTAGAAATTAAAGAATTCTTCATTGATTGAGGCAACCAAAGCAAAATAAAGCGTGAAGTCTAAAGCGCTTTCGACTCGTCTACGCCAGCGTTACTTTATTTTTCTGCTGAAACAAGTTAGCCTCCCAAACAGAATGTGAAATGAGGCTTCAAACTTATTTCGTCTTTGCTCATTTTTGTTTACTTACCCGTACTTTTCTGCTGAATTGTAGACGATTTGGTACCTACTGATTTGGATATATTTTTTATGTTAATTTTATTAATGAGACAAGCAAATCTTTTTCTTGATGGTGTTGTCACATTGGGGCCATTGAAGACTGATAGGTACTACTACGAGTATAAAATGAACTACTTAGACGGAGCGCTGCGCGAAGCAAGCCGCGGAATAAAACAAACATACGGCGAAGGAGACGTTTAAGAAGCAGCGTTTGTGCCGACAAGTTACATTTTAAAAACAAAGTAGGCTTATGTAATCGGATTATGAGGCTGAAGGAACAGAGAATGCAATGTCTAAGCACAATGGTATTGTGTATTCAAATATCTTCTTCATAATTATCTAGTATCCTCACAAATTGGCTGCTGCATCCAAAATTTAGGGAATTTCTTACCTACTACAAGTTAACAGTTTGAGAGTAACATACCTCGTTTGTTTTTAGTATATGTACCAAGTATTTAGGCACTTGCTTCTAATAGTTTACTATCGAAGTACAAAATTGAAAATGTAATAGTTACCTACCTAACTTTTCAGGGGCCCACTTTGAAAATTCGCAAGTAATAGAAATGGAGATTCGCAGTTTTTCTAAAGCTTCTCGGCTAAATCTTCGAGGCGACTCGTTCCGTTTTGTGAGTGTATTGGCGGACAAATCATTGGGAGCAAACGTTGTCAACTATTAGTAGATATGATAATGTCATCATTGTCATCCTTTTGTGACCCAGTACTGGCTATATCCATGGACGATCCGAAGGTATTGACTCGAGTTTGGGTAGTCTAGGAGACGTCCCCATTTGGTACTCATATTATAAGGGAAGAACCTTAATTTGAGACCAGGTGGTTGGTGTGTTGTCTCATTATACCGTTACCGCTTCCTCCCCGGAGTGCCGGCCGCCTGTTATCTACGGCTGGCTAGGGCTACGGGATGCGGCCGTATGCTTCGGCGCTCCCCGAGTTCCTGTAACGAGCTGCCCACTGGCGACACAGGGGGGTTTAGTGGGTATGCCCTCCCATTGCGGGAGGTGTGAGTCCCACACACCACGCCGACTCCCCCCGGACGCGGCGTAAACTTGCCTTATGCATTCCCCTCTAAAAAAAGCTTATTTATTAATTATTCATACCCAAAAGTGTGTGCTTACATTCCGGATAAGGCTAATATAGTCAAGTCTATCCAACATTACTTATTCACATCCAAAACGTTACATTTCCCTGCCACGACGGGTCCAATCTTTTCCCCACTCAACACGTCGCTTGTACCCATATTTCCTCGGCCGCCAGTGCACGGCGAGTTTATCCCTGTCCGAGTGCAGGCCGGATTGAGATGCAGTATGCATTATTCACCTGGTTGCCCCCATCTGTACCCTCTTAAGCCAGTTTACAAAGTACGTCACTCCTACACATCTTACAGTATTCCCAGCGCCGGAGCTTTCGAAAGTATTACTGTTAGTATCGGTTTAGAAACGGCTTTAGATTCTGCTGTTATTTTCACGTGTTGGGAGTAATAGTGAATTTGGGAAAGTGACTTGAGGATTTGGGAAATTGGTGGGCTCGTGGAATATAGAATAGAACCTTCTTCTTTTTTTTAAAGTCTGTTAAAAATTTTTTTTTCAATTCAATTTCAAATCTGACGTTGAGTAAATCGTACTTCTCCTCTCTTCAGTAAAGGACACTTCCTCTACCTGAAGATTATCTAGAAAAGATCGCATACTAGCGATAAAACTGCCTAGATTGTACCTACGACAAGATGTTTGTATCACCTTCTCTGTATTTACTTTTTATTTTGTGCAATAAACAATATCTATCTATCTATATCAGAGATGTAAGAGAGCGGCCCATTATCTTTTCGCTTCAAGACAACCTCACCTGCCCGTGGTGCATCCTGCCGAATAACAAACGAGGCGCTGGCAACCGACTGGTGGCGATATAACCATCACAATTGAAGGCGCAGCTAAATACCACATTGTTCTGGCTGTGATCGCCATCCCGCCTACCCAACATGGCAATTATCCTCCAGATTGTAGAGGCCTACCCGCCCATCGTGGCGATTATGGGTATATCCTCCAGAATGTAGAGGCCTATGTCCAGCAGTGGTGGATAGCAGTTGGCGATCGCAGGACGTAACTTCTCGCTCCGGTGACGCTGCTGCCCGTCATCGGCCTGTGGTATTTAACTACGCCTTCATTTGTGATGGTTATACCGCCACCAGTCGGTTGCCAGCGCCTCGTTTGTAATTCGGCAGGATGCACCATGTGCAGGTGAGGTTGGCTTGGAGGGAAAAGATGATAGGCTGCTCCCTTACATCTCCCTTACGCTCCGTTACATATTACCAAATAATAATTGCAAAAATAAAATGTACATCCAATACTTATTATCTTAAGTGATCTAAATCCCAGCGCAATGTATACGCGTCCGGTATTTGGTCTGATTTTTCTTGCAGTCCTTTTGGCTTGCGGCCAACGAAGGCGACTGCTGATAAACCAACGGCAAAGATAGACCGTGACAGCAGTCACGCCCTTTTAAGATAAATTACGAAAGACAATAATACCCTCTTGAATGATTCTCGACCGTAGCGGCCATTCACCAAAAGACGATCTATTTACGCGGAATCTGTTAAGGTTAAAATGTAATGAAACAATACACCCTTCTTCTCTATAGAGACAGGACGTCTATTTAGGTTGAGTCATAAAATAAAATAAATAACCCAAGACATGCCACGCTGGGCCACACAGCGCCGTCTAACCCCAAACTAAGCCGAAGCTTGTACTATGGGTACTACTTGTACTAGACAACTGATAAACTTACTTAAATACTTTTTTTTGTAAATAAATACTTATTATACATACTAAACACCCAGACCAAATACAAACAGACATAGATAGATCATACAGAAAAATATTGTGAAGTTCTGCTGTCATTTCGCTATACATACTCGTAGTTTGTATACCGAACCCATCAATCACGGACAGCCTTCGACAGATTACAATGTAACGGGCACCAGATTGTTATTTGAAAATGAAATTGTTAATTTTGGACATAAGAAAAGCTTAAAAAAATAAGGTTAGACTTTTCTAAGTAAGTTAGTGTAACCACTCTTCCAGGGCATTATATGATATTCTGGGACTTTTCATACAAGCATAGTATTATTCATTATTATGCTTGTATGAAAGTAGTAGTTCAGTATTCATTTATTATTTAAAGTAAGAATTAGTTATTTTGCTTATTTAGTGGTAACTTAATACATAAAATACCGCTAGCTACTTTGCTACAAATAAAATACGATTCACTATAATAATGCATTATTATGTGTAGGTGGATATACGGCGAGAAAATACGGAGATTACTGATTTATTTAATCTTTATTGCACAAAGATAGTACAAATGGCAGACTTAATGCCGTGTACCATTCTCTTCCAGTCAACCATTATGTAGTCTTTAGACGTCTGTGTCTAGAATGTATGCCTGGGTTATAGTGTTTACGTATTTAAAACAAGAATATTATGTTAACATCATCCTCTAATTTGCATTAAACTTTGAATCTAAACCCACTACGGCTATAATGTATTGGAGATCTTAATGTAAAGTAAATACATTAAAATGTCCATTTAGACCCGATTCTATAATGAAACC
Organism: Conogethes punctiferalis; assembly: GCA_031163375.1. Lineage (NCBI taxonomy): Eukaryota > Metazoa > Arthropoda > Insecta > Lepidoptera > Crambidae > Conogethes > Conogethes punctiferalis. Next base: position 4,855,166 of record CM062093.1, read on the forward strand.
TCTTGACGCATCATTAATTAATTAGAAACGAAAGAAACTTACGGAGCGGCCTCCAATTTGTGTCTCAATAACACACATTGCGTTTTAATTATGCACCTTACGGGTACGACTTAAGGGTGTAATTACGAAGCTTGTTAGCGCGACAGGTTTGCGGTTTCCCAATCGGGAGTGAGGTTGCTCGTTACTTAGGGAAGCTCAGCTGGACTAATAGACCACTAGTAATTAACATTGCTTGTGTACTAACTTGTGATGTAGTATGTTTTTCTTCAAGTTTATTTAGAGGATTAGAGGTCTATTAAAGGGTAATTTGGGTAGGAATCACAGAAATGTATCGAGATAGAACGGTTGACGTTTTTGTTTCATAATTGACTAGGTACATAGCTGAAGCGGGTCTGTCATAATCCTGGATTGCGAGAGAGCGGGCCGACCTATAAAGTGAGCGCTAACTAAAACGCTAATCTAAAGGTTAACTGGTAAAGAATGCTCCTAGCATTAAGTACGCCTTTTGTACCATTTTGTGCAATAAAGTTTAAATAAATAAATAATCCTGGGGTAAATCTTGTACTACGAGTATGGTGAATAAAATATTCAGGGCTAACGTCAATACTAGCTACTTCACGTGCAATCTATCCTATCTACAAACAACCCAGGACCCTTGGTTCAAAAGGCAGGAGTCACCACCAATTAAGCCACCGGCCCGTCTAGAGATTGGGCGACAAAACTATCTTTGTATTTTTTTTAAAACCTCCTGACTAGTAGATGAATCAATCTTAACTTAATATTGTAAAGCTGAAGTGTTTGTTTGTTTGTTTGAACGCGCTAATCTCAGGAGTTACTGGTCCGAATTTAAAAATTATTTTTGTGTTGAATAGACCATTTATCGAGGAAGGCTTTAGGCTATATAACATCAACTGCAACTATTAGGAGCGAAGAAATAATGGAAAATGTAAAAAAAAGGGGGAAAAATAACTATTCCACGCGGACGAAGTCGCGAGCACAGCTAGTTCATGAATAAATATACCAAGGAGGGAAAGAGAAAAACAAAACAAGGCATCGAACCAACGGACTACTTGGCATTGAAAGCCTGTCCCAAACTTGGCTACATCGCGACTTGGCACAGCAGTATCCGGGGCCACAACTTATCGGCTGTCAACTGTGGATTAAAAATCAAAACTTTCCGGGAATATTGAAAAACTTGTTTCATTCACAGTTCGCTCATTTTTGGTCAGCGGCAAAAAATAAATCTAGTATCGTTTTGTCGCTCCGACACCCACATCCTGTTACTATGAATTATATTCCGGTGGAACGCAGTATTTTACGATTCGCTGTAACCTTTTTGAAGGCTAACAAACAAAACAGTAGGTATCAAAACATGTATTGAGTTTGTTTTATTATGAAAATAAATAGGAAATGTTTTTTAAACCTAGTTTAAAGCCATTGTATGTAATAAGTAATATTATATTTCAATGTAATAAATGAATGTAAAATTATTTCAAATTTTTTTATTGCACCTTGCAACTGTACATAGGTAATTTGATTAGAGTTTTGTACAGAGTATGTATTGAGAGCACATAACATTTAACAGCCCGTTTCGTATTTGCAACCTCTTCTTCTTAATTAAAGTAGGTACAGTTTTTTCCCAATAACTAGCTTATTTTTATCAATTTAATGTTTTAATAAATTGCCCAAGATTTGTACCTACTTTATAATGCTAATAAAAAAGTACCTATGGTAAATTCTAAGTCGAGTCAGACGGTACCCAGTTGTTGTTTCGAGTAAAGTCCGTATTTGTTATTCATTTTCGATCTGAGGATTGTGTGGAATAAAACAATTTCAGTATTCCATTTCAAATTTACGGATTTTCATAACAGATCTAAAAACTATACGGAACAAAACAATTTCAGCATTTCATTCCATCCCACATTTATAGGTTTCTCCGCTTTTGTGACTCTTCCTCATCATCATCATAATCATCAGCCTATTGCAGTCCACTGCTGGACATAGGCCTCTCCAGTTGTTCGCCACCTAGGGCAAACTTCTGAAGGACTTACCCATAATCACCACGCTGGGCAGGCGGGTTGGCGATCGCAGGGCGTAGCTTCTTGCTCCGGTGACGCTGCTGCCCGTCATCGGTATTTAGCTACGCCTTCTATCGTGATGGTTTTACCGCCACCAGTCGGTTTGCCAGAGCCTCGTTTGTTGTTCGGCAGGATGCACCACGGGCAGGTGAGGATGGCTTGGAGCGAAAAGGTGATAGGTCGCTCCCTTACATCCCTGTGACTCTTCCTACAGACACATAAATGTGGAATTTATCAATCGTTTTATTACCAACTCTTTAGTTGGTGTAAGTTAACCGCTGAGATATTGCCGGCAAGTTTGCGGCATTTATTGCGAACTGCTTCGGCAGAGTTCATCGATTCGCTTAAAATTATAGTTGCACAATTTCCCTGCGCTATTGAATGACCGTCGTCGGCAAAGTTTACAGTCGAAGGAAGCTCTTAGGGCGCAATATGCATATTTGATGGCCCATTTAAACGGGAACTCGTGTATTTGTATAAAAGTTTCTATAATGAAGTCGATATTTTTTTTCCGAGCGGTGACAGAATAATTCTAACCTACGTCCCATTTCTTCCCGTATTGCAAGAGTGGACTAAAAGACTAAGACGGGCTCTAGGCAGACGGTCCGCATTTCAACTGCAATCCAACCGCAAATTGCAGTTCTAGTGCAGTGTAAATGCAGTTGACACAACTGCAATAGAACTGCAAAACAAACGCGCAGTCGGCGTGCAGTCATGTGAAATACACGCTGTCTGCATCCAAACTTCATACAAACTGCACCATACCTCACTCTAACCTTGTTTCGGCTACTGACGTAGAATGGATCGTTAAGTGTGGGCGGGTAGGTATTTTGCAGTTCGGATGCAGTTTAAATACAGTTGGTGTGCAGCTCACACGACTGTATGCCGACTGCAATAGGACTGCACGTTTAGTTTGCAGTTGTGTCAACTGCATTCAAACCGCATTAGAACTGCAATTTGCGGTAGGATTGCAGTTGAAATTCGGTTCATCTGACTAGAGTCTTGCTAACAATCGACGTACTTAGTGAAAAACAAAAAAGGTTGGTGTTGTGCCTCTAGCCAGAATAATCACAACCTAAATAACCATTTATTTTCCAGAAACATAACTTTCAATAACTACTCAATTCTCAGTACCCACACTCGTAATAGCCCATTCAAGGAAAGTACGTTCGAAAAACAACAATCGTACGTAATTCCCCCGAAAAATATCCCTAACGATTACTTCCACGTTATACGCACTGAAAGGGGTATCCAAAACACATTATGGACACTTCGAAATGCTCGTATTCTTTTGTTTCCCGAAATCGTGTAGGCTGTTATCCCGGGCATTAGGGCCGTATATGCTAATTTAGGGAACAAGCTAATGTCCGGGATGTTAGTGCCACGGAGCAAGTATAAAGAGGAGTTGTTGTAACTAATACTTTCTATGGCACAATGTACATTACGCAGTACATCTCAGTACAAACATTTTTTGTGTGCATGAACATGTCTGTTGGTATGTAAGGGCGTGACTTCCATCATATTTTCGCTCCAAGCCACCCTCACCTCACTTGCCCGTGGTGCATCCCGCTGAAGAACGAAACGAGGCTCTGGCAACCAACTGTTGGCGGTATAACCATCAAAATTGGTCGCCAATGACGGGAAGCAGCGTCACCGGAGTGAAAAGCTACGCCCTGTGATCGCCAACCCAGCATGGCGATTATGGGTATAACCTCCAGATGTTTGCCCAAAGTGGTGAACACCTGGAGAGGCCTATGTCCAGTGGACTGCAATAGGCTGATAATGATCTGAATTTAAGGTTCTTAAATGGTCGGCTAGACGCATGCGATGCCCCTGCAGGCGTCCATGGGCTGCGGTAGCTTTTTTTTTATAGTGGCTCGACATAATGGCTTCCCTACGCCTGATGGAAAGCGAAAGAGAAGCCCAAGTCGCTGTGACAACGGGCAAGTAACTGGTCAGTTACCTGTCAGTTGAAACCGCCATGCCGGCCCAACTCTAACCCCCCACGAGCTCCGGAAACCCCACTCACCGGCAGAAACACGACCCAGAGGACATTTCACTGCGGTATTCTATAGGGTGGAGGTCCTTCCCCGGACGGGCGGCTCAATTCGAGCGAAGATTCGCTATGCCCAACCTCTCTTCCTATCAGGCAGGTCGGTAGCCATTTGCTACCCTAGTGGTATAAAAAAAAAGATGAAGTGATGACGTCAGGACCTAGTCGGGAACCACAGTGCACATTTGCTTCAGCCTTCTCCTCTTTGTTGTTACTCCGTGGTTACAACGAGCATGTTTATATTGACTAGGGAGGATCATATCAGTGTTATCTCGGATACGCGTAGTTTATGGGGTCGTTTAGGAGAAGCTTTCGGCCCGACCATGCCCAGGGGACCGTCGCTCTACTACATAGTTGGTGGTCGTATCTTAGATCGGTTAAGAGCTAATTAACGATGGAAAGATGTACTAATACGACTACGAGTATATAATGTAGTTTGTTGTAGTAAGCGACTTTGTTTTATAATATGTAGTGATAATCACTACATATTATAAAACAAAGTCGCTTATCGTTTCTGTCTGTCCCTGTGTACCTATGCATAGAGTTCTAAAACTACGCAACGGATTTGAATGCGGGTTTTTTTAAATAGATAGAGTGATTCAAAAGAAAGGTTTACATGTATAAACCGAAGCGAAGTTAGGGCGGATTGCTAGTTTATGATAAAGGAAGAATGTTCAGGCCATGCGCCCGATATCTCTTTGGGCGGTAATTGCATACAAGCATTCATCATCATCATCATCATCAGCCTATTACAGTCCACTGCTGGACATAAGCCTCTCCAGTTGTTCGTCACTTAGGACAAACGTCTGGAGGATATACCCATAATCGCCACTCTCGGCAGGCGGGTTGGCGATCGCAGGACATAGCTTCTCGCTCCGGTGACGCTGCTGCCCGTCATACCGGCTACGCTTTCAATTGTGATGGTTATACCGCTATCAGTCGGTTGCCAGTGCCACGATATAACTGTGAAAAAACAAAATACATGCGTTTTGGATTGAGATAAAGAAATTATTTTTCTTTAAAATTATAACGCTCCATACTAAATCCTCTGAGAATTCATACCAAATCAAATGAACATTGGATAAAATTAAAAATACCGAAGGTCCTAGGTACATTGCGTGTCTATAAAAATCTTGTTTTATATTTCAATCTTCCAATCAAAAGCTTTTATATTTCAACTTCATAAAAATTTGGTTCTCATCAGAAAAGTAATAACTCTTCTATCAAATAAATTTTGTATTGAAAATTTATGAGCATCGCAAGGGAATAAAATCTAAGTAATAAATGACAATTACATCATGGCTTCTCTACGCCTGATGGAAAGCGAAAGAAAAGCCCAAGACGCTGTGACAACTGGCAAGTAACTGGTTAGTTACTTGTCACTACATAGTATAATGCAAATTCGTAGAGATTAAACTATTATACTATGCATATAATTATACTACTTACAAGATATGTGAAAAAGAAAAGTATACTCTCAGTTCAGTGTTATCTTCAGATTCAATGAAACGACTTGTCAACTTAAACTTTATTTCGGAAAGCGATCTGAATCCAAATAATTTCTTAGATTTATTCGCGCTTCACTTGGGAATCCATTTGTACAGCCCATTAGCCAAATTGGACGAAAGGATTGGAAGAGTTTGACTCTAATTAAGCGATCAACTTTTGATGGAGATTAGGATAAGTAACTTTTGCCCCCCAAAATTGGTGAGCGGCGCAAATTAAAGATGCGTAGCAAAATTAATATCGAGGAAAGATGTTTACCGCCAGCTATATTAAGAGAGGTAGGGCATAGCGAATCTTCGCTCGAATTGAGCCGCCCGTCCGGGGAAGGACCTCCACCCTATAGAATACCGCAGTCAAATGACCTCTGGGTCGTGTTTCTGCCGGTGAGTAGGGTTTCCGAAGCTCGTGGGGGGTTAGGGTTGGGCCGGCATGGCGGTGGCAACTGACAGGTAACTGACCAGTTACTTGCCCGTTGTCACAGCGACTTGGGCTTCTCTTTCGCTTTCCATCAGGTGTAGGGAAGCCATTATGTCGAGCCACTATAAAAAAAAAAAATATCATTTTAATTTGAGATATTCGGACTAAAGTTGCTGACATAAGGAAAAGGACCAAAGTGATTTAAATGCGATCAGTTAGGTTTAGTATTAATGAATCATGCTTTTGATACATTGAACATTTGTGTGTCTGTTTATTGGCAAACACCCATGCTGTAATTATACTTGTTATGTATTTGTTTTAAAAGTATCTGTCTCTGGGCCACACACCGCCATCTAGCCCTAAACTAAGCTTGTACTATGGGTACTAGAAAGTGATAAACTTACTTAGATACTTTTTTGTAAGTAAATACATATTATACATAGTAAACACCCAGACCAATACAGACAGACAGTTCTTGGACACAAATGTTTTTACTGTGCGGGAATCGAACTTATATACCCTATAACCATTGGGTCAGCAGGGAGAAGTCACTACCAAATAAGCCATTGAGCCAATCAATCATGCCAGAATGTATCCATACTAATATTATAAATGGGATAGTGTGTCTGTTTGTATGTTTGTCTTTCTTTCACGGCAAAACGGAGCGACGAATTGACGTGATTTTTTAAGAGGAGTTAGTTGAAGGGATGGAGAGTAACATAGGCTGCTTTTTGCCCTTTTCTAACCCCCCACTTCCCTAAAATGGGCGGTGGAAGTTTGTATGGAGCATTCACCCCAAATTTAACGCGAGCGAAGCCGCGGACAAAAGCTGGAAAAAATATGGGGTTCCTTAAACAAAGCGTGAAGAAGCATCATGCGGGCGAGCATGGCCATAGCTATGCTCGCTTGCGGTTTATCACAATAACTGACTGGAAACTGAGGGTTCCCGCCCGTTATCAGAGCGACTGCTTCCTGGGCTTCCTTGTCAGCTTTCCATCGGGCGAAAGGAAGCCACTATGCTGTGCCAATATAAATAAAAAAGAATTTGGAGAAAATAAAGAATTAAGAGGGAATTATAGCTCCTTGAAAATAAGGATTACTATGTAATTTGGAAGAGAACTTGCGCTCGTAACAGTTTAGTGCTTGCCTTTGCTGTTTAGTTGAAATGAGTTTTCTCACAGAAAAAGTTGTTCAATAACAGTACTAACTGACTTTGTAAATTGTAAAGGACCAATTCCTTCGATAAATTGAATGAATGTACTTTGACGTTAGTTTTTCAGGTTCCAGACAAGTTTTAACTAAGCTGTTCTTAAAAAGGGTTTTATGTATTAACAATGAGTATTAGATGATGTGGATTTAAAATAGGATCATCCCATCCCATCTCATCCCGTGGGTGTCGTAAAAGACGACTATGGGAATATCAGGAATTAGACAGCAACGTTTAGCTGGGTAGGTGCAATCAAAATCTTCTGCAGTCGCCAATCCCCTTGCTAAGTGGGGTGACTAAGGCAAATCCTCTAAATTGACAGTTGTCCTTGGGAGGACAGAGGCCTATGTCCAGCAGTGGACGTTTACAGGCTGATGATGATGATGATTGCGACGCAACGAAAGTTTGTCAGTGAAAGATAATGCCGAGTGAACATTCATAGGTAAAAAATATTTTAGAGAAACATTTGCCGATAAAAAGTTGTGTGGCTAAAGTTCAGCGGACAAATGACTGTCGAAGAACTGCCCCAGAATTTGCAATGGGTGACATAGCATCACGTCCAATGTTCTTAGGGTGATTATGGTTGATTAAGGCTGGCCACACACATTCGGAATTAAAACGTACCTACTTACTTACGTTCGCAACAAAAATCCTCTACTTGCATACGAAGCGCTCCAGCATTTTATAATGTAAGTAGAGCATTTTTGTTGCGAACGTGGACTTCAATTCAGAATTCCGCATCGAAATTCCGAACGTATTGTTATATAGGCCAGTCTATTTGATTCAAATTTCGAAAACGCGTCACGCTTTATCGCACCGCGTTGCGTGTGAAATGTCTTACCTTATTAAAGGACTCCTAAACAATTTAACTGACCATGAATATATTTACTCCGAAAATAAATATACCTCAAGTTACTAGAGACGGAAGTGGGTTTTGTCGAGAAGTTGGTCTACTCAGCTAATTTATGCCTTCCTTAAAACAATTTATGGGTAAGAAAAGGGAGCTACAAACGGAGAGAGGTTAAAAGTTTATGGTGAAGTTTTTGTTACAAACGTTGTAATGAGGGGGTTTTGTGAAACATTTTTCCAACCAAAAACCCCTCATTACAATGTTTCTTACAAAATTGTTTGACAGTGCGTAAAGTGGACATTATTATGTACTTTTTGTCAATTTGTCAGAAATTGTGACATATAGACTTCTAAAAGGGTATGCCATTAAGTCACCAAAGTCAGACAAGACGATCAAAGACGATGGGTCGCCCATTTTCATCCCGGCTACATTATTTTAGCGATAACCGCAAGGATAAAGAGAGGTAGGGCATAGCGAATCTTCGCACGAATTGAGCTGCCCGTCCGGGGAAGTACCTCCACCGCAGCCAAATGACCTTCGGGTCGTGTTTCTGCTGGTGAGTAGGGTCTCCGGAGCTTGTGGGGGTTAGGGTTGGGCCGGCATGGCAGTGGCAACTGACAAGTAACTAACCTGTTACTTGCCAGTTGTCACAGCGACTTGGGCTTCTCTTTCGCTTTCCGTCAGGCGTAGGGAAGCCACTATGTCGAGCTACTATAAAAAAAAGGATAAAAAAAATCAACAAAATCTATCTGAGACTACAAAACTAAAAAGCCAGCTCAAGCAAAAATTTCCCACACAGAGCTATAAATTGGCGCGTCTAAAAAAAGGGAACATTTGTAAAAAATATATGATGTTGGGATTTGACAGCGAAAATAAACATAACAGCGGATTATTTTATGTGTGATGTGTGCTATGGAACGCTGCCATATGGGTAGTGCGGCAGACAGCAGACCCTAGAGTGGGACCCTAAACTACTTACTAATCTATTGAATTTTTTTAAACATTCTCTGTAAAGACTACGTAAAGATAATTTATTTGTTCGTAACATGACATTTGTTTATTAGATGTAAGGTCAAAATACAGGTTTCAATGTGTACCTTTACGGTGTACGGTGTACCACAGTTCAAATCGCGTAATTGACCTGACCCCAATTGATAGGCCAGCTAAAGTCCCGCGGTGTAACCCATGGATTTTCGCCCCGTGGGAATTTTGGGAAAAATAGTAGAAAGACCGTGGAAGGACCTTTACCCTATTGAATGGCAGCCAAATGACCTCTGGGTCATGTTTCTGCCGGTGAGTATGGTACCCGGAGCTCGTGGGTGTTAGGGTTGGCGGTAGTAACTGAGCAGTTACTTGCCCGTTGTCATAGGGACTTGGGCTTCTCTTTCGCTTTCCTTCAGACGCAGAGAAGCCACTATGTCGAGCTACTTAAAAAAAATACACTATCTTCCTGTCCAATTTCATTTAAACCCGTCCAGCCGTTTAGACGTGAATAAGTAACAAACATACACACGCACAAACATTCGCCTCGATTAATAAAGTTCAGCAAAATATAACATTGGTGTATTGGGTGATGTATATTATATCCGTCAACGCATGGATACAAATTAATTTATTGAAACTGATTTCCGGGTAATGCTAATCCACAGTGCAATAAAAATGCTTCATAGTTATATTTACATGCAAAATAGCTTCATTAAATTATATATCTAGCTGTGCTCGCGACTTCGTCCGCGTGGAATAGTTATTTTTTCCCCGTTTTTTTTTTGACATTTTCCATTATCTCTTCGCTCCTAATAGTTGCAGCGTGATGTTATATAGCCTAAAGCCTTCCTCGATAAATGGTCTATTCAACACAAAAAGAATTTTTCAATTCGGACAAGCAGTTCCTGAGATTAGCGCGTTCAAACAAACAAACAAACAAACTCTTCAGCTTTATAATATTAGTTATGATATGAAAAGATAAAGATACAGTACGTTTATTACAACATTTTTATTCAATGTTACGAGAAACTTACGCAACGAAGAGACCATTAGGATCGTTCCTATTCACGACAGATATTCCTATATTGGGCTCGGGCAAAGCTTGATTAGAGTCTACCTTTGCGACGAATGTACCTTTATGTAAGCTATTTGTATGTATGAGGCGTGCTTATTATTGATCACATATAACGTCCCCTAGTAAATACTAGAAGGGGTGATAACGGCTTGGAAGAAATGGTATTTTATATTGATAATACTGCAATAAAGGCGAGACATAGGTAGGTAATTTACATTTTGATGCTTTATTTTTATTTTTGCTTTGTCCATTCGATCATTTTTTTTAATGCAAGAGGCGGCAGACGAGCAAATATGATGCCTGATGGTAACATGGTGAAACTAAGTACACATAGGTACTTACCTACATATCGATTTATTGATTTCCGAACATCGGTTTCGACTCAAGTGGCTTCCTATTCGTCTCCGTCACAAGTCTCACATTCTGTCCTATAGGTACGATATCATTCAATCCTAAGTCCCCGACTTGACCCGAACAGAACTGACCCGGGAAACGCATCCGGATCTTCCATTTAACCCAACAACAAATAAAACAAAACAAATTGCGAAATGTCTCACTCCGAATCTGGCCAACGAAACAGGAATAACAATTAGGTATCTATTCCCTAGGGAGCAGTTCATGGCGATTGTAATGTCGACGCGGCGTAGTCCGGGCGGCAGACAACTTTTTCACAACCCCGGTTTAAAATTATTGTCCGTCCCCGGGTAGACGTTGAATTTTAAACGGAAAACTTAAATACACTACAAACTTCTTCAACAATAAGTAATGGATACTATTTCAGTTCCGGAGTTTGTAGTGTGCAGTTATTTTGCAACCGGGTGTTTTATACAGCTTTTGCGGATCGCTTTTATATATTTTTTTGGACTTAGTCGTCTGTTTGACAACAGGCAGGACGCAGACATCATGACGTGCCGTGCATGTAATACCTGTATATAAAAAAATAACGCTGTTTTATTTATTTATTATTTTATTATCTTATGTTTTATGTAGATTGAGACGCAACAATCGTGGTCCCAAGTGGACAATCAAAGTGAGTCCTGATGAAGTAAGTATTAATTACGACTATGAAGAAACTTGAAAGTCTTGAAAGTTGTAAACCAATCATATTTCACGTACCTATAGATGGCTGCATGGTGCACTTACATCAGTTTTGTAATTACCTGTAACAAAACAATGATAATATCATTAAAACATACCAAGGACAATAATTCTTCCTCTTATCTACCTAACTTGTGTCTGTAAGTTGTGGCACGTCCATAATGTGAATGTTATGATAACTCATTGGATTTTTGAATTTTTTTAATTGAATTTTTGAATTTGAGCACAAGAGCAAGATGAAGCTGAGGAAACGGCAAGGAATGATATAGAAGTGCGTTCAATTTGAAATGCTTTTTGGAAATATTAATTTGACACAACATATCTTAACTTCTTAACTAATATTATAAAGCTGAAGAGTTTGTTTGTTTGAACGCGCTAATCTCAGGAACTACTGGCCCGAATTGAAAAATTATTTTTGTGTTGAATAGACCATTTATCGGGGAAGGCTTTAGGCTATATAACATCACGTTGCAACTAATAGGAGCGAAGAAATAATGGAAAATGTAAAAAAAACGGGGAAAAAATATCTATTCCACGCTGACGAAGTCGCATATAACGTTCGTTCGTGCGGTGACGCTAAATGATACAAAAAACCGCCCCATTTATTGGGTGGAGTGTGGCACGGCATGCCACGGAAGGCCGTGGGTTGCCGCAGCATCCTGTGCCGTGTCATTACGCCTTTAGTTGCTTCGACGATACTAGAAATTCCCGAGATCGTGTTTTTATTTTCTCATAAACACAAGCCCACCGAAAGGTTGTCGGGCATTCCGCTTCATTGACAAGGCATCTCAAGGGGGCCTACTTCGGCAGTCCCCAAACGGCTCTGTATAAATCGCGTCACGCGTTCGCGCGCCATTTGTTTTTATTAACTCACGCGCAGCCGAGCGCCGGATTGCGTTTGTTTGTTCCGGTGAAAGCCTTTATCTCGCTCTTGTGCTCAAACGGAATGGATGGTATCGAAGTGCTTTTAATTTGTTACGACAAAGTTTTGATAATTTAATAAACCGACTTCAAAAAAAAACACAAACGACCAAAACTAAAAAGCGATAAATAACGTAAGTAATTCTATCCTTAATACATAATTATGTAAATATTACAATTATCACTTATTTTTGAAGTCGGTGCCATCTTTGTTGTTGTATGACGCGCGCGGCAAATCCACACGACAATATACATTTATTTGTTTGGCTCCTCCTTTTTTCGAAGTCGGTTAAAAAAAATAGAAAAAAATGTTGTTAAAAATATGGCGATACTAAGTAGGGAGAGTCTGGGATACTTTATTAGGTGATGGATGAACCATCTTCCAAAAATCAACTTAAATTATGCGGCTAAAGACCTATCGTTATAGACCGTCTTGACGTATCGTTAGAGCAAAATTTAAATTGATTTTTAAAGGTGGTTTACCTCTCGCACCTGATAAAGTCTCCCGGACTACCCCTACGACAGGTTAGCTAGTAAATAATTAACTTGGACGGGTCACATGTGCAAAATACACGCAAAGCAAACTTAAAATTTACTTTTACTCTTGGCCTAACTCGGGATTCGTACCCGGGACCTTTTGGTCCTTACGCGGCACTTGATACCAGACCACTGAGGCAGTATACTACTTAACTAAGCGAGTATTATTTATAGCCCGAGCCTTGGTACATCCTCCTCCATGAAAGCGAGATTCTTCTTTTCAGGAGAGATAGGGCATAGTGAATCTTCACTCGAATTGAGCCGTGGTCCGGAGAAAGATCTCCACCCTATAGAATACCACAGCGAAATGACCTCCTGGTCGTGTTTCTGTCGATGAGTAGGGTCTCCGGAGCTCGTGGGGTGAGTGCTGCATAGGCAGCCGGGTTTGGGCCGGCATGGCAATGGCAACTGAAAGGTAAGTGACCAGTTACTTGCCCGTTGTCACAGCGACTTGGTCTTCTCTTACGTTTCCATCAAGCGTAGGGAAGATATCATGTTTTTTTTTTATAGTATCTCGACATAATGGCTTCCCTACGCTTGATGGAAAGCGAAAGAGAAGCCCAAGTCGCTGTGACAACTGGCAAGTAGCTGGTTAGTTACCTGTCAGTTGCCACTGCCATGCCGGCCCAACCCTAGCCCCTCACGAGCTCCGGAGACCCTACTCACCAGCAGAAACACGACCCGGAGGTCATTTGGCTGCGGTATTCTATAAAGTGGAGGTCCTTCCCCGGACGGGCAGCTCAATACGAGCGAAGATTCGCTATGCCCTACTTCTCCTTCCCCGGACGGGCCCCCCGGATGTCATGCTACTATAAAAGATAATGGCTCTTTTAATTAAGAAAGGGTATATTCTGTGATTCATTGAAAAACTTACTACCTGACCAGAGATTGCTAGCAATTTACAATTCCCTCCTTATGAAATGAAGAATATTAAATTATCTTCATTTACACTAGCCGGCTGATTCAACCAATCCAGAACGGTCCCGTGTTATTCTCGGGCGGTGCAGCGCTGTCCAAATTAATAATAATTTCATTATTTGCTTTGCGACCCGGGTAACTCGGTTTTCTTTTTCTGGCTGTTAGAGCTTGCTATTTTTTCCTTCATCGCTTTATTGCAGGGGCGGTTTTCATAAAAGATTTCTTTCTGTGTATATAACCCAAGACCCAAGACATGCCACGCTGGGCCACACAGCGCCACCTAGCTCCAAACTAAGCCAAAGCTTGTACTATGGGTACTAGACAACTGATAAACTTACTTAGATACTTTTTGTAAATAAATACATATTATACATAGAAAACACCCAGACCAATACAAACAGACATGTTCATGAACACAAATGTTTGTACTGTGCGGGAATCGAACCCACTAATGTCGTGTTAGAGAATATATAATTCAATACATTGACCCGTGCACTGCACGAAGTGCACAGCTATTGTTTATCTGTTGTATTGTATTGTAAGTATGTATAAAGATATGTGCAGACTCGAGTGGTTTGATGTGTGGGCGTGTGTAGTACCCTTGTTGTGCTCTGTATGGTTTTCATGTTTATTGCTTGACTGTATCTTTTATTACTTATTGTGAGGCCAATAAACGTTTTTTCTTTCTTTTATTGTGTCTGCTTTAGCTAATAGGTTAAAGTAGTATAACATAATGATTATTGAAAGAAGCTGTTTATGTGGGGATGTAAGCGAGCGACCTATCTACCTATCTTTTAGCTCCATGCCACCCTCAACCAACGGTGCAACCTCGTGGTGCATCCTGATGAATAACAAACGACGCTCTGGCAACAGACTGGTGACGGTATAACCATAACGATTGAAGGCGTAGCTAAACACCACAGGCCGATGACGGGCAGCAGCGTCACCTGAGCGAGATGCTACGCCCTGCGATCGCCGACCCGCCTGCCATATGTTTAGCTAAAGTGGCAAACAACTAGAGAGGCCCATGTCCAGCAGTGGACTGCGATAGGCTGATCATGATGATGATGACCTATAACAGTCAATCACCGCTCTCTTACATCCCAATAAAATAAAATAGATAAAAAGTAAGCAGAACGGGTAAAAAAAAATTATAGTTTCGATCAAGTTGGTATATTTTAAAATAGATCAATTTCAAGATATGAAACAAGTTATGGCTGGCGTTATTTAAGACTACCTAATGTTGAAATTCGGTATCGTATCAGAATACGAAATCATAAAATCTAGCAATTTCGCGTCTTTGCTTCTGAATTGGAACCCCTTATATGAGAAATATAATCATAGCATTGAAATGGTTCAAAAGAGATTCTTAAGGCGGGTTCATAATAAATACTTTCGCAAACGCTTAACGTACTCACTTCTCTTAAAAAAATTTAAAATCTTGGACCTTAAGTCCAGACGAACTCAACTTGAAGCTAAATTACTTTATGACCTCTGTAATAATAAATATGATTGCTCATCTATAATTAATCGCATTAGTTATTCTGTTCCTACTCGTGCACATATGCGATCCCTTCGGGCCAATCAACTTTTTGCTGTCACACACTCTCGGACGAACGCGGGCATACGATCTCCTTTGCATCGAATGGTCGAAACATACAATAAAATGTTTAGTTCTATAGATATCTTTTCTTGTAATCCCAGATTGTACAATAAAGAAATAGTCAACTTATTATCGGAAAAATAACATACACTCGTATAAATTACACACACACACACACACACAAACACACACACACACGCACACACACACGTACACACACACGCATACACACACGCACACACACACATGCACACACACGCACACACACACGCGCACACAGGCGCACATACACACGCACACACACGCGCGCACACACGCACACACACACACACACTCACGCACACAAATTTACTAATACTTTTACAACTTTATATTTAATACCATACCATACCATTGGGTCCCTCAATTTTTATTATCTTTATGTGTAAAATGAAACCAACGCTGTTGAGTTTACAATGACATACTCTTTGTTTACCTATAAAATTGTATTTAATGTAAGCCTATTGTAAACTTGTTTGTGGTTCTATCAATAAATTAAAAAAAAAAAAAAAAAAAAAATTGGGATTCATATCTAAAGTGTTTTTCATTCGAAATTCTTTACTGTGTAATTTAATTATGGAGCAAAGATAAGAAAGTTCGGTGTTATACGAAAGCTTAAATATATTTAAGCACTAAATAATAATATAATAATAATAATAAATGTTTATTTCAGATAAAGATCCATATTTGTTAGTAAATTGACTTAAATAACTATGTTAGTAAGTATAGAATTATATGAAATCACTTACATTAAATCAATTAAATCAAATCAATCAAATTAAATCAATTAAATTAAATTAAATCAAATTAAATTAAATCAATTAAATCAAATTAAAACATCTAAATAAAATCAATTAAATTACACTAAAAGGAATTCAGAATTTTTATTATGTTCACTGAAATTCTTTACCTGCGTAATTTACTAGAATTCCTTTGTGCTTGTAAAATCTGTTTGAAGATTACTAATAAATATTTCCTAGGTTCATTACTAATAATCCTTACTTTGACTATAGCTTAAATGAGCTTTATTTGTGTAGGTCTTGAAAAACAGCGCGCAAAAAGTCGCAAAATGGTCTACGACTACTTTCAGCCGTAATTTTGTAAGTAGAGGAACCGTTCAGAGAATGTACCTAAATGAATTAGCCCTATCAGATCTATTATCGTCATCATGATCAGTCATTTGCAGTCCACTGCTGGACATAGGCCTCTCCAATAGTTCGCTACTTTGATCGATCTTGGGCTTTGTATTTATGATATATCGGATCTATCGATACATATATACCATAAATACAAATGTTTAGAGAAAAGATTTTGTGGGAACATCCAATATCCAATATACTTCATATAAAAAGCCAGTAAAATGATAAAACCGATAAAAATAAGATTCACCTACCCACAGTCAAGGATAAACCTTATTGAGTGACACAGTTTCCGTCCCTTACTATAATCTATGTGATTCACGGTTGTAAAAACGGGACGGTATTGTGTATCTCAACCTAAGGGAGAGAGTATGACAATATTTTCCTTGGCGATACTTATGCAAATCGCCACAGAATTGTTTGGATTTAATAAAATATCTGAGCGGTTCGGTCGCAGAAATGTATCATGGATAGAACAGCCCATCGTTTACTTATTACGTTTTAATTTGTTTTATTGCTATTGGTGGCAGACGAAAAAGCGGCCTGTCTGATGTTAAGCAGTAGTTAGCCATACCGCTGCCTACCGTGAGGAAAAAGTTTTCTTTAAACCATGTTTGAAGAGTTGCTTACAAATAATCGCGTGCGATTTGCGCAAGACCTACCTATTCTCTGTTTTTATAGCGTTAGAAAATGTGCAAAGAGAAAGAAAGGGAAGAAAAAGCAGTAGATCATTCTTACACATGTGCAACAAACTACAATCAAAGTTTTTTTTTAGTTGCCAAACAAACCGAGTGTCGAACTAATAAACGTTCCGTCATGTTAAAACTTCTTCTTCTTTAGGTCTTTACTTTTTTTATAGTGCAAGCTTTTCACGATCATATTTTCTTTTTGGCGTTATTGGCTATTATGAACATATAAAATACAAATTGTAAAGTATAGCGAGTAATTTCAATAAGTATGATAATGATTAATAATTTACATATTCCTCAACTAAATAAAAGCGTGCTTATTTAAGCGAGCGCTAGAAAATACATTAAAAACGAGCGTGGGATGTTAAACCTTTCGAAGAGTTGAAAGATGTGCTCGCTGACCCAACAGACGTGTTACACATTATACACTATTGTGCAAGTTTGAGTCACGTTTTTAGCGTACACAAAGTTGTTCTTCCCTTGATACATTTTCGTGGGTTCGCTACTTCCGGAAGATAAGATCTCATTTCTTTAGTAAATACCGTAGAGTATTTTCTTTACAACTGTAATGAGGAAGTGTATTAGGCATTCGGGGTTAGGTAAGCGTTAAATTATTTCGGGTCCGTAGTCCAGGAGGATGTGGGCGGATTCGCCAATTGTTAAGGGTACCCATTTAGATAGGAAATATTTCGCAAAGGATTACCTACTTAAGACTCACGTCAACTTTTTCAAGTCTGACTAAATATACAGCAGCTTAATCTGATAAAGAATAAGTTTTAGGGTGCACGCACAAACCAATTTTGGGGGTCATATCATCATAACCAAGATACAAAAATTTGCAAGACTGATTTGTACGGTTATACGGTATTTGTTACGGTTTGTTGAATTAAACTGAGGAAGAGTGACTTGGTATTAAAAAAAGCAAATAAAATAACCTAAGACATGCAACGCTGGACCACACAGCGACACCTAGTCCCAAACCACAGTAATCTGTGTCCCAAACTAAGCCGAAGCCGTACTTTGGGTGCTAGACAACTGATAAAAACTTAGAATATTTTTTGTTAATAAATACTATAGCAAACACCCAATACAAACAGGTATGTTCATACAAACAATGTTTAAGGCCCACAGCGACCCCAGAACTCGATATGAGCTGCGGGTGTCTATGGGCGGTGTCGATTGCTTACATTTGCACGTCTGCCACCTCTTGTATAAAAAAAATACACACAAATGTTTGTACTGTGCGGGGATGGCACTCACGACACGACCACTGTATAGACCAGGCGCGCACTACGAGTTTTTCATAAGGCATAATGTCGCAATGTAATACTGTAGCGTGTGCCGTCAAGTCCACGCAATACAATTGGTACAGTATTACAGTGCAACATTACGCCGCTGCTTTTTTAGCCGCGTGGCGAAAAAACTCGAAGTGCGCGCCTGGCCTAAGAGGCAGCATTCACTGCTATTTCGTATACATTTCTATAAGAATCTACAAATTCTAGACATTACGTTCTGGCGGGCATAGTTCTGAATTCCCCGAGTAAATGAGCATTTAAATATACAAGTTATGTCAGTATGGCTTACTTTTAGAAATTAGTTTGCAAACTTTCAACCCTAAACGGCGGTGACGCGAAATTATACGAGCACTAATGCTCGGTTTCAGCATTTAATTTAGAAATTCGTATCCTCAAGGGATCACGGGAGAATTGTTTGTCATTAACGAAACAGCTACAGAATAACTTCGTGAAGTAGGTATGTACCTACCTAGTTCATATATGTTCATAGTTGCATGTACAAGTATGTATATTAAAATTGTCTTGAAAAGAAACAATACCCACAACTGAGAAATGACGAATTTTGCATTGTGTACTTTGCATTATGATCCGCATGCGCCTATATTGAGGCACTTTGTGCGAATGATGACCGAAGTCAATAAAAGCGCTGGGTCGCGTTTGCAGGAGGTGCCACATAGGTACATGACACAGTAGGGTTTAAAATTTGTGTTCTTATAAATTACTTTGTGTTGTATTACTAACCCTTAGATTTATAAGCAATTGTTACGAACCCCCATGGGTCGATATCTAAGTTATCTGAAATGAAAGATTTGATTTGATACTTTTTCGATGTGTTTATCCGTGTGGATCCGTTAGAATAAAGATATGAATCACCGCCCCATCTCTTTCCGTGGGCGTGGGTTTCCGGAATCTCTTCGGCGTCGCTTACGACTTGCCTGAGCTATGTTAAAAGCCGGCATGACTGTGGTAACTGAGAACTGGTGGATATGGTAACATGTCCGATGCCACAGTGGCTTGGGTTTCTTTCTCGCTTTCCATCAAGCGAGAGAACGCGACAAGAAGAAAATGTAGCCTATCTTATCTTGCTCATAAAATGTGCTTATTAAAGAAATGTAGCCCACCTACAGGATATACCTTGTTAAACCGTGCTCCTCGATCGCTTAACATAACAAGCCTCCCGATCTGTTGTTAAACTCCTCGCGAGTTGAAAAACTAATTTGTAAAAGTTAAAGTTGACGGGAACAAAGCCGCCCGCGCAACAGCCACCTTCGTGTGCTGTTGCCGAGTTCATATCTAAATTGTTTTTTCAATTTGCCCACAACGAAAAGTTGGAGATAACAGGGTTTTTTTATATTAGAACGTCAAAATGATGTTTAGAGAAGACAAGACGACGAAGATGGGGGGGGGGGGGGGGGATATAACGGCCCCGAGGTAGACGATACAGTGTTCAGCGGTGCCGAGAGGACACAACACCGTCCTGAGTTGTAAAGACCCGACTAATGAAAAATTTGGTTTTTAATTGATTTCTGCGAAGGGCTGATGATAACGAAGGTTGCTCTTAGTTAAGTTTATTTATTTTTAGGGCGCCGTTCGATTAATGTTATGATTAATCTGAATTTCGTCGTAGCAATCGATCAAAGCATCATTTTTGAGACTTCTTTTGCCTAATATTGTTTGGTGTGCAATAAAGAATCTACCTGTTACTGACTGTACCATCTAAGTAACGGAAAACGGCAAAGCAAATCTACAAGTTAATTATCCAATTCATTAGCCATGGTTGACTGCGAAGGGTAAGCCCTGATGTAGATATGTTGTCTTAAATCAAATGAACATGCGATCTGCATACAAATGAATGTATTTGTTTGATGTAAGCAACCCTTTGAGTGAAACATTCAATTATTAATACGGTTAGAATGTCAAATACATACTGATTCCTGTGAGATTATTTCGATGCACGGTTTACAATGAAGTAACAACACGTGGGTACAGTCAGCATATGGTATATGTAAATACGTTAGGTACTTGGATTGATCTACACAAGATAAACTCTGAAAAATATCTATGCACCGACAATTTTGATGTTTGGAAATTGTAATGAGGATTTGCACTTTTGTTTGCTGGGATGATTATGTAATGCTACTTAGTTTTGTTTACTTCTATTTGATTACTGTGTGTTCACTTATAGGGAGGGACTTTGAGGGACTTGACTTTGCGGGATGTAAGGGAGCGACCCATCATCTTTTCGCTCCAAGCCAACCTCACCTGCCCGTGGTGCATCCTGCCGAATAACAAACGACGCGCTGGCAACCGACTGGTGGCGGTATAATATCACAATTGAAGGCGTAGCTAAATACCACAGACCGATGATGGGCAGTAGCGTCGTCGGAGCGAGAAGCTACGCCCTGCGATTGCCAACCCGCCTGCCCAGCGTGGCGGTTATGGGTATATCCTCCAGATGTAAGCTCTAAGTGGTGAACAACTGGAGAGGCCTATGTCCAGCAGTGGACTGCAATAGGCTGATGATCATGATGTATTTACTTAAATTTCACGCTTGGGTGTTTTTATCATTTTAAAACCTTCGGTATGTAGATATTGGTTGTTTCTTTATTATAGATCTATTTGAATAAATTAAATGCTTACATATATCTGATACTGACTGTACTTACGAACCATACATCGATTTACCCAATTCTGCCAAAATATCTAGTTTAATAATGGACTATGCATTAGAAGCTCAGTTGAAAATTTGTTGTGGAAATCTGACATCCATCTATTTGTAGGTTGATGAGAGTGTGCTGTGCTCTTCATATAATAATACAATAACGTAGAACATTTTGAATTGAAATTCAGAAACAAGGAAGGTATCATAGATATAGATAGGTAATTACAAGATACTCATTTCATATTCATTGGATATCAGTAATACCTGCATTATTTATTTATTTATTAGAAAATCAACAGCGTTTACAATATAGCGATTAAATAGTGTTACACAATAATAAGGCCAATAACAGATTTTACTAGAATTAACAAATAGTTATGCTTAGTCAAGAACACATTAAATTCAGACATACCTACATCTACTATCCTACATATTTATAGCTCTTTCGAGTGCAGGAGCAGTTTTCATGTATGACAACAGCACCCACATTCAAACATCAACACACTCCTACACCCGATCACATTGTAAATAGCTGTATCTGTTACATTTGGAAATATACAAAATAAAAATATTTATTATACATATCTAATTTGTTTAATTATTGAATAAATAGAATGTTATTTTATAATTATTTTAATTGTATTGAATTAAATTAAATTATGAAAAAAAAAAACTTAAACTAAACTATGGAACAATGGAACTCTGGCCTATGTCCAGCAGTGGACTGAAATAAGCTGTTGATGATGAGGATTATGGAATTCTTTCGTCCATGTTATACAAAAATATATCTTCAGGTTTTCAAGGCTCTCTGAATCGGTTCTTATTGGGTGAGCGCGCTCCATCGTAGGATCTAATGGCGCTCGTGCAAATAAATAGCTAAGTGTATAAATATCTACATAACATACATTGATCCGATCCAAAAGTATGTAGCTTAAACACTTTTATTGTATTATGGGTATCAGGGCAACGAATGTTCCACTTAGATACAAATATAAACACTCAGACACGGAACAAACACGAATGTACGTCACACGAATGTTTATCTCGGATGGTGATCGAACCTTAGTTCAGAAGGCGGGGTCACTAACAATTGAGCCACCGGAACAGGTGGTATATTTTAACTATATGAACTAACATTACATTACAGCTACACTATACTACATTTTGCCTATTATGTCTCATGTAAGAGTCTAACTTCATCCAAACACTTCTCTCCTATATTTTTATTGCACACTTCAAAGTTTGGACAAAACCGAAGTTGCGGAGTTGGCTACGGCCGTCTGAGTTCGCTTTCTCGAGTGCGTGGAGAGCCGAAAGTTTACAGGAGACAAGTTTTGGAAAGTTAGTTCTTCAGCCACCTGTTTTACTATGTCTCATTCATAACTACAATGTATATGTACAGTGAACCAACTCTTAAAGTGGTTTTTTTTTATAGTAACTCGACATAATGGCTTCCCTACGCCTGATGGAAAGCCAAAGAGAAGCCCAAGTCGCTGTGGCAACTGGTAAGTAGCTGGTTAGTTACCTGTCAGTTGCCACTGCCATGCCGGCCCAACCCTAACCCCCCCACGAGCTGTTTATCTAACAATTTTTCACTCTGTAGCAGTCCCATCATTAGCTGATTTCTAACTTTTTTTGTATAAAAAGAGCGTTCAGGATGACCTCACTCTACCTGATGGTGAGCGGTCGTGAGGTCCAAATATTAGGTCGACAGGCACACCAGGGCAAACACACCGCGTCGTATTTTGATATATTAATATATCAGCAATTTTTAGGTCGATGCCAACCTTTGTTTTTTGGCTTTGATAGATACTTAAATTCAATATTTTTTTTAATTATGTCTACGGAGTCTTTTACTAGGTAGGTACACAATCAGTATTAATATCTAAGAAGAAATCCAAAGTGACGTCATCCTTAGAACTACCGATTCGACCGAAATGACGTGTGTGTCTCAAATTGGCTTCATCCTTGAGAAATGTAATCTTCTTTACGCTCGCCTTCGGGAGAAGTCCCAGATCTAAGGGTGCTTTTCCACCAGACTTGTGCTATATTATGTCACTGTGGATGTCCTTGTTGTCAACCAATCGTATTCATTGGTCCATATTTTTAATCTTAACTAATATTATAAAGCTGAAGAGTTTGTTTGTTTGTTTGAACGCGCTAATCTCAGGAACTACTGGTCCGAATTGAAAAATTATTTTTGTGTTGAATAGACCATTTATCCAGGAAGGCTTTAGGCTATATAACATCACGTTGCAACTATTAGGAGCGCGAAGAAATAATGGAAAATGTAAAAAAAAAACGGGGAAAAAATAACTATTCCACGCGGACGAAGTCGCGAGCACAGCTAGTATAGGATATGGTAAGAAAAGGGTCCACTAAGCTTGGTTTTTATATGAATGATGGATGCAAAGAGAGATGTTAGCGAGTAGCCTATCATCTTTTCGCTCCAAGCTAACCTCACCTGCTCGGATCATATTCTGTTCAACCAATCAGCGCGCGAGATGCGTTCCGTCGCATTCCATATCACGATTGGACGTTTTCGTTTTGATTGATTACAATCTATCGAAAAACAATACGTCAAATGTAAGCAAAAAACGTTTCAAAATCTATTGACAGTTTACAATCTCGCTGGATAGATTATAATCTAATGGTATTTACAATTTTACGGTGACAGATACATCGCAAAGCTACGTATTTCCTCTCACGGCTACGACGACGGCGCGTCTTCGTAGCACAACTTACTCTGCTACGTAGTTCAAAATAGTGACGGCCAAATACATTCGTAGCTTGCCTTTCACTTTCTCGTAGCATACCAGCTTGGCACATCTCTGGTGGAAAAGCCTTAAGCTGCCGTAAGTGTTTACATTACCGGCGGGAAGTTCCCCGCCCGATTATAGAGATGGGATCTGGTTGCATATTTTAGCAGTATTCATAGGCTCCCTTGAATGAATTACTCGCTTCCAGCACCTACTGTTTTTAAACTACCCTTAACTCTATATGAAACGTTCCACCGATTTCGTTTTTTGTTTAATAGTCCATTGAAAAGTTACTTTTGGGGTTGCGTTTTTTAGAGGTTAGGCCTAAAAAATGTAACATTTTAATGGACTATAGCGTTTAAAAACACTTCACAAGTTCCTGAGAAGGCTAGTATAATTGATTTACAGAAAATTCTTGTAACAAGTTTTGGTCCGACCCGGGATTTGACATAGGCATAAGAAATTGTTGTACTAGTTATTATTTTAATTTTAATGCATAATTTACACATGTACAGTTTGTATGACAACAGAGTTATCATAGACGATTCCTGATATTTCAATGACACCCGCGGGACGAAATGGGTCCTATTCTAAATACGGAAACACACGGAAAGTCTGTCTAGCGTGGTCATTAAGATAAATCCCCCAAAATGAGAATTGTCATTAGGAGAGGCCTATGTCCAGCAGTGGACGTTTGTAGTTTGATGATAGTGATGATGATGATGATCATAGACGTTATGTTAAATCTGTATTTTATTAAAATTCAAAACTAAATGCCGAGCATATGTCTATTGAGAACAAAACATGTTGTCCGGTTGTATTACTTAATATAGCAAGCTTATAAGCTCTTATAACTGTAAAAACATGAGAAAGTGTATCGATTTACGTATCTTTCATATGTTGGAGATCCTAAAATAAATAAATTAACAAAGGTTTTTCCATTACAAGCTTTACTCCTTCACCAAATTACGAAATCCTCTCTACGCTAGTAGTCTTGCAATTTTTCCGTTATGCTTTTAGGAAATACCGACATACCAATTTTCCCGATAGCGCCACTGCACAGTAGCTTCTCTCTAACACTAGATTTTTTGTAATCCAGGAAGTTTGCTATTCCTAGACCAACATTCCGTACAACTGAATCTACCGGGGCCAGTTAAAAAACCTCCACGTTGACATTTTTTTCAATATTGGTCGAGAGTGCTGGATATCGGATATTTTTCGTCTGATATTCAATACAAGCTGGTCATCCTTGGATCTGGGCCAGCAAAACATGCATTAAACTTGCATATGAACACACTGCAGTGAATTACAGCGAGGTACATAATAATATGGTTGAACGTTAAGTTACCATTTTTAGATGATAAATCATCTGATATCGAATCTCTAACTTGTTAGCTCTCGATAATTTGAACTTTAAAAATATTAACGAATGGACAAACTAGGGGGGGGGGGGGGGGACGACACATTTTACCACTTTGGAAGAGTCTCTCGCGCAAACTATTCATCTGAGAAAAAAATGGTGTTAGAAACCTCAACATCATTTTCAAATACCTACTCATAGATATCCCACACACACGTATGGGTTTGATGAAAAAAACAAATTTTGAGTTTCAGTTCCATGTATGGGGAACCCGAAAAAATTTGGATTTTTTTCTGATTTTACTTTAAAATCTTAATGCGGTTAACAGAATACATCTACGTACCAAATTTTAATAATGTAGCTCTTATAGTTTCGGAATAAACTGGCTGTGACATACGGACGGACAGACAGACAGACAGACAGACAGACAGACAGACAGACAGACAGACAGACAGACATGACGAATCTATAAGGGTTCCGTTTTTGCCATTTTGGCTACGGAACCCTAAAAAAAGGACCATTAAAGCGACTTCACTGGCATTCTCTCCACTGTGCCACAGCCGGTGATTCCACTGCTCATAAATTGCCGGCGTCCATACAAACCGCAGGAACAGTCGACTCTTGTAAACACAAGTCTGTTATGTCCAACCGGCTTGCAGTTAGTTCACTTGGAAGTCTGGTTTATCTGTCTTTTACGAGTACTACGTACTTTAGCGGACCGAACTTGGGTTGTAAATTTTGATTCCTTATTTCCGAATATGGGTATGTAGGTACTAAACCTAATATTTATTGAACCTTGACTGATCCGGTAGCCCAAAATATTGTGTCTACTTTCTGGAATTTTTGTTATATAAAATTTGTGTTACCTTCGATGTTTCCTCATGCTGTAATATAAGAGCTTCGAACGAGATATCTTGGCCATTCCAGCAAACTTCAGGACATCTAAGGAAACTTGAAAGGCCTGCGAGGGTTCCGGATGAGCTGAACTAGCGGGAATGAAACAAAGTTAGGATTGCAAAGCCTCACCTTATTGCATAGACTCATTGCCTCACTCAAAATAAGCACTCAGACGTGAAGTTCTAACTAACTAATATAAGAGATATATACTATCCTTGATGCGGTTCTATCCTTGATACTAATGACTTGTACGCTCCAAGGCTTAATCTAAACCGAGTCTTTGCCCTGCGGAATATCCCAGATCCTAATTAGAACCTTGTTATCTAACTGGCAGCCAAGAAACTCGAAACCAGGTTGCGTTCTCTATCCAAATTTAGAGGAGCAAAATTAAATTTTCCCCTTCGTACGCGGCACCGACAGAATGGCCTGCCTGCGTTATAATTCCGACCCGTTGTGTCGGCTTGCGACTTTTCATTATTATTTAATAATAAGAAAATATAAAAAAATGTCTCGCGAGACACGGCCCGGAATGACAAACAAGATTTTCTAGTAATTTTCGCGTGAATTGGCAAGCGCGTAGCGTTTCCTTGATTTGGCGAAAAACATTTTTATTTGCTGCGACGAATGCCTAAAAGCGGAAAAAATAAGCAGATTTAGTTTAAAGAAAGAGTATCAAAGACGTATTTTTTTTAGGTTATTTTGGAATGCGACGAGAAAAGTCGTGTTAATTTAAACAACTCATTTCACAAACAACTAAATTTGAAATATTTATGAACGTTGTGTTATTCTAACTGCAAAGAGCTTTAACTCAAACAGACTACTAAACGCGTATATATTTTCATTTGATGTTTACAAAGTTGTTAATTGACTAGAGCAAATTAACATATAAGCCATTAATTTGATCAAACAACTATCAGTATGTGTCGAGGACATGAATGCTTTGATTCAATTTGAAATAATTAATATGGTGGCTGGTTCACGCGTGTATTGGGAGTATGACAGCTAGTGATGTAATCTGACACTATGAGGCCCTTGGAAAATATAATGAGGCCCATCATTATCATCATCATCAGCCTGAAACGTCCACTGCTGGACATAGGCCTCCCCATAATGTTATTTGGCATGAAAATAGTTATTTGGGGATTTGCCTTTGTCACCACTCTTAGCAGGCGGGTTGGTGACCGCAGTAGGTTTTCTGATATGCCTTTAGCCGTCTTTTACGACAACCACAAAGAGGAGGAGATGGTCCTATTCGAAATCCCGAAACCACATGGACCTGATTTTTGGACAATTTTAAGAGACACCCGATTAAAAAGCCACCTTTTTTTTTATATAGTAGCACGGCATAATGGCTTCCCCGCGCCTGATGGAAAGCGAAAGAGAAGCCCAAGTCGCCGCGACAGCGGGCAAGCAACCGAATGGTCATCTGTCAGCTGCCGCCGCTATGCCGGCCCATATGGTGCTTCTTCACGCCCCGCTTAAAGGATCCCATATCAAAGGAGGGAGGAAACACATGTCCTGGCAATGAGTTCCACATTTTAACGACGGAACCTTATGAGGCCCAGATTAAGAAGGATATAGGTCGGAGACCATCGTCACCGACCGATTTCAGCCATAGCGACTACTTCGATTTTGTCAAATCTTAGCGACGAAACATGGAAAACTAGTGGCCCGATGCGGCATTACAAACGTTGATAAATTAATTCATAAAGCCTATTATTGGCAGACACTCTGAAATCACAAGAAGTCCTTTAGTCGACTTTAACGACCATGACGAGAAGAGATGTGGCGGAGATTTGTATTCCGTTTTTTTTGTTTTTTTTTCTATAATGGCTCGACATAATGCCTTCCCTACGCCTGATGGAAAGCGAAAGAGAAGCCCAAGTCGCTGTGACAACGGGCAAGTAACTGGTCAGTTATCTGTCAGTTGCCACCGCCCTGCCGGCCCAACCCCAACCCCTCACGAGCTCCGGAAACCCTACTCACCGGCAGAAACACGTCTCAGAGGTCATTTGACTGCGGTATTCTATAGGGTGGAGGTCCTTCCCCGGACGGGCGGCTCAATTTGAGCGAAGATTAGCTATGTCCTACCTCTCTTAAATTTATTTATTCCTCTCTTATATTAATTAATCGTTACCGCTCGGATAAAACCTTTTTTGTAAAATGCCCCTTATGCTGAGGGGCCCCAGTTTGCATGGCTACCCTATTGTCACGCCAATGATAACAGCTGTGGGTTGATCAATAATATCAAATTTGCAAGGCCTTAATTGTCGGTATTTTCATAATGTAGAATATGTTAGGGCGATTTATTTTAACGCAGAGTTGTAGTGAACAAATTTTTTATTAGGATAAATTAAAAATGTAACATAAATTAGTGGGATATATTTGGCAAAAATGGACGAAAATGCAGTTGTTGGCTGATTTTAATATGAAGGTTAAGGTTTTATTTAGTTAATCAAAAAAGTTCATAAATGAGCCTGGCAACTAAGACCAACCAAATGGTCTAAGGTCCAATTTATGGTATTCCCCTAAGCTATAAGTAGCTAGATGATGACTTGTATATCTGTCAGACCACCCAGATCCAAGAGAATTTTGAATTAAAAGCTTGTTTACTGAATTTAATCTTAATTTTATCATTTCATTAATACATCGCAACTGAAAATTTGAGTGTCGAATCTGGAATATCTGGTTCGTTCACGTCTAAAACGTGCCTTACCTACCTTTATGCCATCGCAAATGGTGCACTGATTTATATATTTATCGATTTTTAACCGACTTCGAAAAAAGGAGGAGGTTCTCAATTCGTCTGTATGTATATTTTTTTTTTTTTTTTTTTTTATAGTAGATTTATATTTAGTAGTCGATTTATATTATACTTTTCTATCACCGCACTGAAATGGCCTTGCAATACGAAAATAAGGAAGTTACACTACACTACGCCTAATCAAATTGTATTCCTTCCATCACACAGTTCAACAGAAGACAGAAGCAAATACTTCGATTCGTTGTTTCGAATGTTTCTCCCATCACGAACGCTATAACAGAATGCGCATGTAACATTCAAAGGAGTTTATTAATAGTTGTCTGTTGAGAACCTTTGATGGCACAAAGGTGTCTTGTGCCCGTCGACGCGGAAACTCCATCACCTTGAACGAGGCTTCATAACGTCCCCTGGGACGGCGGGCTTGTCTCTTCGTGCGTTTAGACATCGAGAGGTTTGATTTCTAGATACAGACATCGATATGTTGGGACGGCATCGATGTTGTATCGATAGACTCTATATTGCACAACCACTATTTAGCTTAAAACTTATAGTTCATTCGCGTTAAGAAAATAGTGACTGACAGGTCACTGACAGGCCATAGCTAGAAATTATAATTCTAGCGTTTTGATTGGCTAGTGGCCTGTCAGTGACCTGTCAGTCACTATTTTCTTAACGCGAATGAACTATAGGATAAAAGACATTTGTTGTATATGTTACGGGTAATGCTAGAAGTTGGAGTAAACCTAAGTTTACCCGGGTTCACTTAGTATTACCCAAGCTACTTGGGTAAAGTCCAACTTTGGCTTGTGGGCGTATGCGTGAGTTCAAAACGATTCTTTTGAAAGAAAGAAAGAAAGAAAAAAAGAAAGAAATTTTGTGTGTGTTTTTGCTCGACGATTTAGATAGTTAGGTAGAAGAAAGCGTCTTCTTACAGACCCTTAATAAGGGAAAGTGGTGCCTTTCAAACGATTTAGTCGAAGTGTAATTTGAAATAGATACACTATTTTTGTTATAAAATACCAGATTTCCTGTCTGTTTATTTTTGATTGATTCATTTTTCCGGACTATTTAGTAGATAAGAAGATAATTTTATAAGATAGTTAAGTATCTTAGTATCTTGGATTAAAGAAAATATGTGTTATTTTCTTTGTGTTGTGAAACAATGTTTCAAAAACGAGAATTCTTCTAATTCCAATAGTTACACAATTTATTTGGAATCTTGTTTCAAAGTAGGTTAAAAAATAAAATTTTCTTTACTCCTTTCGAAACAAGCTTACTCTATCAGCCATAGACGATCACTAAGTTATCGATATAATCATCGATATTCTCGAATACTGCTCATCCATATGCGATTTATTTCTATCCTCAAAGGTGGAATGGGATTTTCGAACGAAAGCGAGTATCGGCATTGAGTTTTTATTGCATTACATGATTCGTGGATAGCGGAGTTTGTTAGAAGGTTAAACAAAAGAGAGTTAAATACATTTTGTACAGTCGGTTTATAGCGAGATCTACATTACATACCGGAATGGCTGTGACAACTGACAAATGATTAAGCTGGTTACATGTCCGCCACAGTGACTTGGGCTTCTTTTTTATTTTTCATTTCGAACAGTAATTAATAGGTCATTATAAAACAATGACAAAATCGTATATTTGTGATATTTCATGCCAACGGGACTGTTCCCGAAAGGAAACTCTTTTTATACTTTTTATTAGGTATTACTGTTTTTCTACTTTTTTATAATTGTCACTGTTCCTTCAATTGCTTTGGAATACAGTCTCAAGAACGGTATAGGCGGCGTTTTATTTAATTTCTAGCGTTCAATCGTTTATAGGGCCTATTCAGAGAGTGCATCTGAAATATGAAGTACTTATAATATTAGTATGAAGTACGATGTGAGAATTTATTAACAATATTATGTCCATTAGTTAGCACAAAGCGTTTGACGGTTGCGCAACACCTCGACGAACCTATTCAAAACCTTGTCCATATAAACTGCCAATACCTATTCAGATCGCAGCCGCGATATCATATTGTACTACAGATTGGCCCACCATTAACAAGAGCCGCAATTCATACCTTGCAGCAAACCGGCATTGTTCGTCCGATATCTCATCATGAAGTAAATTAAATATCGATCCATTTTCAGTTTATTATGAGTATGCTACGGTGGGTCACACAGCGCCACCAAACCCCAAACTAAGCCGAAGCTTGTACTATGGGTACTAGACAACTGATAAACTTACTTAGATACATTTTTTTTTTGTAAATAAATACATATTATATATAGAAAACGCCCAATAATAATAACAACACAATAAAGAGTATCTATCTATCTAATGTATTCAAATATATGTACACGTAGTATAACTTCGTTGCTTCTAATTTTCATAACACGTATGTTTACGCTACTCACTTTGGGATCGGATCAAAACATGTTCACTGTACGTGATGTTGTCAAGCGTTTGAAACAAAATATTATTAGGTATCAAAACCAAATTTTATCAATTCCCTAAGCAAGCTTTACTTTAAGCAACTCAGATTGCTTTTACATAGCCTATCTCTTGTAAATATTAGAGACTAGAACTCCGTCCGTGGGAGAGAGGGGCGTGATTAACATCTCCGTGGTCCCATGCTTGTTTCGCCTGGTTCTCATGCTGTTCAAGGAAGATAAATAAATAAATAACCCACGACAAGCCACGCTGGACCAAACATCGCCATCCAGCCCCAAACTAAGTCGAAGCCTGTACTATGGGTACTAAACAACTGATAAAATTACTTAGATACAATTTTTTTTTTGTAAATAAATACACATAAATAACAGACATATTCATGAACACAAATGTTTGTACTATATGGGAATCGAACCCACGACCCTTGGCTCAGAACGGAGGTCACTACCAAACGAGCCATCGATTCAGTCATTAGTTAGCAGGAAAGGACAACCTGACGCAAACTCGGCTCAGTGCCAACCGTCATGCGCTTGTAACCGATCCGGTACTCACTTTTTAACCGACTTCAAAAAAGGAGGAAGGTTTCTATTCGACCGTATGTTTTCTTTCCCAAGGACCGGTAAGGCCGAGAGAGAGAGCTTCATAATTTTATCATTAGCCTATTGCAGTCCACTGCTAGGCCTAGGAATAGGCCTCTCCAGTTGCTTCCTACTATGGTGACACATCTGGAGGCTTTACTCATAATCGCCACGCTGGGCACGCGGGTTGGCGATCGCGAGGCATAGCGTCTCGCTCCGGTGACGCTGCTGGCTATAATTTCCTGTGGTTATACCTTCACAAGTTGCCAGAGCATCGATTGCTATTCAGCAGGAAGCACCACGGGTAGGTGAACCCTCACCGTGGTGCTTCCTGCTCCAAGCCACCCGGCTTGGATCGAAAAAGTGATAGGTTACAATCACCATAAAATACGCGAATGTTTACATCCAATAATTGTCTATTCATACTAAACAGAGAATACTATTCACATATACTGTTTACATTCCATGAATATTTCAAACGATCGGCCCGGAGCGACTCAAAAATGCACAGGTTCAAAATAATAGGCCTAGTTTCATGACTATGCATGAAAAATTCCTACTAGTAATTGCCAAACTCCCGAGAGGAACTAAAATATGCATGAAGGTACTCGTAGCTATGCCTGCGGGATCGAACTTACCTTGAAATATGCGTAGCTGAGCTCAGCTTTCCCCTATTTCCCCCTCGGTGAGAGTATCAATACTGTATACTGTTTCTATTCCGGGGAAAATGGTACTGTGCTCAGATTTATTTGTACGCCTTTCACGTTCATGTTTTTAGTATTAAGCGAATTGTTTTCTACCTGGAAGTACCTAAGTAGTTTGAGTCGAAAGTCAATTGTTGTACAATATAGACATCTATGTACACACTGCGGTACTCAACCCGCCTGCCATGCGTGGTGACTTCCAACTGCAAATCCATCAATTCTCATTATCATAGAGAGAGGCAAATGTACAGTAGTGATCGTTTGCAGGCTCATGATGAAGATGATGATGATAAAAATTTATTTATTTATTTATTAAAACTTTATTGCACAAAATGGTACAAAAGGCGAACGTAATGCTAGGAGCATTCTCTACCAGTTAACCTTTGGGTCATGCAGACAGCGGAAATTGTGGAAAAGTGTGAAAACCAAATAAACATCTGTCTACCTAGGCAGTAGGCAGGCGCCTACTCGACAGTCGTAAGAGCGTATGCTCTCTTAAATTTGAAGTTCTGTTGTTAAACTACTGTTACTGCAAATCTCGGTCTTAAGGTGCTACCACTGCAACATTTTAAACTTAATTAATAAAGATTTTTTTTATTATCTAAACACAAGGGATGAAGCCAGATCCGACCGCGAAGCGATCATTTTATTGTTGTATCTTGTATAGGTAAACAATAATGTATTAAAATCGAGACACGGAACAAACACAAATATTCAACACATGAATCTAACCTCTCTCTTACAAACACTGCCTAATAGTTGTAACCTGATTTGATTTAGATTTGCCATTGAAACGCAAAAAGGAAGTGATACTCTCCCATTTGTTATAGCATACCGTGTCTTCGCTAGCAAACCGTATTTAAAGCATTCCTACAGCTGCAGTTTAATCTGTTCTGATGAAGTTATGGGTCCATTAATCAGTAAAGGGAATATAACTGATGAGTGCGACTTAGCCCCCTACCATACCGAGATATTTAGCTGGCACTGAGTTGCGTAAATAAAACGTTTGGCTAAAAAAAGACAAATTTATTGTCAACACCGTACATCACTGTTAATAAAATAACAACAGAACTTAATATTTTAGAAAAACGGGTATATGCTTACGTTTTATTCACCGAGAAATCCATGATAGCGATCTAAACATCCGAGTATCTTATAATTTTATCACTTCTTACTCTTCATTATCAAAAAATAGATTGTAAAGAAGTGTTTGAGGTAGGTGGTTTAGAAAAAAGGATTTATTTGCTATGCCATGGCGTCCCTGTACAAACGAGCCCTTTGAATATAAACAGTTGAGTTTGTCGTCGACTCACACGTTCGTATTGATGTCGGATTAAGCGCCTTCATCGTAGCAGTAATTTAAATGGAGTTCTGGCTTTCTAATTACCTTTTACGTGAAATAGGCAAACTTTGATTAGTGATCTGAGTTACATGTATTGTTTTAAGCTGGAACTTTGCTGACACGCTCCCGTGTGTCTTAATAAAGTTACTAATACATTATTAGTTTACTTAGACAGATATTTAGTTAAACTCTTATACCTATGTGTAGCTTTATATGCTCATACTAGCTGTGCCCGCGACTTCGTCCGCGTGAAATAGAGTTTCATCCCGTTGGAGGTAGATTTGATCAAAATCCTTTATTAGCGGATGCCTACGTCATAACATCTTCCTGCATACTAAATTTCAGCCCGATCGGTCCAGTGGTTTGGGCTGTGCTGTGTCAGTCAGTACCTTTGAGTTAAGTTCAGTAGGTAAGGGTCACTACCAAATAAACTGGCTCGATTGCTCAGTTGGTAGTGACCTCTGCCTTCTGAGCCAAGAGTCGTGGGTTCGATCCCCACACATTACAAACATTTGTGTGCATGAACATGTCTGTTTGTATTGGTCTGGGTGTTTTCTATGTTTAATATGTATTTATTTCCAAAAAAAAAATGTATCTAAGTAAGATTATCAGTTGTCTATCACCCATAGTACAAGCTTCGGCTTAGTTTGGGGCTAGATGGCGCTGTGTGGCCCAGCGTGGCATGTAAATAAAATAAAAAAAAAACCATCGAGCCAGTTGAATGTACGAGTATGTTGTAGTACTTTTTGCACTAGCATTTGTTCCACAGAAATATAATATTTTCCAAAGACTTGCAATACATAAATCCGTGATAGATGGAGTTGCAAGCAAGCGGAACTACGGATGAAAGGTAGAATTCGACAAATCACTTTACTACGTGACGTTGGTACAAACGATATTATTTGAAATGGATAGATTTTTGTAACAAAATTTTTGTTACTTATTGCAGTACTGTTGTAAGAAGTTATACCTGTAAGACCGCCTAAATTGTACCAATAGATGTCTGTAGGTACTTAATTTTGATTTTGTCATTGATTCAGTCAATTTAATATAGAACATTTATTTTATAGCTAACATATTTATTTTATAATATAGACTATCTACACGTCTAAACTAATGTTATAAAGTAGAAAGAGTTGTAATTTTGTGTATGTTTGTAATGCACTCTCTCTAACTCAAAAACTTCAGTGCTAATTTATAAAATTAATTCGCCATTGAAAAGCTATACTCAGAACATAGGCTGAGTAATTTTGTGTGTGTTTGTAATGCGCTCTCTCACACTCAATAACTTGCATTTTTTAAAAATTAAGAAAAGAAAAGCTATACTCACCCTGAGTAACATAGGCTATATTTATTGCAAGAACAGATAGGCTATCCTTACTAAAACGGCAATAATGTAACTAGGGATTGCAACCCGGTGTGCTCTCCAACCTAGACGGGCATACTAACATTCACCGCCAATGCGGTCGGGCCCTGTAGGCCCAGTTTGCAATCTCTAAATGTAATGGAATGATAATTTGAAATATTCGAAGTGCATCGGGTCGCTAGTACAGCATACATCCATAAATAACAATAGCCCTGAGATATTTCTGCCGCCTAACAAGCAGATAAAATTACATAGTGGTGGCGTCTTGAAATAACGACAATGACTTTCACGGGTCAAAGTAGACGAGAGTTGACATTTGCGGACGCAGCGACCGAACAAGGGACCACCGCTCGTGTAACCCTCGGCACTGAGTGGGACCTTCGTCACGGGAATTGTTCCATGCGGAACGTTTTAATATTGTTTGGGACAATATGGCACGTGGGCGAAAGGTGGAGTGAAAGAAAATACGAAGAATGGACTTTTTGAAAGAGTTTGTTGGACTCGTTTTTTATTTACTAAGTCGGCTTTATGGAATTTTAACACTGGACACCTAGTAGCGGTAAAAAAGACTGATAATTTGATGAAATCAACACAATAAGTTTATTTTTTTTGAACATCACAACATATTCCATAGACACAGTTACCGCTAACAAATATAATTGACAAGACGATTAGACTTGAAATGGCAGTCGCGACGACGACGCGACCAAAATAAAAAAAAAAACCACGACACGGGTTTTCAGGACGATAACGCGATTGTAATATTTTAAATGCGAAAGTTTGTATTGATGGATATAATTATTATTTACCAACGCGAAAAAAGCCCACTACGAAAATTCATAATACTTACCTACTAAGAATCTGTGATTCGCCTGAATCTTACGATATCTAAGCATTAGAGGTGTGTTGCGGAAAGATAAATCTCACTTTCGGTCGGAAATCTCCACAGAATAGCAAGATAATCCCTTTCAATATTGACTTTAGACATATTGTTGTGGCGTAGTGGCTGTGTTGCAGGAATGTGGGATCGGGCCGTCCTGATAAAAAAAGTGATATATATATTTTAAAAATAAATATGTACGAAATAACACACTTAACTATACTTTACCCTCAAAATGCCAGGAAGAGATCGCTTATAGCGATAAGGCCGCTTATATTGTACAACAAATGTTTATTATACGTAGTTTTAAGTCAATTGTATGATGTGCAAAACATAATATATTTATCTAGATTTCATTATTTGTAATTATGTGTATTTGTGGAAACTTATAGGTTTCGACTTTTATCATTACACAGCTTTTTTCTTTAGAATAAGATTAATTAATTTATTGCGATATATTAATTGAACAAATTTTACTTTTCACATATCATACTTTTAGCTACACTGAATATCAGATATCTAGCAAAATATTGGTTATAATAAAAGCGTTCCATTTCCCTGCAACACAAACGCGGCTCTCGGCTCCAATTCGTGTGTTCCGTAACAATACCTTTGTTGCTCACTGCGAAAACGTTCCAGGTGGAACATTTCAAGATTGTGGACTGAACAGAATAAAACAGAATAGAGGAGCAAAATCAGAGGTATCCCTTTGAAAGCTCCCGTTGAAATTGAAAGTGAAACCGACGTATTTGCGATGCCTTCTGTCGAGTGGGGAGCAAAGGGAACGGAATGGTTTTTGAAGTTCACTACTCCGTTAAATATCGGGCAGTGAGACATTTTAAGGGCTTAAATAATTCGGAAGTGTATTGTTATGGCTGTCAATTAAATTTTCAATAAGGAGTTGGCATATTCGTGTTCCTGCTGAAAATAGCCGGAGAAAATGCATTTTACGCATACCACACCGCTCACAATATGTCCCAATCAAATTTCAAACAAACGAATGAAAAATCAAGATTAACTATAATCTATTGTTCAAATTATTCATCATCATCATCAGCCTATTGCAGTCCACTGCTGGACATAGGCCTCTCCAGTTGCTCGCCACATAGGGAAAACATCTGAAGGATACCCATAATCAAATTATTGTGTCTGGAAATCTCAATCTTATGAGTTGAGCTCGTAAAGCTTAAGCTTTTAACTTTTTTTCTTTCATTCTCGATTATCGGTGAACTCAACGATTTTAACCCAGTATAAAAACAAAATAAGTACCTACGTAT
The DNA here is from genome assembly GCA_031163375.1 of Conogethes punctiferalis. NCBI lineage: Eukaryota > Metazoa > Arthropoda > Insecta > Lepidoptera > Crambidae > Conogethes > Conogethes punctiferalis. Next base: position 4,892,621 of record CM062093.1, read on the forward strand.
ACTTACTTTAATCGTAAAATGTTTATGACACACCTATGAATAAGCAGCCCCGAAAAAACCCTGTGTAAATACAGAAATAAAAATGGAATGTTTATCTGTACTCATGTAATATACATGAAGATGAATGAATGAGAATTTTTATTACTTAAGCGGAACTTTTCTTGCGAGAAGGATTTTTAAAGATATCATATCTTTAAAAAGTTCGTGTGGTATCCGGATTTATAATAGGGCCCATCCTCGCATTAAACATACGAGGACACTAGACAATAATCTTTTTTTGTATAGAGGGCATATTTTTATAGGCACCTTCTTTATTGTGTGAGACTCACACCTCCCAAAATGGAAGGGCATACCCTCTAAACCCCCCCTGTGTCGCCAGTGGGCAGCAATTTGCAGAGACACGAGTAGCCGAAGCATACGGCCGCATCTCTGCCTGCCCTGGCCAGCCGCAGATGACAAGCGGCCGGAACTCCTGGTCCGGGGAGGCCGAATACCCCTACCCCCGGCTGGACCTCGTTATAAGGGTTCCGTTTTTTGGCACCCTAAAAAGGAATCACACCAGAACAGAAACACACCAAACCATGGAACTCCTTGGCGCACTCTTTGTACCCAGAGACGTACAATCAGGTGTTCAAGGCGAGAGTCATCATCATCATCAGCCTATTACAGTCCACTGCTGGACATAGGCCTCTCCAGTTGTTCACCACTTAGAGCAAACATCTGGAGGATATACCCATAATCGCCACCCTGGGCAGGCGGGTTGGCGATCGCAGGGCGTAGCTTCTTACTCCGGTGACGCTGCTGCCCGTCACCGGTCTTTAGTATTTAGCTACGCCTTCAATTATTATTGTGATGGTTATACCGCCACCAGTCGGTTGCCAGCGCCTCATTTGTTATTCGGCAGGATGCACCACGGGCTGGTG